>OY882878.1:2610000-2915000 GCA_963693515.1 Pipistrellus nathusii
CCACTGAGCCAAACCGGTCCCGGCCGAACATATATTTTTTTAAACAGTGAAATTTTTTTATTTTTTTAAAAAATATTTTAAAGTGTTACTTTTCAACTTACAGCTGACAGTCAACATTACTGCGTATTATATAGTTTCAGGCGTGTAGCGTAGTTAGGCAATCTTATACGTTACAAGGTGTCCCCACCCCCGATATTCCCAACACCTGCCTGGCACCAAGCATAGTGATTACACTAGTATTGACAAACTCGTGCAGCTGTGGGGTTCCCTGGCCTGGCCTGCGGGATCCAGCTGAAACTGGTTCTCTGACATCCCCCAAGGGGTTCTGGATTTCGAGAAGGTGCAGGTCAGGCCAAGGGACCCCACCAGTGCGTGATCAGGGCCGGGGAGGGACACAGGAGGTTGGCCAGTCGGGGAGGAGAGACCATGCGGACTCCAGGATGTGTCCAGCCCATCTCACTCAGTCCCCATCGGCCAGACCCCAGCAGCAAGCTAACCTACTGGTCAGAGCATCTGCCCCCTGGTGGTCAGTGCACGTCATAGCAAGCAGTTGAGCTGCCTTAGCATATCATTAGCATATTACACTTGGGTTGGTTGAATAGTTGACCAATATATAATAAAAGCCTAAAATGATACTTAGCACATCAGGCTTTGATTATATAGGACATCCCCTGTGCTGTACTCTGCATCCCAGGACTGTATGTAACTGCCAATTAGTACTTCTTTTTAAAAAAATATATTTTATTGATTTTCCGCAGAGAGGAAGAGAGAGGGATAGAGAGTTAGAAACATCAATGCGAGAGAGTCATCCATCAGCTGCCTCTTGCACACCTCCCACTGGGGATGTGCCCGCAACCAAGGTCCATGCCCTTGACCGGAATTGAACCCGGGACCCTCCAGTCCGCAGGCTGACGCTCTATCCACTGAACCACACCGGTTTCGGCAGGCTTACACAGTCTTACCCTTAATGTTTGTCACTCTGTTATCCTTGGGGGTTTCAACATCTGGTACTAATAAGAGCAGAGACTATTAAAAATATACCCAGGGAAGCTGTTTGCATAACCCATACATGCTGGAGGTTTCACGGTCATGATTTTCAAACAGAGAAATGACAACATTGGGAAGGAGAAGGCAGGTTGGAAGGAGGATGTGGAAGTGACCCTATTAAAACCCTCGAGGTAGTTTTAGCATGCAGAAAGAAGTTCTGCCGTTGGCAGGCAGTGGCGGATTTCCATGTGCTCTTTTTAGAAAGGCAGGACGTAGCCCTGACTGGTGTGGCTCAGTGGATAGAGCATCCCTCTGCGGACTGAGGGGTCCCGGGTTCGATTCCAGTCAAGGGCATGTGCCTTGGTTGAGGGCACATCCCCGGTGGGGGTCGTGCAGAAGATAGCTGATCGATGGTTCTCTCTCATCGATGTTTCTCTCTATCCTTCTCCCTTCCTCTCTGTAAAAAATCAATAAAATATATATTTAAAAATTAATTAAAAATATATATTTTAAAAATTATATTGGTTGCAAGCATACAGTTGCGTGTAGTACATCGTCTGTATGTTGTATTGTGTGTCCTTTTCTGGAATTTCTCGGACCTGGAGAATGACTGGCACCTGACAGGTGGAGCTCTGGTGACTGATTGGAGCGAGGGGGCGGGGCCACCGGGGGGGGCGGGGAGCCAGGGGCGTGGCGTCACCGCGCAGAGGCGTGGCGAGCAGACTCCAGGCAGCCCTCCTCCTAAGCCCCGCCCTCACTCTCCGCCGTCCCTATTGGCTGCGGGGTTGCCCAATGGGGAATCAGGAACCGCCCTCTCGTGCTTCTCGCCCGTGGTGTCCGCTCTCGTTCGCGCGTCTCGCGAGCGTTCCCGTGACTGGCTGAGGCGCTGTGGGTCGGGGCGCGCGTCCAGCGGCTGCGAGACGAGGCTGCCTGAGGCGACCGGGAGCCGCGACCATGTTCCGAGCGGTGGCGACGAGGCGGCTGCAAGGGGCGGTGAGGCCCGCCGGGAGGGCGGGGGAGGGGGGCGGCCCCTCCAGCCGCCGTCCCTGCGGCGGGGTCGGTGTGGGCGAAGGTCACGGCCCCGCGGACCTGACTGGCGCGCGCGGCCTCGGGCTGCCCTTGGCGGCCTCCGGCGGCCTCGCGGCCCGGGGTCAGGGCGGGGTGACCCTGAGGCTCGGCCCGGCTCCGCTCGGGGTGCGGGGGCTCCGCTCGGGGTGCGGGTTCACCCGGGGCCCCCAGGTTCTCCCCAGGTGGCGGGGCGCGGGCGGGAGGGGCCCTCGCGCCGGGGCGAAGGGCTGAAAACTCGAACGCGGGGGCCGGTGGCGGGGCCGGGGGACCCCCGGGCGCGAGGAGGATGCTGTGGGCGCCGGGCTCGGCCGGCCCGCTGCGCCGCGTCGAGATGCCTCTCGAACCCGGGACCCTTCAGTCCGCAGGCCGACGCTCTAACCACTGAGCCACACCGGCTTCGGCCGCTGTCGGTGCTTTTATCCGTGCGTTCTCCCCGGTTCTCGCTGTCAGGCGGGCGGGATGGTGTCGTCGCGGTGGGAGCAGCGCGAGGGGGCCTCTGGCTCCCGGGCTCCCGTAGGCGGGGTGAGGGTGGGAGGGGCAGGAGCGGCCTGGCCTGCGGGCTTCCCGGGTTCCCGCCGCCAGGACGGGGCTGCCCGGCTCCTAGACCCCGTGCAGAGGCCCTTCGCTTACGGCCTCTTTGGTTCCATAAAAACAAAAATGAAAACTCCCCAACCTCCCATCCTCTCCACTAAGGTCAGACCCGTCCTTCAGTCCGAGTTCATTCTATAACTCCAGGTTTGTTTGTTTTTTTCTCTCCTCAAAGGATGTAGACAAATAAGTCACATCGTGGGTTTGGGAAAATTCCAGCTATCGGAGCCAGATCACAGAACACACACACACACACACACACACACACACAAATTCAGGTGTCAGAGCCAGATCACAGAATACACACACACACACACACACATGCACACAAATTCCAGATATCAGAGCCAGATCACAGAATACACACACACACACACACACACACACACACACAAATTCCAGCTATCGGAGCCAGATCACAGAATACACACAGACACACAAATTCAGGTGTTAGAGCCAGATCACAGAATACACACACACACACACACACACACACACATATGCACGCACGCACGCACGCACACAAATTCCAGCTATCGGAGCCAGATCACAGAACACACACACACACACACACACACACACATTCCAGCTATCGGAGGCAGATCACAGAACACACACACACACACACACACACACACAAATTCCAGGTGTCAGAGCCAGATCACAGAACACACACACACACACACACACACACAAATTCCAGGTGTCAGAGCCAGATCACAGAACACACACACACACACACACACACACACACACTCCAGGTGTCAGAGCCAGATCACAGAATACACACACACACACACACACGCACACACACACAAATTCCAGGTGTCAGAGCCAGATCACAGAACACACACACACACACACACGCACACACACCGTGGGCACGGGAAATAAGTTGTGGTGGGAGAACTTAGGGTGCTCAGCTCCCTGGGGGGGTGTCTTTCTCAGCCTGACTTGGATCGGCTTGAGGACATTATGGTTCCCAGTGGCAGCGCATGGCAGCCAGCGCTGTGTGTGTGAGTTCAGTGACAGCCGCCAGCGCTGTGTGTGTGAGTTCAGTGACAGCCGCCAGCGCGGTGTGTGTGAGCTTCAGGAGAGGGCTGTTCCCTGTCGGTGACTGTTGTTCGCCAGGGTGGCTGCTCTGCCGTCAGGCTGCCTGCAGCTTCTGAAGACGGGTTTGCGGGGACGTACACGGGAGCCACAATGCACTGACACGTAGGCTGGGCCTCGCCTCATTCTCGTTGGACTTGCCTGCGGTCTTAGCGTCTGGGTCTGAGGAGCGATCCGCTGCAGTGCAACGTGGTCTGTCCGACTCCAGCATTCCTCCTGCACGTCCCAGCTTCCTATTCCAAGGAGGAGCATCTCCTTCCTGCTTACGTAGGCGTGCATTTATGGACGTGCGGGTCCCCGTTTTACTTAGTAGGTGTCACCGTTATTACTCTTAAAATGTTAAATGCTCCAGTTGTCCCGTGTTCTAACATGGAGCCCCTTCACTGTGGCCCCCTGTTTCGCTTATATTTATGACTAGAGGCCCGATGCATGAAATTCGTGCAAGAATAGGCCTTCCGTTGAAACCGGTGTGGCTCAGTGGATAGAGCATCGGTCTGCGGACTGAAAGGTCCCTGGTTCGATTCCGGTCAAGGGCATGGACCTTGGTTGCGGGCACATGTGCAAGAGGCAGCTGATCGACGAATCTCTCTCAACGATGTTTCTAACTCTCTATCCCTCTCTCTTCCTCTCTGTAAAAAATCAATAGAATATATTTAAAAAAAGAAAGAAAGAAAGAAAGAAAGAAAGAAAGACAAGAAAAGAATAAGCCTTCCTTCCCTGGCTGCCAGCACTGGCTTCCTTTGCAGCCCCCGCTTAATGGGAAAGGTCGTCCGGTCTAATTAGCATATTACACTTATATGTTATAGATTGTTATAAATGTCCTAAAGTCAAACTAATGTATCCGAAATCCTCACTCTTGAAACTTAACACCTTGGAACTGTACACTTAGAGAATGGTTAAGATGGTAAGTTTTATTTTTTACTACAATTATTAAAAAAATAAATAAATAACAAAAAGGAGCCAAAATCAGTGTGGCTCAGTGGATAGAGCGTCAGCCTGCAGACTGAAAGGTCCCAGGTTGGATTCTGGTCAAGGGCATGCACCTTGGTTGTGGGCACATCCCTAGTGAGGGGTGTGCAGGAGCTGGTTGGTCGATGTTTCTCTCTCATCGATGTTTCTAGCTTTGTATCCCTCTCCCTTCCTCTCTGTAAAAAATCAATAAAATAGCCGAAACCGGTTTGGCTCAGTGGTAGAGCGTCGGTCTGCGGACTGAAAGGTCCCGGGTTCAGTTCCGGTCAAGGGCATGTGCATTGGTTTGCAGGCACATCCCCGGTAGGGGGTGTGCAAGAGGCAGCTGGTCGATGTTTCTCTCTCATCGACGTTTCTAGCTCTCTAGCTCTCTCCCTTCCTCCTCTCTGTAAAATATCAATAAAATATATTAATTAAAAAAATCAATAAAATATTTTAAGAAAAAAAAACACACCTTCAACGGTTACACTGTAAGCTGAGTGACTTGTACGTGGTATCTAAGCTCATTGCCAGCGCTGACGTCTTTGTGCCCTTTAGCAGAGTCCTCCTTCGCCTTGAGGGCTGCTCAGTGTCACCTGCTAAGGAAGGTGGCCTTTTACAGGAGAGGAACGGAGGCAGCACCGCCATTAGTTAGCAATCTTGCAGGGATAGCAATCTGAGTTATTCCTGTTCTTTTACTCGTTTGCGTTTGGAATTAATTTGTTGGCTAATAGAATACCAAAGAGACACGTTCTGTGGAGAGTGAAGCAACACTTTTCAAGGTCGTCGGCGTGTCCCTGTGCCTGTTGCTCCTTGCCAGACGGAAGGCGTGTCTGTCCTGAAACTTGGGAAGGAACCCGGCGGCTCTCAGAGTCCAGGGCTTAGCGCTGATGAATGAGATTGGACTCTATAATTCAAATGCAAGCTTCAATTTCTCTTGAAAAGAGAGAGAGCCAGTTTGATGGGGTTCTAAAAAGATTTATTGCATAAGGTGAATTCCATAAAATTATGCTGCCTGCCAGTGTGTCTACTAAGGGTCTTGTCTGTTTTTTTTGTTTTTAAAAAAATATATTTTATTGATTTTTACAGAGAGGAAGAGAGAGGGACAGAGAGTCAGAAACATCGATGAGAGAGAATCATCGATCAGCGGCCTCTTGCACACCCCCCACTGGGGATGTGCCCGCAACGAAGGTACATGCTCTTGACCGGAATTGAACCTGGGACCTTTCAGTCCTCAGGCCGATGCTCTATCCACTGAGCCACACCGGTCTCGGCAGGGTCTTGTCTGTTTTTAAAAGAAAGCGAACTGACTGTTTTTAATATTAGAATCAATGTCATATGACATTTCTACTCGTGAGTACTGCTTACCGTGTTTTATTATAAAGAGTTTAAGTAAGTTATTTAGTTTAAGTACAGGAATGTACGATATGTTTTATTACAAAGTAATAGATAGGTTAAAAAACAGACAGGTGATTTTAAGTATATATTCGTCTTTTTCAGTAGAGCTTGAAGAGGCTATCGGTTATTCCTGCTTCTAAATTTTCAAGTGAAGGAGCAAAAAGACCCTCATACCCACCCCCTCCTCACCATACCCCACTTACTTTTTTTTTTTTATATATTTTATTAATTTTTTGTACAGAGGAAGGGAGAGAGATAGCTAGAAACATCGATGAGAGAGAAACATCGACCAGCTGCCTCCTGCACGCCTCCTATCGGGGATGTGCCGGCAACCAATGCACATGCCCTTGACCGGAATTGAACCCGGGACCTTTCAGTCCGCAGGCCGACGCTCTATCCACTGAGCCACACCGGTTTCGGCCCCACTTACTTTTTAAAGATGGTGGGGGCATGGGTTAGAATTATTCTTTCTAATACTTCGGGTGTTGAGTGTGTTTGTAGGTGAAGTAGGGAGTCAGTTCAGCTTTCTTTGGGCCTCGGACGCCTGTGGGAGTTCAGGGCCTGCAGTTAAAGTATCCGAACATCTCCTTGGTCGCTTCCAAAGAATGAAAAGCAAAAGCAGCGTCAAAGCCGTGAAGGTCGCCAAGAGAAGGACAAACGTGGTCGCCAGGCTCGCCCTGACGCGGTGCCGGTAACTGGGGAGAGGCGGGGGGCAGTGCTGCCGGGGAGTGAGAGCCAGCGTGCGGGAGTGAAGGGGAAAGGGAGGCAGCAGAGCTGGTGCGAAAAGGCCTCATCCTCCAGGAGTTGGGCTCCGAGACTGCACGGTGACCCCTGACCCCCAGCCTGGGAGGTGACCGCGGGCGACCTCAGAGGGACTGTCAGCGCGGCCCGTCCTGCAGCAAATTCCCTGTGCCGCTCAGGTGGCGAGGGGGCCCGTGTCTCCCAGGCCTCACCTAAGTCCGGGCGTGGCTGGTACGGGAAGGAAGGAGGAGCGCGTTTCATGCTTTACTTTGCGAAACTCAGTCTTGTCCTTAGTCTAGATACGTTCTCTAAAAGCACGCTGGGGCCGAGACCGGGTGGCTCAGTGGATAGAGCATCGGCCTGTGGACTGAAAGGTCCTGGGTTCGATTTCGAGCAAGGGCATGTACCTTGATTGCGGGCACATCCCCAGTGGGGGTGTGCAAGAGGCAGCTGATCAATGACTCTCTCTCATCGATGTTTCTAACTCTATCCCTCTCTCTTCCTCTCTGTGAAAAATCAATAAAATATATTTTTAAAAAATATTTAAGATTTTGGCTCTTTTTCTCCATAAGAATGGTGCATACGGAAAAATAACAGTGACTTCTGCTTCAGAACCTTTTCAGTAATGGAGCTGTACTTTTTACATCTTTTGTTGTTATTGTACTTTTTGAAGATTTTAGGGTTATTGGACTATTGAGCTGGAAAAGGGCCTTAAATGCCTATTTTTTTTCTTTTTGACCGTGAGTGTAATAGGTAGTAGTTTGTTCCCTACTTTGATACTAACATGTTCTGCTTAAGGATTTTAAGTTTATATGTACATTGAGTTTCTCATTGAACATAGATTAATGAGAAAACTATTTTGAAGTAATTCTCAAAGTTTTCTAACAGTAGAATACTAATTTTTGCCTTTTTGTCTTTATTAGTTATAAATATTAGTAATAGAGTGGTAGACACAATAGTCTAGTGTTTGCTACTGAGTGTTTTTATAACTACATTTAGGAACTGAATATTGTGTACATTTTCTTTAAAGTACACGTGCTTAACAATCAGTAAAAAAAAAACAAAAACAAAAAACGTGTTTTAGCCGAAACTGGTGTGGCTCAGTGGATAGAGCGTCGGCCTGGGAACTGAAAGGTCCCGGGTTCGATTCCGGTCAAGGGCATGTACCTTAGTTGCGGGCACATCCCCAGTAGGGGGTGTGCAGGAGGCAGCTGATCGATGACTCTCTCTCGTCGATGTTTCTAACTCTCTATCTCTCTCTCTTCCTCTCTGTACAAAATCAATAAAATATATTAAAAAAAAACAAAAAAAACCACGTGTTTTATAAGATCCTTTTCCATTTCCTCCCTCTCTCAGGCCACGTTGCTTCGATTTCAGAGCACCCTGGTGATCGCTGAGCACGCCAACGATGCCATAGCACCCATTACCTTAAACACCATCACGGCAGCCACACGCCTGGGCGGGGACGTGTCCTGCTTAATAGCCGGACCCAAATGTGACAAGGTGAGACATTTCTAAGGTCAATCATAGCAAATCTAATCTCCATCCAGGGACAGGGAAAGATGGCCGCGGAGAATTATGGGGAGGACCGTCACCCAAACTGGGCTCTGATCCTCACTAAATGGCCAGAGTCACAACATTACCAGGCGCGAAGAAAACCAAGTTTGCCCGCTAAGCATTTTATCTTTTGAAACGAGGTGGAATGCTTGATTTAGTTCCCCTGGCACCATCGCGTGCCATCAGGTACCAAGGAGAAGGATAATATTTGAGTCCCCTCCGAGGTTAATAGCCGATTCCTTTTCTGTGGTGATGAATAGACTCGCTAATTGCTTTCAATTCCTGAAAGTGGTAAATCTGGACAGAGCACCGGGCGTGCTCCTTCGGTTGGTGTGAGAACTCAAACGGAAGCGGTACTGTGCTTTCCGGGTGACAGCCGGTGTGAAAAGACGGCCTTCGTTTTGGTTGTGGGGATAAGACAGCGACCGCCCCCTCCTGGGGGGCAGGGTCTGGCCACGGCCGCGGTGCAGGTCAGACTGTGCTTCAATGACGCCCATGCGGCTGGGCTTCCGGGAGGGGGGCCCTCCCACCCCACTCGGGGCGTGGAGGGTGTGGTCGGGGCTGGGACCTAGAGAACTGCTTCTAGAGGAGACAGTTCCTTTTCTGTTGACAGAAATTTACTTTTTTTTTTAATATATATTTTATTGATTTTTTACAGAGAGGAAGGGAGAGGGATAGAGAGTTAGAAACATCGATGAGAGAGAATCATCGATCAGCTGCCTCCTGAATACCCCCTATTGGGGACGTGCTCACAGCCAAGACACATGCCCTTGACCGAAATAGAACCTGGGACCCTTTAGTCCGCAGGCCGACGCTCTATCCACTGAGCCACACCGGTTTCGGCTGACCCTGTATCTTTTCTTTTTTTTTTAAATATATTTTTATTGATTTTTACACAGAGAGGAATTGAGAGAGATAGAGAGACAGAAACGTCGATGAGAGAGAAACATCGATCAGCTGCCTCTTGCACACCCCCTACTGGGGATGTGCCTGCAACCAAGGCACATGCCCCTGACTGGAATCGAACCCGGGACCCTTCAGTCCGCAGGCCGACGCTCTATCCACTGAGCCACACCGGTTTCGGCTGAAATGGGATTTCTTTTTTACACTCTTTTGAGAAAAACCGGAGCAGACATCATCTTCTGTTCCCTTACAATTGTATTGTCCTGTCACGTTCAGTTCTTAAAGAAAGCCAGGCCGTGCCTGTGCGAGGAGACCGCTAGGAGCCCGGGCAGAGCTCAGGTCTGAGCTGGCGGATGTGGCCGTGCATTGGCGGCAGTGTTTGCTGGGAATAGAGAGGCAGTTTGCCAGAACAGGGCGGCCTGCCCTGCCAGTGGTTCTTGATTCAGCAGAGGATCTTGCACACAGCACCCTCTCCCCGCCTCACCTCCTTTGAGGGGGCAGGAGGCACAGCCTTTTATGCCTGCTCATCAGTGAGTCAGCACGGAGGCCAGTGAGCAGACACAGACAGAGCAGGACTGCCGTGTTCCGTTCCAGCGGAAGCCAGCCGTGCTGTCATTTCAGAGACCGAGAGACGGGCCTTCCAGCTGCCTCTGTACAGGAAGCCTGAGCGGTCCGAAGGCAGAGCCCCATCCTGATCCAAACAAGACAAGAGGAATTAAAACCTATATATTCACGATAGATAAATAATGTGAATGGGCAGCACCTCGGTGGCTGCTAGTGAATGGACTGATTGAAGACTTCGGTCTTGCCGGATTCACTGATTTTCATATCAGCAGGTTACTATTGCCACGGAAGGGCTGTGGCTGTGACTACGTTGGC
This sequence comes from Pipistrellus nathusii, assembly GCA_963693515.1. Taxonomy (NCBI): domain Eukaryota; kingdom Metazoa; phylum Chordata; class Mammalia; order Chiroptera; family Vespertilionidae; genus Pipistrellus; species Pipistrellus nathusii. The sequence continues at coordinate 2,620,180 of OY882878.1, forward strand.
TGGTTCTGTTCCAAGCCCCTAGGAGCCCTGAGTCTGCAGTTGTTACTGTGAGAGACAAAGAGAACCTGAGCCGAAACCGGTGTGGCTCAGTGGATAGAGCGTCGACCTGTGAACTGAAAGGTCCCGGGTTCAATTCCGGTCAAGGGCATGTACCTTGGTTGTGGGCATATCCGGTAGGGGGTGTGCAAGAGGCAGCTGGCCGGTGTTTCTCTCTCATCGACGTTTCTAACTCTCAATCTCTCTCCCTTTCTCTCTGTTAAAAATCAATAAAATATATTTTTTTAAAAAAAGATCAATCGACATAGATTTTCTTTGTTAAAGAGTATACATCTCTCTGATAAGGATTCTTACAACTGCCCTTTAGGGACTTAGGCTCTGTTGATGCTTGTGGTGTGGCTGTTTGCATCTTTCCATAAGATGGATAATGAACAACTTTTAATCCCAGGTGGCACAAGACCTCTGCAAAGTAGCTGGTGTAGCCAAAGTCCTGGTGGCTCAGCACGATGCGTACAAGGGCCTGCTTCCAGGTAGGCGTTTCCGGTGGGCAAGAACGTAATGTCTCATTGATGAATGTATGCTGTGGAAATATTAGGAAATCTATTGATCAGATGTGTTTGATTCTCAGAGGAGCTGACACCATTGGTTTTGGCAACTCAGAAGCAGTTCAATTACACCCACATCTGCGCGGGAGCGTCCGCCTTCGGGAAGGTGAGAGGGCCAGGGGCGGGCTTTGATGCCACTCTCAGAAGGGTTAGGTTTCATTGTGCGGAAGCCACACCATACTTGTCTCCATAGCTCATCTTGGCTTTCTTTTTTTTTCTTTTTTCTTTTTTTTTTAATATACTTAATTGATTTTTTACAGAGAGGAAGAGAGAGGGATAGAGAGTTAGAAACATCGATGAGAGAGAAACATCCATCAGCTGCCTCCTGCACACCTCCTACTGGGGATGTGCCCGCAACCAATGTACATGCCCTTGACCGGAATCGAACCCGGGACCTTTCAGTCCACAGGCCGACGCTCTATCCACTGAGCCAAACCAGTTTCGGCAATAAATATATTCTTTTTTTATATATATTTTATTGACTTTCCACAGAAAGGAAGGAAGAGGGACAGAGAACTAGAAATGTCGATGGGAGAGAAACATCGACCAACTGTCTCCTGCACACCCCCCACTGGGGATGTGCCCGCAACCAATGCACATGCCCTTGACTGGAATCGAACCGGGACCCCTCAGTCCACAGACCGATGCTCTATGCACTTAGCCAAACCGGTCTCGGCAACAAATATATTTTTAATTTGAGAATTTTACTATTCTTCTAAATATTTTCTTGTTTTTTCTCATCTAAACTCAGTAATGCATAACTGTCACACTTTGTAAGTGATGTTCATTAAAGCAGATATCATCTCATAATTCAACTTGTTAAGGTGGTTTATTAACATGTAAAACTCATAATTTTTTAATGTAGTTAGAGTCCAATAGGCTCTTATTTAATACAAAAACTGTACAAAAGCTGTGCTTCAAGTTGTGTCTGAAGGCATATGTGAAATGTAAAATATTCGGATTAAAATTTCTATAGAATATGCATTTAGAGAATGTTATCGCTGGAAGTTTATAGCCATTCATCTGCACGTGTGTGTATAACTTACTGCTTGTTTTGCTTTTAGAACCTTCTGCCCAGAATAGCAGCCAAACTTGATGTCGCCCCAATTTCTGACATCATTGCAATCAAGTCACCTGACACGTTTGTGAGGACTATTTATGCAGGTGGGTAATTTACTTAAATGTTTGTAAATTTTACAGGCAGGAATTCATCTCGAAGTCAGGATTTTTTTTTTATTTTTTTTTTAAAATCATATATGTGCTTTGAATGGACCATCTTAAAGGTTCCTGAGAAGCATCTTCGCATTGTAGCTAGACCAGGACAGGACATTCTCAGACAGATCAGAGCACAGGTCTTTCCTTCCTGGTCATTCAGCTTACGGAGGGAGGTTTCTCCAGTGTCAGTGAGAATTCAGTACAGGTGCAAGTGACCTGGAAAAGCAACACTTCCTTTTTATTCTTTTTTTTTTTTTTTTTTTTTTAATAGAATTTTCAGTCTTCTTTGCTGCTTCCCTTCCATTTCCATCTGTGCTAAGAAATTCATTTCAGTGTCTTTCTGGTTGATTGACCTTGAGCTAAGCACCCTGTGCTGTGAGTTCTTTCTGGTTGGAGTTGTGTGTTTCAAGATAAATGGTCACTCTCAAACCAGACCTTTAATCTTTTTTTTTTTTTTTTTAATATATTTTATTGATTTTTTACAGAGAGGAAGGGAGAGAGATAGAGAGCCAGAAACGTCGATGAGAGAGAAACATCGACCAGCTGCCTCCTGCACACCCCCCACCGCAACCAAGGTCCATGCCCTTGACCGGAATCGAACCCGGGACCTTTCAGTCCACAGACCGACGCTCTACCACTAAGCCAAACCGGCTTCGGCCAGACCTTTAATCTTTAGTAGTGTTTGAGGGGGAGTATCTGGTTACAGTTTAGGTCTTTTTAAAAATATATATTTTATTGATTTTTTACAGAGAGGAAGAGAGAGGGATCGAGAGTTAGAAACATTGATGAGAGAGAATCATCGATCAGCTGCCTCTTGCACACCCTCCACTGGGGATGTGCCCACAACCAAGGTCCATGCCCTTGACCAGAATCGAACCTGGGACCTTTCAGTCCGCAGACCGACTATCCACTGAGCCGCACCGGTTTTGGCTTAGGTCATTCTTTTTTTTTTTTTTTTTTTTTAAATTTTTTTAATATATTTTATTATTTTGTACAGAGAGGAAGGGAGAGAGATAGAGAGTTAGAAACATCGATGAGAGAGTCATCGACCAGCTGCCTCTTGCACATCCCCTACTGGGGATATGCCTGCAACCAAGGTACATGCCCTTGACCGGAATCGAACCCGGGACCTTTCAGTCCCCAAGCCGACGCTCTATCCATTGAGCCAAACCGGTCTTGGCATGGCTTAGGTCATTCTTAATGTGATTGCTAATTCCTAAGAAAAGTACCCAAACCTTTTAAAATCCCTATCACACTTCTTACTCTTCTTTTCAAAAATATTTCCACTGGTTTTTAGAGAGAGGAATGGAGAGGAAGAGAGGAAAACATCAATGTGAGAGGGCAGCATTGCTTGGCTGCCTCCTGCATGCCCACAACCCCAGGCATGTGCCCCGACCTGGAACCGAACCAGCAACCCTTCGGCGCCTGGGAAGGTGGCCAACCAGCTGAGCCACCCTGGCCAGGGCCACACTTCCTGTTCTTTATGCCCCGCCATCTTTCCAGTTCCCTCCTCCCTTCGCATTCAAAGCAGAGGTTGCAGCTCACACTGTTGGGGTTACTGATTGTGTTTCTGGAGGAGGGGGCTTTTCTTTCCCCTCCTTGTAGGAAGAGTGTGCCGGATCCGTGTGGTTTCCCGTTTCAATTACCGTGTTTCCCCGAAAATAAGACCTAGCACACGGGAAGATAAGACATCCCCTGAAAATAAGACCTAGCGCAGCTTTGGGAGAAAAAAATTAATATAAGACACTGTCTTATTTTCGGGGGAACAGGGTAGTTGCTTCTAAGCAGGTCAGCAGGGTGTCCTGTTTTTAAATATATTCACGGTTAAACACACTCATTCTGAAAGGTTTCTTCAGTGTTAGGCCTTTCCCCCTGCTCTTAGGAGAGGTAGGAGACATGTGGCCACACTAATTTGTGCCCGGTGTTTGTGAAGACATCCTGAACCAAAGGAATACTTCTTTGTTATCTTTCCTGGTTGTTGTTGTTTAAACAAAAACCTGTATTTCAGGAAATGCTTTATGTACAGTGAAATGTGACGAAAAAGTGAAGGTGTTTTCCGTCCGAGGGACAGCTTTTGAAGCTGCAGCAACAAGTGGAGGCAGTGCCAGCTCTGAAAAGGGTGAGTTTGTTTTTAATTTTTTTTTTAATATATATATATATATTTTATTGATTTTTTACAGAGAGAAAGAGAGAGGGATAGAGAGTTAGAAACTTCGATGAGAGAGAATCATCCATCAGCTGCCTCTTGCACACCCCCTACTGGGGACGTGCCCACAACCAAGGCACATGCCCTTGACCGGAATCGAACCCGGAACCTTTCAGTCTAGAGGCCTACGCTCTATCCATTGAGCCAAACTGGTTTCGGCTGTTTGTGTTTCTTGTTTTTCTCTTCATCGATGAGCATAAGAGATGGGCTCTGGTTAAACTTCTAATATTTATTAGAAGTGATATTCCCAGTCTTACACAAAAGGAAGATGGGTTTGTGACATCTTTTTCATATCATGTTTGGTACAAGGATAGCTGCTATGGTAGACCAAACGGGTGAGATAGACAGGGCCCATTAAGATTAGTGTGCTACGTGGATGTTAAGATTTTTTTTTTTTTAATTTATTAACTTTTTACAAAGAGGAAGGGAGAGAGATAGAGAGTTAGAAACATTGATGAGAGGGAATCATCCATCAGCTGCCTCCTGCCCACCCACTACTGGGAATGTGCCCGCAACCAAGGTACATGCCCTTGACTGGAGTCGAACCCGGGACCCTTCAGTCCGCAGGCCGACGCTCTGTCCACTGAGCCACATTGGTTTCGGCGGATGTTAAGATTTTTGTCTCCTCTCACTGTTCCTGCTGTGATACTTCGGAGGTCCTGCATAATGGAAGAATGTAACAGCAAATGTGTAGCCAGTGCTGCACTTTAACAGACAGTATCTAATGTGAATTGCATAGACAGGGTTATTGCTGTTTTATAGGTAAACTCAGAATCAGCTGACTGCTCAAAAGGCACACAGCTATTGAGGGAAAGGCTAGAGGCTAGTCCCTTTAGTCTTTCAAAAAATCGGAGAATAAGTAGAGCCCCAAAATGTACAGTAACCCACAAACTTAAATTTCATGGAATTCTGTGTGTGTTTCACTTAAAAACTGTTGTTGTACAACTTGAATTCGTAGTCATTGTTCTGTTACATATGTCATTGTATGTAGCATCGAGTACTTCCCCGGTGGGGATATCAGAGTGGCTGGACCAGAAATTAACCAAAAGTGATCGACCTGAGCTAACTGGCGCCAAAGTGGTGGTATCTGGTGGTAAGTGAGATTTCTCACGCATCAATCTTTTTTTTTTTCTTTTTTTTTTTCACGCATCAATCTTAAAAGATGATGTCAAGTTCAAATACTTCGATTTTATTGATGTTTATTTTAGAAGAGCACAGATTTTTTTGTTTTTCAAATGTGAAAAGTAGGTAAGTTGTGAGTATTATTTCCGTTTTACCAATTAGGACAATGAGATCATGGGCTTAATACCCACCTGGGCTTCCTTTTGCCAATCTGTGTCCCTGGCATGAGGGGAAGCGTAGTGCAGAGTTTATCAACATCACTGGACAACTGAGTGTCTTTGTTCTGTTGACTGAATTCCATGTTATTCTGAAGCGTGTGGCTGGCTTGTGAATCATAGGAAGAATTGGGGGAATCTCAGGCGTGTGGTATGATTCTCACCCTTCACACCACTTTGTCTCACTTGCTGTGTTTTACACGGTCCTTCTCTATGCAAGACTCTGGAAGCTTCTTCACGTTTAATATCAACGCTGTTAATGCTGCACAAGCTTGCTTCTTTTTGTATATCATGCTCCCGTTGGTAGAAAAACACACACCCCTTTTATATAGTCTGCTACTATTTTAAAATCTTTCCAAAGTGAACATCAAACAAAAGAAGTAAGCTTCCAGAAAGCCTTGCACTGACAAGAGGCATTGAGAGGCAATAATTTAACATTTTGAAAAGATGTAGCTGACTCATTTTATCCCTTATTTATTCAAGAAGTGATTATTGGGTATCTGTTCTCTGCCAGGCCCACGCCCAGTGCTGGAGAGAGAGGGAAAGCAGGGTTCTTGCCAGCAAGGTGCTGGAAGGCTGGTGGGGTGACTTCTCTTCAGATAACTCAGTCATTCAGTGAAGTTTTTTGTTTTTTGTTTTAAATATATATTTTATTGATTTTTTACAGAGAGGAAGGGAGACGTATAGAGAGCTGGAAACTCGATGAGAGAGAAACATCAACCAGCTGCCTCTTGCATGCCCCCTACTGGGGATGTGCCCGCAACCAATGTACATGCCCCCTACCAGAATCGAACCTGGGACCCTTCAGTCCAAAGACGGACGCTCTATCCACTGAGCCACACTGGTTTCAGCTCATTCAGTGAAACTTTGCTAAATACTGTGCATATAGCAGTGGCTGAGATAGATAGGGAGCCTGCCGCTGAAGAGTTTTTTACTAGCGGGAGGACTGATTGAAAGGTCGATTGTACCGTTAGTTAACTGGTTAGTCCATCACAGCGGTGTGAATGCTTTACGGAAGTATAGGTCATCACCGGGGAGGGGCGTTAGGAAATTCAAAGTTTGCTCAGGTATACGAAGTTGCAAAATGGTTGTGGAATGGAGTTTTATATTTGCCTCTTTCTTTTCTTTCTTAACGAGGTCGGGGTTTGAAGAGCGGAGAGAACTTTAAGTTGTTATACGATTTGGCCGATCAACTCCACGCTGCAGGTAAAGTTGTTTCCAATTTCATTGGAAATCTTTTTATTATTTCATTTATTTATAGCCTGAAAATTATTTTACTGTTTCCAGTGTTTAAGTTTCTCTCTCAAACAGTTTCTCTCAGTCTCCAAGTTAATGGCATAGCATTCAGCGAGGAGTGGGCATCTCCACTCTTTTTTATTATTTATGCAACACTTAGTTGGCCAAATCTTAGCAGTTTCTCCCCTTTTGAAGAGAATTTAAATATTAGCATCAGTGCGTACTATGCCCTTGTTTTTCTCTTTATCGGTGGTCTAAATAAATCTCTCATACCAATTGAAATGGACATTTAATGTTATTTTAAAATTGAATTTAATCATTTATAGACAAGATAGAACAAAGGAGGTTGAGAGAGACAGGGAATAGAATTGTGGGTCCCAGTGAGGTCAGAGGAGTGTTGGCGTTAGGTCCTGAAGGAAGTCAGGTAGGAAGAGGGGGGTCACAGACAGACGGCGGAGATGGAAGCTGTCAGGGGATGTTGGTAACGGGAAGGCGGGGTCTGTGGCCATGGGTTTGGCTGAGGTAGCGGGACACACACACACACACACACACACACACACACACACACACAAGGTAACTGGAGGAGAGCCATTTAAGGGACTGAGAATCCAGGGCGTTGAAATCTCCAAGAGTGAAGACTAGTATTTGAGAAAGTGACAATGACCCAGGAACTGAAAACCATTGAGAAATAAAGGGGTTTGATAGAGTAAGGAGTGGATGACGTAAGACCTTAATAAAATAAATGTCTAACTGTACTGTATCAGTGTTGGTTTTTTTTGTTTTTTTTTTTAATAATTATCAGTGATATCCCAATTAGGCTAAAAAAAATGACCATCTCCCCTCCCCCCCTCAGTCGGTGCTTCTCGTGCTGCTGTTGACGCTGGCTTTGTTCCCAACGACATGCAAGTCGGACAGACAGGAAAAATAGTAGCACCCGTGAGTATTGCGATCAAATATACGCTCTGCAGAGGTACGTGGGGCTTGGACCTGTGTGCATGTGGCGAACACTCACCTCAGTGATTTGTGTCCTGGTCCGTGTGCTTAAGCTGCTAGTCATTACCATGGTGAATGTGTTCCTCACAGGGTCTGGATTTCCGGGACCAGTATATGCTTGGCTGTCCTTACATCCACCATTGTTTTTCAGATTTTTTAAAGAATTCATATTATAACATGAAATATAAAATTGGTAAAAGCAGCGTGTCATTGCTAAATGGGCTTTATAAGTTCACATTGCCATTCATTTGCTATAAAGCCTATATATTATAAAATCAACAAAAATAATGAGTCTATAGTAATAATCACTTATAAATAAGTGATACCAGGAAGTGCCTCAGTTAAACCTGTCCAAAACTCACAAAAGAAAAGCTTTGGTTTCACAGTTGAGTCAGTAAAATACGTAATGATCATCACGTTTCTTAGATCAGTGGTCGGCAAACTCATTAGTCAAAAGAGCCGCAGTTTGCCAGCCACTCTCTTAGATGATACAAGTTTTCAGTGAGTAAGATTCTCAGCCACTTTATTTATCATAATGAGTGGTCTTAATGTATTTAAAAACAAGATACTGCCGAGACCGGTTTGGCTCAGTGGATAGAGCGTTGGCCTGCGGACTGAAGGATCCCAGGTTCGATTCTGGTCAAGGGCATGGACCTTAGTTGTGGGCACATCCCCAGTAGGGAGTGTGCAGGAGGCAGCTGAATCAATGTTTCTAACTCTCTCTCTCTGTAAAAAAAATCAATAAAATATACTAAAAATAAACCCCCCAAAACCCAAGATACTGGTATCTCCTGCTTTTTGAAAGTTTGGGTCAAGCCACTTTACTTTCATGAAAGTCCTATATTACTATTCGGTTTCGCTTAACAAAGAAATCTGAAGAGGATTTATGACTTTTGTGGGGGGGAAAGTGAAAAGCGAGAATCACATTCAGTGCTTGTTGTGCAGTTAGAGGCAGTGGCGGCCGAAACCATGTGACACGTGGGTTACTTTCGGCTCCAGTGTCACGTGGTTTGGTTTTGAAGCTTGTTGGGGAAGGGGGTTTGGAACTCGCACAAAGTTATCCATATGCATTTACGACAGTTGCTTAGTTTTTTGCCACTTGGAAGTTTCCTTGGAACATGCTTTCAGAGAGTGGAAAACCTGTATTGTCACAGCCATTAAAAATCTCTCTCACCTCAGCGCCCTGTTCAGAATTTCCCAATAGTCTCTGGGGAGGGAGGGGATATGTGGGAGGGAGGGAGGGGGGCAAAAAAAAATCAATAAAATATATAAAAATAAAAATAAAAAAATAAAAAATATTACCATCATAAAAAAAATTTTCCCAATAGTCAAATGGTAAGTATTTTCTTGGAAGTTCATTTTGAAGTGCCTGCTCGGTCTTTTGCCCATTTAAAAATTGGATGCTTTGTCTTACTATCTCTTTGTAGGAGTTTCGTACATAACCCATGTACAAGTTCTTTGTTACATACATGCACCGGGAATATTTTCCCCATGCTGGGGCTTCCCTGCTCATTTTCTGTTTTATTAAATTTTGAACGTACCATTGGCAAATAGCTTCCCCAGTCAGTAGGTTGTCTGTGTGTTTGGTGTCCTTTGTGTGAAGATACTTTTTAGTTTGATGCACTCCCATGTGCTTATCTTGTTTGTTTTCCTTGCCAGAGGAGAAATATATCAGAAAAAATATTGCTAAGGGAAATGTCAGAGATATTATTGCCTATGGTTTCTTTTAGGATTTTTATGGTTTCAAGTTTTATATTTAAGTCTCTAATCAATTTGAGTTTATTCTTGTATATGATGTAAGAAGGTGGTCTGGTTTCATATTTTGGCATGCCTTTGTTCAGTTTTCCCAATACCATTTATAAATAGACTGTCTTTATACCCCAGGATGCTCTCTCCTCCTTTGTTATCTGTTAATTGACCACATAGGTGTGGGTTTATTTCTGGGCTCTGTATTCTGTTCCATTGTTCTGTGAGTCTGTTTTTATGCCATACAATGTCGTTTTGATTACTATGGCCTTGTGGTATAGTTTGCTATTAGATAGCATGACCTCCCACTTTGTTTTTCCTTGTCAGGTTTTCTGAGGCTATTCAGGGTCTTTTTCGGTTTTAGGGAAATTTTTGGATTGTGTGTTTTAGTTCAAGGAAAACACCATTGGTGAAAGGAGTATTTTAATAGCCTTTTCAGAAAATGGTGGGTATAGTTCTTGAACGTCACGTCAGGCCTTGACAGGCAGTCATTTCGGAAAGGTTATTTCCCGTGGATTCTGAAGCCGTAGCAATGAGCTTCCCTTCTCTCCCACCGACCCCACTGGTCTGTGTGGCGCTTTGAGTGGGTCTTTTGCCATCATGCATTGTCTATTTAGAAAATAACAGTTTGCCGAGTTGGCACATCTCCCAGATGCTGACCATATTTCATCACTTATCAAAAAATCACATTTACTAATATCACCACTTTGTTGTGGGGTTGAACCCTGGGTTCAAAATGAGACCACCGGAGGCTGATGATTGATTTAAAAAAAAAAAAAAAAAAAAAAAAAAAAAAAAAGCAGGCAAGGATTTATTGAAAAACTGGCCAGGACCACACACAGGTGGACTCCACACGACTAGGTGTCGGCCGTCTTTTTAAAGGTTCAAACCTCAGGAATTTCCCTTTGTTCTGAATTCTAAAGGCTGGGAACATTGGAACATGGCCCTATCTTGCCAGTAATACAGAAGCAGAACTCAGAGGTTAACCTCTGAAGGTTATCTACAGTTTCTACCCCTGAAGCTACTGAGTCCGTGGGAATCCTTCTCCTGTAAGTACCCTATTGTTTAAGCAAGTAAGAGAAGGTCAAAGTCAGAATGGCAGGGTTAAAATTCAAACAGCAGTTTTTACCCAAGTATGGTTGCTACCATATTTCACACTTGTCTTATTAAAAGATGTTTTAAAGCTCATATTCACGGATACAAGTTTTTTAGAATTCTCATTACCACCTAAAAGCTCTAACTTTGTCCTTGGCAACAAAAAACTTTCAATTATTTTCTCAGAATTGAACTTTTTGCTTTCTGGTCTGAAAAGCTAAAATAAATAATTTTTGGCTTTAAAACTCACCATGTCTGTGTGAAAAATAAAACATTCGGCTCAGCTGAAACCGGTTTGGCTCAGTGGATAGAGCGTCAGTCTGCGGACTGAAAGGTCCCGGGTCCGATTCCGGTCAAGGAGCATGTACATTGGTTGCGGGCACATCCCCGGTATGGGTGTGCAAGAGGAAGCTGGTCGATGTTTCTCTCTCATCGACGTTTCTGGCTCTCTATCTCTCTCCCTTCCTCTCTGTAAAATATCAATAAAATATATTAAAAAACAAAAAACATTCAGCTCAGCTGGCAGGGCTCAATGTTTGAACCAGGAGGTCACAGTTCGATTCCCGATCAGGGCACAGGCCCGGGTTGCGGGCTTCATCTGCAGTGAGGAGCGTGCAGGAGGCAGCCGATCCATGATTCTCTCTCATCATTAATGTTTTTATTTCTTTCCCTCTCCCTTCCTCTCTGAGATCAATAAAAACATTAAAAAGTTTAAAAAATAAAAGGCTTAAAATTCAAAATATATAAAGTTTTCAAAAATTAAGTGTTATTGCCATCCAAGACAAGTGTTGTGTTTGCTTGTGTGAACAAGGAAACCTTTGGGATTTCAGATGTCAGTTTATTGGATGATGATGGGGTTAAAGACCTGATAGCAGTTATAACTGTAAGAGCACCATTACTGTACTGAGAACAACTGAGTTAATCTCTCTAAACATTCACCTTTACACTCAAAGACCTGTTACCTTAAATTTTCAGGAGCTGAAACTGGTGTGGCTCAGTGGATAGAGCGTCGGTCTGCGGACTAAAAGGTCCCAGGTTCGATTCCGGTCAGGGGCATGTACCTTGGTTGCGGGCACATCCCCAGTGGGGGGTGTGCAAGAGGCAGCTGGTCAGTGATTCTCTCTCATCGGTGTTTCTAACTATCTCTCTCCTTTCCTCTCTGTAAAATATCAATAAAATATATATTTTTTTAAAAAAGTTTTCAGGAAACAAAAACACAGGTACATTCTGGTAGTTACCAGAGTGATGGTTTCCTCGCAGGTCCTGTAGTTGCTGGAAGAGCCCATGGTGGTGTACAGAGATGACACGGAGAGGAGCAGGGACACCGGGTGTCACTTGGAAGTCCTGGCCTGGGAGCCACCCGAAGGGGTCTTGGGCTCCCAGGATGTGCAGACCATATCTGAGCATCGCTGTCCTAGTGCTTCCGGGTTATAGACATTGAGTAACAGGTAGAGACTGTGGATGCTGTTACGTTCCTGTTGAGAATATTACGTTTTGATTTTGGCAGGCAGTTAACTTGGCAGAAATAAAACTCCAGACTCCACCTTCTCTCTTAGTCCTTGCTGGATGGCCTCAGGGCAGGCACCACCCCGAGTTCTGAGCAGTTTGTGCTTCTGTCTAGGATTTCCTCCCTTGCTTTCCAGCCACAGGTTCCGTCTCTGTGTGTTTCCTCAACTGATAGGACCGCAGGTTTCTATCCCACGTGGCTGCTTTCCGATTGGGAGCAAGTAGAGGTGAGCGTGCCTCCTGCCTTCTCCCCGTAAAACGCTGGCCTCTCCCGTGCTGCCCGGGTCGGTGGGTCTCAGCCCTTACACAGGCACCGGCTGTATTTCACCAGGTGTCTCAGTGCTCCCCACAGGGGGTCCGTCCGACAGGAGTCACTCCCTCAGGGCTGTGGGCAGGAGTCCCGAGGCCCAGAATTGAATGCATCACTTCCTGTTCTGACTAGTGCAGATGTGGATTATTACCTCCTAAATAATACTTTATTTAAAAAAATTTTTAAAATAAATTTTTATTCATATTATTACAAATGTTCCTCTCCCCCCCTCCCGCCCACCATTGCTCTCCTCCACCAGGTTCCCACCCCACCCTCTGCCCTTTCTCCACTCCTCATTGTCCTCATCCATAGGTGCACAGTTTATGTTCAGTCTGTAAATAATACTTTAATTAATGCTGCTAAATAGTGCATTAGGTTCTTGGCAGCCACATGCACCGTTGGCATGTTTACACATGTGGACATCGGAAGCTCCGTCTCCTCTCCCCCAGCCTTTACCACCTGCTATTGAGCCATCTCTCTTGTCTGCTAGTAACGCAGGGTTCCTTTGTTAGAATGTTGAGTTTGACAGTCACAGAGTAGTCAATTTCTCAGAGGAAATTAAATTGGCTAATTGAAATAAGTGAATATTCTAGAAAAATTGATTGTACTGTATAAACTGTTCCTAAAGTGTTAACAAAAATTCTCATTGGCCGAAACTGGTTTGGCTCAGTGGATAGGTGTTGGTCTGCAGACTGAAAGGTCCCAGGTTCGATTCAGGTCAAGGGCATGTACATTGGTTGCGGGCACATCCCCAGTAGGGGGTGTGCAAGAGGCAGCTGATCGATGACTCTCTCTCATCGATGTTTCTTGCTGTCCATCCCTCTCCCTTCCTCTCCGTAAAAAATCAATAAAATATATATTTAAAAAATTCTTATTAGCAGTTCAGCTCATGATAAAATTGTGTAACATGTAATGAACCTAAAGCAGTCATATTGTAGCACAAATAATTAAAATGTAAAACCTATCAAGACTACATCATTGACGTTTCTATCTTTCTCTCCCTCTCCCTTCATGTCTGAAATCAATCAAAAAACAAACAAACAAACAAAAAACCTGACTGTTTCGTTGGGTAGTTATGAAGTTTTGATGAATTGATAGTTGTAAAACCCTTAAAATGATGCCCAGCAGTTACTATTACAAATCCTCATTTGCTAAGAGGCTTAATTTTCCTTTTGAAATAATGAACAGATACTGCTGAATTCTTACTTCTTTAACTGATGTCTGATCATGTCAATTGGATGTTGTTAGCACATTAATATTCGTTGAGCTTAATACCACGTCAGCTTTATGCCATGATTAGAGTCAGAATGGCTGTAAGGCTGGCCAGGGGCAGTTCCCGGGTTACATTTTTCCTGGATAGCCTGTGGAACCTTCCTTCCTAACCAGCGGGCTGAGAAGCATGCTGCAGGCATGATGGAGCGTGTTACTGAGTGCCAGGGAGGGGGTTTCACATGTAATGCTGCTGCTGCGTGGCAGTAGGTTTCTTTGTTACATTTTGGTGTGTCACTAACAGATTATTCATCATTTATAATGCTGATAGGAAGCGGGTAGCTACTAGATGAAGAAGCCATTTTGGGAGAATTTATCAGCACAAGACATGTTGATTCTGGGGTTCTTTTTTGAAAACTCACTCATGTTAGGTCGTCTGTGTAGGAACAAACTGGATCGAGTTATCTGTATACAGCTGGGACTGCTGTCTGACCCGCTAAACAGCTCCAGATGGACGGTCCTTTTCACCCTGCATTACTCAGCCCGGCTTTTAACTCCCAGAGAACCCTGTTCACAAATTGATGCTTTATTCCTCTGGGTTTGCTATAGAAGCATTAAATTGTACTGAAATATTCATATGTGAGTGCATTTAGCTGAGAGCAATTGATGTTCTGGTCCCGCGAGGACGGAGAGCAGCGCTGTGCGGACTGGCGTCTCCGAGTGATTGTGGGCTGGCGGCCGGGCCCGCAGCGCAGCCGCCAGGACCGGAGGCTGCAGGTGGTCAGCGGGGTCGATTGTGCCGGAGTTAAAACTCATTTGCTAAAAATCAGTTGTATCTTTGACTTCTGATGTTATCTTAGTCCATTTTTATTAGATGGATTTTTTTTAATTTAAAAAATATATTTTATTGATTTTTTACAGAGAGGAAGAGAGAGGGATAGAAGTTAGAAACATTGATGAGAGAGAATTATCTTATCAGCTGCCTCTTGCAACCCCCTCAACCCCCCACTGGGGATGTGCCTGCAACCAAGGTCCATGCCCTTGATCGGGATCGAACCTGGGACCTTTCAGCCCGCAGACCGACGCTCTATCCACCGAGCCACACTGGTTTTGGCTAGACTGATTTATCTAAACATTTATTCCGGAGGACTATGTCAGTAACATTTTGATACATTATCATTTTATATACAAAGGTAAAATTTGTAAGTTTGGAGCATCTATTGAATTCTTTTTACATATATAGTAACTTTGAAAGCATTCCACTGATACAGTATATTGACATCTCTTGTTAATCCAGTTCAACAGCTGACCTGAACTCCATTGTAAGCTATCTTGGTGTGGCACCTTGACAGGAATAGAATTAGTCTAAATTTTTATTCTTATTCTAACTATTTTTGGTTCATACTAAAACTAATTTACTTTCTCATGAAGAGCTTCAGATATAAACATGCACACGGATGTGAGAGAACATAAGACGTGTACCAGAAGGAAATGTTTACTCGGTGGATAGCTGATCGTTTAGCGAATGTAATTCCATCCCTTTGTTTACTTTAGGGTACAAGATATGAGTGCTAACATCTTGTACAAAAGAATACTTTAATAACTTAATGAAATTCTTATAACCCTGGAAGGTGCTAAAAGGAAATCTTTCTGTAACTTAGGCTGAACTTCACAACTCTGCTTGGCTTTCCCCCATAAACTTTATTTTTTAGAACAGTTTTAGAGTTACAGAAAAATTCCAAAGATAGGACAGAGAATTCACAGATCCTGTAGTATCTTTTCCCCTTGTTGTTGTTGTCATTTTTAAAACATTAATTACATTTTATAATTATCATAAAATGCAGATTCTAGAATTATGTTTTTTAAAGATGGAGAATAGCCAAAGCCGGTGTGGCTCAGTGGATAGAGCGTTGGCCTGCGGACTGAAAGGTCCCAGGTTCGATTCCGGTCAAGGGCATGTACATTGGTTGCGGGCACATCCCTGGTAGGGGGTGTGCAAGAGGCAGCTGGTCGATGTTTCTCTCTCATCAACATTTCTAGCTCTCTATCCCTCTTTTCCTCTCTATAAAAAATCAATAAAATATATATATATATTTTTAAAAAGATGGAGAATTGTGTGAAGTTTTCTGACAGGGCTTTCTAATGACTTTTTGATTGTTGTGAAATCTAACAAAATATGTCATTTAGTCATTTTTTAAAAATATATATATTTTATTGATTTTTTACAGAGAAGAAGAGAGAGGTACAGAGTTAGAAACATCGATGAGAGAGAATCATTGATCAGCTGCCTCCTGCACACTCTACTGAGGATGTGCCCGCAACCTTGACTGGAATCAAACCTGGGACCCTTCAGTCCGCAGGCCGACGCTCTATCCACTGAGCCACACCGGTTTCGGCTCATTTAGTCATTTTTAAGTGTACAATTCAGTGGCAGTAATAACAGTCACACTGTTGGGCCACCATCATCACTGTACCCAGAATTTTTCATCGCCCCAAACAGAAACTCCATCCCCATTAAACAGTAGCTCCTCCCCGCTCCCACCCCAGCCCCTGGTCAGCCCTGTATGCCTCTGTGATCTTGCCTGAGCTGGTGGGTATTTCATAAAAGTGGACTCATACGTTATTTGTCCTTTCGTGACTATCTTATTCCATTTAGCATGTTATCAGATTTCATCTGTATGATAGTGTGTGTAAGAACTTTATTCCTTTTTATGTCTGAATAACATTCCATCAACGTTTTGTTCACTTATTTGTTGACAGACACTTGGATTGTTTTGTTTTCACCTTTTAACCGTTGTCAGTAATGCTGCCGTTAGCATTCACATACAGGCATCTGTTTGAGTCCCTGTTTTCAGCTCTTTAGGTTCTCCCAGGAGTGGGGTTGCTGGGCCACATAGTAATTATATATTTAGCTTTTTGCTGTTAATCCTCATCCTAGGATATTTTTTCTGTTGATTTTTAGAGAGTGGAAGGGAGGGGGAGAGACAGAGAAACAGTGATGTGAGAGAGACGCACTGATTGGTTGCCTCCCGCATGTGCCCTGACCTGCGCCACTTCAGTCTGCAGCCCGACAATCTACAATCTAACCACTGAGCAGAAGGGGGTAGGGCTGTGGTTAGCTTTTTATTTTATTTTATATATATATATCGATATTTTATTGGTTTTTTATCGAGAGGGAGAGAGTGGGATAGAGAGTTAGAATCATCGATGAAGAGAGACTCATCGATCAGCTGCCTCCTGCACACCCCCTACTAGGGATGTACCCGCAACCAAGGTACATACCCTTGACTGGAATCGAACCCGGGACCTTCCAGTCTGCAGGCGGACGCTCTACCACTGAGCCACACCGGTTTCGGCAAAGAGCTAAATTTCACATTTTCTGAGTTACAGCTAAACTTTTGAGTTGTGAGCCACAATATAATGTCCTTTTTTTTTTTTTTAAGATCTTTTTAACTTAGTATTTGAGCTACTGGGTTATTAAGTTTCCATTTTGAAAACAGTGAAGTCCAGGCTGTCGCCTGTGAGCAGCCATCTGCTCTGGGCGTGTCCCCCGGGAGCTGGGTCAGGGTGGCCAGCGGAAGAAGCTGAGACGCTCACTCCCCGGTGAGTTAGGTTTCAGAGCGTGTCCGACTGCACCCAGTCCCCTCCTCTGCCTGCAGAGCATCGAGCCTGGGAGGCCCGTGCCCGGGAGGCCTCAGAGGCTGGCAGGACGCTGCCCTCCTGGAGTTCCTGCCTTTGCTTCTGACTTCCTGTTACAGCCCTCGGGGCCCGTGTGGGCCTCACTGACAGCCACGTCCCAGGTTTCAGTCTAAAAGCACTAGCTAGTTCTCAGCAGGCACATAAATTAAACAAGCATCAGCCACAGTCAACAAGCAGTCATTTCCAAGTCTTGCTTCTTTTTTATTTTTTATTTTTTTAAATATATTTTATTGATTTTTTACAGAGAGGAAGGGAGAGAGAGAGAGAGCTAGAAACGTCGACGAGAGAGAAACATCGACCAGCTGCCTCCTGCACGCCCCCTACCGGGGATGTGCCCGCAACCAATGTACATGCCCTTGACCGGAATTGAACCTGGGACCTTTCAGTCCGCAGATCGACTCTCTATCCACTGAGCCACACCGGTTTCGGCAAGTCTGGCTTCTTCTGAGTCCGACCAGTGACGGCCGTGTCTCCGGTGCGCGTGTGGGGCCTGGTGAGACGTGTCCCGCCGTCAGAGACGGGCAGAGAGAAGCCTGCGGGGTGGAGCGTGTGGCCCTGTCCAGCAGGAGAAGCCAGAGACAGTGGACCACCTGGTGCTTTAGTAACATGGGCCAGCAGCTAGTGGTAGCTAGAATTGATGATACTTTTTATATATAAACCAGAGGTTTCTCCCTAGATAAATATGTATACTAGACTTTTAATCGACGAGTGACTTCAATGAGAGCTACCAATGCTGTCACAATATGAGCTATTGTGGTATAGTAGAGAAAGGACTGACTTGAAAATAAAAAACTTGGATTAAGAATCCTGCCTTTGCCGAAACCGGTTTGGCTCAGTGGTAGAGCGTCGGTCTGCGGACTGAAAGGTCCCAGGTTCGATTCCGGTCAAGGGCATGTACCTTGGTTGCGGGCACATCCCCGATAGGGGGTGTGCAAGAGGCAGCCGGTCGATGTTTCTCTTTCATCGACGTTTCTAGCTCTCTCTCTCTCTCCCTTCCTCCTCTCTGTAAAATATCAATAAAATATATATTAAAAAAAAAAAAAGAATCCTGCCTTTTACTACGTGTCTATATCCTCAGACAGCTCACTCACCCCGCCTGAGGCGGTGCCTTCTCATCTATACAATGGAAATAATATCCATTCCTGTGAGTGATTGTCATATTGCTGTCATGTATGTAAAGTACAGTGTGGTTGCTGGCATCTCCGAGACAGCTCGCGTGACTGGTGACTAATGTGCGGTCTTGAGTGCTGTCCTCGCCAGGAGCGCCGTTTGATGGATGGGACTGACTCTGAGCTTCAGACCGAAGTGTGGGCAAGTCCCTTTGAGAAAAGCTCAGAGCAGCCCTGGCCCTGCCTGGGAGGGGGCGGCACAGGAGGGCGCTCTCGGACGTGAGCTCACTGTGCTTTGCATCTGGGGCCTCTTCCAGAAAGAACAGGGACTTAGACCCATTTTGGCAAACGTAAGAAACAATCTGTCCTTTTAAATGAGCAGCAAGATGACATATAGCAATATTAACGCGCAGGAGCTTGCAATAATTAGACAATATAGTTAGGTTAATCTGCTCCTCAAAAGACATTCATTATTTGCTCTGATAAATTCCATTTAACTCCTAACTGGCAGTTGTCCTGTGTGTGTGTGTTATCGATACATTTTAGCTGGAACAGTTGTGTTGGAGGTTATGCCTCTGTAGTCTTTTGGGTAAGCAAGGTTAAGAGAGAGCTTGCCATTTTGTTTCTATATATATATATTTTTTTTTTAATTGATTTTTTAGAGAGAGGAAGAGAGGGATAGAGAGCTAGAAACGTCGATGAGAGAGAAACATCGGCCAGCTGCCTCCTGCACGCCCCCCACTGGGGATGTGCCCGCAACCAAGGTGCATGCCGTTGGCTGGAATCGAACCCGGGACCCTTCAGTCCGCAGGCCGACGCTCTATCCCCTGAGCCACACCGGTTTCGGCTTAGGTATTGTTTTGAGAACATAACATTGGATCTCTGAACTTTAGTTAGAATTGCTTATGATGTCTTTTTACATTTTTATCTTCAAAGAAATGTAGTTTTTTATATTCTAAACAGAAAGGGAGGCTGCTGGTAGAAATTTTAAACCTGATCTTTACAGAGATGAAGCAACATCAGCTTGACCTTTCTGCGCTCACAGATTCAGATTGAACCGCTCCGCTCAAATTCATGTTTCATGTAAACAAAAACTCAATGTTTAAATCTTTCTACTTTGTTTAAAGTAAAGCAGATTAAAATTTCTGCAGGCAGAATTCTGTCCCGATTCCAGAAAAGAGTCAGTGCCTGAGTTTATATCATAAACTTGTGTAATTTTTACCTCTTACATATTTTTGTATGACCATTTTAATGTCTTGATAATGTGTATCTGGGATGCGTATCCCTGTGCAAAGATTGTGTTAGAATTTTATAAAGAAATTCACCCACATTCAACCACCACTGTCTAGGAAGTTGGGCAGAAATTATAACTTTGTAACTTACCTTAAAAAATGCAAAAAGGCCCGAGCCGGTTTGGCTTAGTGCAGTGGTCGGCAAACCATGGCTCTCAAGCCACATGTGGCTCTTTGGCCCCTTGAGTGTGGCTCGGCGTTAGAGCCACTTCTTCAAAAAAGACTCACCCAGCCGAAACCGGTTTGGCTCAGCGGTAGACTGAAAGGTCCCAGGTTTGATTCCAGTCAAGGGCATGCACCTTGGTTGCGGGCACATCCCCAGTGGGGGGTGTGCAAGAGGCAGCTGGTCGATGTTTCTCTCTCATCGACATTTCTAGCTCTCTATCCCTCTCCCTTCCTCTCTGTAAAAAATCAATAAAATATATATATATATATATATATATTTAAAAATAAAAAATAAATAAATAAAAACCAGACTCATCCAGGCCGAATACTGACTTCTGCTCATTGACCACGAAGTTCCAATCGCACTGTACGTGCGCGCCCACACTTGGTATTTTGTGAAAGAGCCACACGGGACGGTCCCTTCGCCTGGCCTGCGATCCGGCCCATCCTCCCCAGCTGCTGCCACCTACCCCCGGTTCCCCATCTGCCACCGAGTGACCGGTGCCTGCCGGCGGGGGAAGGGACAAGAGGTGGTCAGGGCGCCTCACAGTGACTGGCCCAGCAGTTGTTCCGGTCGTTCTGCCGTTGGGGTCCATTTGCATATTGCCCTTTTATTCTATAGGATTCATTAACCTCAGGGGTAGGACTGTGAGCATGGGTTAGTTGTCTTTTTACCGCCTGGAAGGTACAGGCACAGCATGGACACCGTGAAGTCCCGTTCACATGGCTGCTCCGCCCTCCTGGGGACACTGGGAGAGGGCAGTGTGTGCCAGGGGGTGCTGGCCGCCCTGCAGGCCCGCTGCTCCAGGCCGCCTGTCTGTATGAATTAGGGGGAAGTCCCCCTTCTCAAGTTACTCTACCGCCATCTGTTGGGAAATGACTGCCATAAAAACGAAGATGTGCAGTGACCGATAGGAATCACACTTCCCTCCAGTGTCCTCCCGTGTCCACGCTGCTCAGCTCTGCACGGAGCCCTGCGGCCAGCACAGGCCCGGGCCCTGAGAACCGCACTTAACGCCAGTGGCCGCCAGGGGCCCGGGCAAGCCTCAGGAGCCTGCGAAGTCGGGGTGCTCGTAATTGAGACTTTCCAACCAGCACGCTGGGTCCCGGAGGCTAGAGAACGGCCCAGTCACGTCTGTCAGGCTGGGCTGGGTTGGGGTGAACCTGGGCAGCGAGACCCCGCGCCTGGCTCGTGGCCAGCGACGGTGCTCCCGAGCCTCCGGACCAGCCCGACAGCGGCTCCCTCACCGCGGGCGGCTCTGCAGCTCAGCCTTTGTCCAGTCTTGACAGCAGAGGAGGGATCTGTGCCTCGTTCTGCCGGCCCTGGTGTGTAGGGAGGTGCTGTCTCTGTTTCAGAGTGACTCGGTCCTCTTGCTGCCCTGCGCATAACTCCTCCCCAGTCCCCGGTCTTTTTTTTTTTTTTTTTTTTTTTTAATATATTTTATTGATTTTCCACAGAGAGGAAGAGAGAGGGATGGAGAGCCAGAAATGTCGATGAGAGAGAAACATTGACCAGCTGCCTCCTGCGCGCACGCGTGCGCGCGCGCACACACACACACACACACACACACACACACCCGGGATGTGCCCGCAATCAAGGTACATGTCCTTGACCGGAATTGAACCTGGGACCCTTCAGTCTGCAGGCCGACGCTCTATCCACTGAGCCACACCGGTTTTGGCTGTCCGTGGTCTTGATGGAGAACGGCCCGCCGAGCTGCTGCCGCTGCTGTGGGCTGGGCTCGCCCTCCTGGTCCCTCCTTCCTGAGGCCGCGGGGGCTCCCATCTCACAGGGACCACCCCTTCCTCTGTCCTGTCCCTTCCTCATCTCACCACTCGGTGAACCCTTAACTGCTGTTCTCCCCAACACGCCTCTCATCTTCGCTCCCAACGATCTTTCTGCCTCGCGGGGTGATGTAGGGAAGTGCCCCCGGCAGGGAGGGCCTGTGTCCACGGAGCGCTGCTGGCCTCCGAGGCGGGTTTGGTACGTACGGGCTGTTGTACTGAAACACAGAAACGCCTCCTGAGCCAGAGGCCTCCGACAGCATTCTCTGGCGGCCTCCTTCCCGCCCGAGAGCCCCGATCAGAAAGCCCGGACCCAGGCCTCGTCCCAGCTGCTGTCCTGATGCTTTTGTATCGACCAGAAGCCTTGTTTGCGGACGGTCAGTGAGGTCCTGGTGGTCGGGGGGCAGGAAAGGCCTGGAGCTCCTGGCTTGTTGGTTTGGCCCAGACCCTGTCACTTCCCACAGGACACGGTTCACGTCACCAACAGCATCGCCTCTTGGCGGGTTAAGGAGATTTCATTCAGGTTGTGTTTATACGGACACTTACAGCGACATTAGCGCTTTCCGATGCTCACGGAGAGGCTTTTCAAACACACATTTACTGATGTCAGAGAGGAAGAGAGAGGGAGAGAGAAACATCACTGATGAGAGAGAATCTTGGATTGGCTGTCTCCTCCCCTCCCCCCATACAAGCCCCACGGGGGATGGAGCCCACAACCCGGGCACGTGCCCTTAACCAGAATCACACCCGGGACCCTTCCGTCCACAGGCTGACGCTCTGTCCACTGAGCCACACAGCGAGGGCTGGAGAGGCTTTGAAGACTTGCTGAGTTCTAATGTGGATGCGTGTCTCTGAAGGACTCGCAAAACTGACCCTTTCCCATGATGCTTTGCGAACATGCCTAGGAGGGGCTAGAGACACTTTATGTTAGAACTTGTTGGCCTGGGTGTCCCAAATGTAAGTGTATTTTGATTTAACAACAAATGTCCTTTTGCCGAAACCGGTTTGGCTCAGTGGATAGAGCGTCGGCCTGCGGACTGAAATGTCCAGGGTTCAATTCCGGTCAAGGGCATGTACATTGGTTGCGGTCACATCCCCAGTAGGGGGTGTGCAGGAGGCAGCTGGTCGATGTTTCTCTCTCATCGATGTTTCTAGCTCTCTATCCCTCATCGATGTTTCTAACTCTCTATCCTTCGTCTCTGTAAAAAATCAATAAAATATATCTATATTTGACAAATGTCCTTTTATATAACATCCTCTCTAATAAAAGGGTATTATGCAAATTAACCGGCACTGCCGTCACAAAGATGGCAGCACCCAGTCCTCTCAGCCCCTCTGGGTGCCCCAGTCCCGGGGTGGGGGGTCGCTAAGAGCGGGCAGTGTGAGCGGCCTGGCGGATGCTTGCCAGCCCCACAGAGAGCTGCTGGCACACGGACTCGTGTGCAGGGCTGGTGAGTACACATCGGTGATGTGCTCTCTCCTTTCAGGAGCTGTACATTGCTGTGGGCATCTCTGGAGCCATCCAGCACTTAGCGGGGATGAAAGACAGCAAGGTAAGGACGCGGCAGAGTGCTGCTCAGTGATAAACTCTCCTGTGTGTGGCGCTCAGCCGCCCTGTAGCTCTGGGACTGAGGATGGGGAGGGGCAGTGCCGGGCCTGGGAAGAGGCCTGCCCGTTCCTGCCCCAAGCTGCTGCCCTCCGGGCGTGTCCTGTGCACGCAGTTCCTGCCGGCCCCGGGCATGTGCTGAGGTCCCTTCAGCTCTGACACCTGTGGGTGGAAACAACCTGGTGAGGTTCTGACCCTGCCTCCGTCTCTCCTTGGGCTGGGCTGTTGTGAGGTGTGGCGGACACATTTTGAGTCGGGAGTGTCCTCATACTGCAGTAATTTTAAAATAGAGCGTTCGGCCGAAGCCGGTTTGGCTCAGTGGATAGAGTGTCGGACTGGGGGACCCTGGGTTCGATTCCGGTCAGGGGCGTGTGCCTTGGTTGCGGGCACATTGCCAGTAGGGGGTGTGCTGAAGGCGGCTGATCGATGCTTCTCTCTCATCCATGTTTCTAACTCTTCCTCTCTGTAAAAAATCAATAAAATATATTTTTAAAAAATTGTTTTAAATAGAGCATTTGCGGGAACACTGATTCCCACGGGCTGCAGACCTGTGTGAGGCCTGTGCGTGGCTCAGTGAGCGTCCTCCAGAGCATGGCTCATGGGTCCGTGCACCCCAGTGTTCAGTCTGAACTAGGAACGGAGTCTTTCGTGAAGTCAGAGATGCTTCTGGCACTCCTGCTTTTATCCGTTAGGATGGAAGTTGGATATAAAAGGAAATACAACGTTAACTTCTGACTCAAAAGGATACACGCAGCACCTTCTATAACTAACGCATGGCCTCAAACCAGTCCGCTTTTTTTTTTTTTAATTTATTGATTTTTTACAGAGAGGAAGAGAGAGGGCTAGAGAGCTAGAAACATCGATGAGAGAGAATCATCGACCAGCTGCCTCTTGCACACCTCCTACTGGGGATGTGCCCGCGACCAAGGTACATGCCCTTGCCCGGAATCGAACCTGGGACCTTTCAGTCCGCAGTCCGCTCTGTCCACTGAGCCACACCGGTCTCTGCAAACCAGTCCGCTTTTACGGCGGGTGGCAGACTCCTCACCGAGCGGGAGAGGGTGTTGCTGCGATAAAGGGAAACACTCAACAGCAGCAGCCGTCATCACACTGAGCGGGCAGCTTAGACACCCAGAATCCTGCCTCTCGGAACTCTGCCTGCCGCCTGCCAGGCTTGTCATTGAGAAGGGAGCATAGAACTCTCCCTCCACTTACGTGGGCTGGTTTCTTGACACATTTCTCTCTCAGACCATCGTGGCCATTAACAAAGACCCAGAGGCGCCCATCTTCCAGGTGGCAGACTACGGCATAGTCGCAGATCTCTTCAAGGTAAGCGGCCCTGAGCATGTGGCTCCTCTGAGCACCTCTGAGTTACAGGGAGACAGTGCGTGCGTGTGTGTGTGTGTGTGTGTGTGTGTGTGTGTGTGTATGGACGTAATTTTGAACTGCTTCAGGGGAAGTCCTGATATACACGTGATGCTTACACAGCGTGGTGATGTTCCCTGTAAGAAGTCTGTATTGTCTAACACACCCCTCTGGCTCTCGGCGTCTCATGAGCCTGGAGCCTGTGTGGCAGGTTCTGCAGACACTCCATCAGCTCCCGGGGGTCGGGAGAGCGGGCGCTCGG
Organism: Pipistrellus nathusii; assembly: GCA_963693515.1. NCBI lineage: Eukaryota > Metazoa > Chordata > Mammalia > Chiroptera > Vespertilionidae > Pipistrellus > Pipistrellus nathusii. Next base: position 2,644,918 of record OY882878.1, read on the forward strand.
GGCCAGCTGTCCCCACAAACACGCGCTGCGAGCTGTGCTGGGTTCACGCCGCCCCTCCTGACGTGATGGGGTGGGGCCACCACTTCCCCCGGTCACGCCCTTCACGTTGTTTAGTCCTTTCTCCTCTGCGGCTCCTCCGTGTCAGTCCTCCCGTGAGAGTGACTTCGGTGCTGGGAGCGCCTGGCTCTCCTTCGGCCACGACGGAAGGTGACTGTGCGGGACCCAGTGCCTCTGGCCTCCGTGCCTCGGCCTGCCCGCGAGCTTCTAGGTCACCATGTGCAGAATCCTGCAGGACCTCCTCTGAGAGGAGATCCAGCCCGGAGAGGGGACTGCTGGGGGAGGAGCCCTCACGCAGGGGCGGCTGGGCCTCAGTGACCAGCCTGCAGACGAGGGCAGAGCCCGCTGGTCCGCCAGCAAGAGGGGGCTCCCGCAGGGCGTGGCCGGCCTGGGGGCCCCTGTGCGCGGGGGCACTCTGTGCCCGCGGTGCGGCCGCCGGGGAGCAGGGCCTCGCTGCTCAGCGATGCCCGGAAGCAGTGCCGGACGGAGGAGCCTGCTGCTCGGGCAGCCTGGCTTCCCCTCCGAGCCCAGGTCCTGCCGGGAAGACGGCCCTCCTCAGTGCCCGGCCCTGCCACCTGGCCCAGCGATGTGAGAGCAAACAGCAGAAGGAAAATTACTATGGAAAATGGAGGGGAGTCTTTTTGCATTTCGAGTAGCAAGCCCTTAGTTCAGTGAGAGACAGTTAAGGGGCGAGAACTTTTCATTGAGTGGAGAGCGGGAGCAGGGCTGTGAGGTGTCTCGGCCTCAGACCCGGAGTGGAGGGACCCGGGAGCCATGTCCTCGGGGTGTAAGACGCCCCTCCGGCTGGGACGGCTGCTGCCTCAGGAGCTCAGTTCAGAGAGACTCTCATGCCGCCCGGAAGCCCTGGAGCAAAGTTGTCTGGTATTGATTAGCACCAAGGAGAGGAATTGATTGGTCCTTAAAAATTCAGTCTGGCCAAGACCGGTTTGGCTCAGTGGATAGAGCGTTTGGTCTGCGGACTGAGGGGTCCCGGGTTCGATTCCGGTCAAGGGCATGTACCTTGGTTGCGGGCACATCTCCAGTGGGGGCTGTGCAAGAGGCAGCTGATTGATGACTCTCTCTCATCGATGTTTCTAACTCACTGTCTGTCTCTCATCCTCTCTGTAAAAAAAAATCAATAAAATGTATTTTTTTTTAAAAATTCAATCTGGGGGAAAACTAGGTAAAGATTGTAAAAATATTCAAAATACTGCTTAAGTAGCAGCCTCCCATTCTTTAAAAAAAACCTTTATTATTGAAAGTATTTCAGCCTCCCATGTGTTCCTACAGGCGAAATGCCTTCTTTTCATTTGTCCGTGTCCCCGAGAGATGTGTTTGGGGAAATCACTCAGCAAGTTATTAACACAGCTACTTCCGACTCCTGGTTCTGTCCTCGCATCACTGCCTTCTTAGCTCCCAGCAGCTGCTGGGGGGTCACCCGGGCTTCGGAGATGAGAGCAGGAAAGGACCCCGGGGCAGACTGTACCGCTCGTCACAGGCTGAGGTGTGCTCGGCTGAAGGCAGAATGGTGTGATTGGGGGTGTCACCGTGGTTCTGACAGGAGGGGACGTGGTGGGTTAGTGGATGAATTCCCTGGGGCCACATTCTGTCTTTTAAAAATCAAATATCTAAAGGTATAACAACATTTTTTTTAAATCTCATACACTGTGAATGAAAATTAGCATCATCTACTTTGGATTAAGATCTTACAAAAAATAACTCAGTAGCTGTGTTTAAAAAGACCTTTTTTTAGACTAAAGTTTTCATGAAAAACAGGCTAGAGCCCAACTTCTTCCCAAGGAAACATGACTTTGGTTTAGAACACGTAGTTCCCAGACGCCTTACAGAATGTCCTTCTGCCCAGCAAGGGTTTCGGGTCTCTCTCCATCTGCATCTTCTTTGTCGGGTCCCCTCAGGCTCGGGCACCGCCATGTGCACGTCCTCCGAGGTGCGGGCGGTGCCAGCGCTGTGCCCGAGCGGCTGCCAGCTCCTCGGGGAACAGGCCTCAGCCAGCCCTCAAGAGCTTGGGTGCTAATAGTATGCTCAGTGGTCAGCGCGCAGCTGGTTTCTGTGTGCCTCGGACCCGCGTGCTGTGGGATGAACAGGAGCTGTGGACACAGGAGGAAAGGCCGAGGAGGTTGCAGGAGGCGCGACCGAGCGAGACTCCGTGTGGCCCGGGGAGGGGAGAGGGCGGGGCTGGCACTCGGCACAGACAGGACGCCTTTGTGTGTGTGTGTGTGTGTGTGTGTGTGTGTGTGCGCGCGCGCGCAGGTCTCTTCCGTGTGTGTGTGTGTGTGTGTGTGTGTGTGTACAGGTCTCTCCTGTGTGTGTGTGTGTGTGTGTGTGTGTGTGTGTACAGGTCTCTCCTGTGTGTGTGGGGGGGGGGTGTGTGTACAGGTCTCTCCTGTGTGGGGTGTGTGTGTGTGTGTGTGTGTGTGTGTGTGTGCAGGCTCTCCCGTGTGGGAGGGGAGGCTGGGGGAGGGAGAGGGTGGCACCGGGCACAGGAGGGGGGGACCAGGTCACAGTGCGGCTCCAGGGGCCTCATTACTTTTCTCCATCTGCAGGTAGTTCCTGAAATGACTGAGCTACTGAAGAAAAAATGAGTCATGGTCATGTGTGAAGAAGATTATGATATTCCGCTGAAATCAGAATTCACGGCTATTATAACAATCACTGGGAGGCTGATTTCCTAACGGGGCAGATTCTAACAGGTGCCAGATGCTTTTTTATGGGGTACATTTCTTTTTAACTGTGGCTGCAAACAGTTATTTTTGAAATTTTCTAATTCTGTAATAAAATATAATAAAGTCTTTCCACAGCTTTAAAACTACTACAGAAATATCCTCGCTTTATAGAGAGAGAGAAAACTGAAGAAAGCTGGTAAAAACTCGTTTTTTCTTTGCCTGACTTGTCCGCCGAGGGCTCTGCCTGTGAGCGTGGATGTCGCCGCCGTCCTAACCACAGACCTCGCTGCTGAGGGGGGAGCGGGATTGGCCGATGCGGAGCCAGAAAGCACGGCCGCCCGTGGCTGTCATCTAAACACGCCTCTGCCTCAGAACCCGCCCGGCGCCACCCGCCCTGCGGAACGTGCCTGCTGTGAAGTTACTGTTCCCCTTCCTGCCGGGTTTGTCAGCTTGTAGGGCCGGTGTCTGGAGAGGAGGGGGGAGGAGGAGGGGCTGCTCTCTGAAGCAGGCAGTTGGGGTATAAACTAGCGGCCCCGCGCACGAAACAGGAAATTCACGCAGGGTGTGTGGGGGCAGGCCCAGGCCACCAGCCGGCCACAGTGGCGGGCGTGCGGGTCTGGCCAACAATCGCCCTAGAGAGGGAGGCCCAGGCCAGCCAAACGATTGCACCTCACACCTGTCGCCTGCAGAGGCGGGGGCAGCGCAGGTGGCAGCAGCAGGGCGGGGCCAGCTGCCGGCAGCCGGGGAGGGAAAGCCCTGATGGGCCCTGCTCTCAGGCCAGGCCTGGGACCTGCCTGAGGGCACGCGCGGCCGTGCTTGCTCAGCTCCGAGTTGGCCAATCCCGTTCCCTCTCTTGGCGATGGATCACATGGCGATGGATCACGGGGCTCTGGGATGGATCGACAGCAGAGGGAGGCCCGCCCACAATCTGTCACCACCCAGAAGATGGCCTAGGCCTCCCTCTTTGGGGTAATTGCGGAACCCCACCCCCACCCCCTCGATAGATTGCCCCGCTGGCCAGTGGCCTTGGCCTCCCTCTCTAGGGCGATCGTGGGTGGGGCCCCCGACCAATCGCATCGCACCCGCCTTGGCTGGCCTGGCGCCGGCGTGTGCCATAGCGTGGTCTCTGGTCCGGACGGTCATTCTGCTGTTCAGTCGTTGGGTCGACTTGCTTTTATTATAGGATGTTTAAAGTCACACGCAGAGAATGCTCCCGAGGCGGCCTCTGAGCTCTCAGAGGCAGTGGGCGTGCGGCGCCACAGGCACGGCTGAGGTCGCAGGGGCGGCGCCGTGTGCGTGCAGCCCCAGGACAGGCTGCCCTGCAGGGAGGGTGGGCGTGTCCAGGGCCGTAGGCGGCGGGTTGTGGCAGCTGCCACCGTGAGGCAGGTGCGCAGCAGGTACAGGGGTGGACAGGCCCAGGTGACGGGCAGAGATAGGAAGTGACCAGGGACACGGGGGGACTGCAGGGGCCGCCGAGAGCTCATGAGCCGAGCCTTTTTGGTTGTGTCACGATCGCTCGCCGTGCGGCACTGGACAAGGTCAGTGTCTCTGGATCTCCGCCTCCTGCAAAGGGAGCCGCTGGCGTTTGCGAGGAAGGCGGAGGAGGAACCTAGACGGACCTAGGGGGACCTCACCCAGCGGAGTGTGCAGGGTGGAGAGGGAGGCGGGGGAGTGATCGGAGGCTTGGCAGGAACCCTGTGGCCTGGGCCTGGGCGGGTTTGGCTGAAAGCTCTCTGGTTGCAGAATGGGCCCCGGGAGGCTGGAGATGGCCAGAGCTGTGGGCGAGGCTGGCGTGGACCCGGCTGAGTGCTCTGCTCTTTCTGGAAGGGCAGCCGGCGGCCTCGGTGCTCACTCCCCCCTGGAGGGCGTCTGATCCGCATTAAAGTGCTAAAGAGGCTGGAAACCAGAGGACGGAGATGCAGCAGATGGATCTGCTCGCTCAGGGCGACTTGCCCGAGAACCTTCTAGAAAGCCGCTAAGGTGAAATGCTGCCACACCTGGGCTTTAAAACGTACTTTGTGGGAAACCCAAGTGAAGAAGGGGTTGCTGATGATCCTTGGTTTATAAAGTAATTTTATTTAAAGTGCGTCCGCGGTGGAGAGGGCAGGAGCCTGTGAGAATCAGACTCGGGAGAAGCGGTGGGAGGTGGAGCACAGCCACGGAGGCCCTGCTGGGTGCGGCCCGTCTCGGACGGCGGCCCCATGTGTGTCACCACCCCTTTCTGAGCAGGACGACAGGAGGCAGCCAGGGAGGGAGATGTGGGGGCGCGGCCTTCCCCCCCTCCCAGCGTCCGAGGCCTCGGTGCTCTCGGGTCAGGAGCAGGGGCAGTGATGGGCTCCTGGCAGGGGGGCTGGCGGTTCCTTTCTGTGGGGCTGGCATTGGGGCGCGGTCAGCCCCGGGGCGGCTCGCTTATCCGGCTTCTCCTCCGTGGTGCCCGGCGGGGCCTGGGCGGGCCTGGTCCCTGGAGGGCTGAGCGCGGAGCAGGCTGGCCAGCCGGACCCGTGGCTCTGGCCCTGGTTCCCTTACGCACCTGGTCCTCAGTGTCAAGGGCACATTGGCCTTGGCTCTCGGGCGCCCTCTAGCTGTTACCTGTGGGCACGCTGGCAGGTGGATGTGACCCGGCCCTGCACTGAGCCCTTACACCGTGCCACCCCCACAGCCGGCGGTGCTGCCCCGCCAGTCTGCCCGCCCACACGCCAGGCCCTGCCCTCTGCCCTCTGCCCTCTGCGGAGAGCAGGGAGCGCGAGGAGAAGCCGCGCTGGTTCCCAAGGGGCAGCAGAGCCGGTGGAGGTGTGTCCAGGCAGCAGCAGGCGGGCAGGCCCAGCAGCACCAGGACATGGGGCGCCGGGGCCCTCCCCAGTCCTGGCCGGCCTCCTGGTCTGCACCCCGGCCGTCCCTGTGGCCCCGCACCCCCTTCCTCACACGGGGAGGGGGGGCCCTGCCTGGTTAGGAGGCCAAGGTCGTAATCACAGGCCCCGGGGAGTCTGCCGCCTCCATCCAGGGCCAGCGTCCTGCCTGATCCTGGCGGGGCCCGGGGGGTGCTTCTTGGAGGGGAGGGGGGGGGCATAGAGCAAACAGGAGCAGGGCTGGCCTTCAGGCACAGCAGCACCTGAGGCCCGCACCCTCCGCCCCAGATGTCCGCGGAGCCCCAGGCTTGTCTGCGGCCTGAAGGTGAGGCCCCGCTCTGGCCCTTCCCCTCAGGGAGCCGGGGCACCATGTGGGCGGGGAGCGCAGCCTTCCTGGGCGGAGGGTCGTCACGCCGTGCCAACTGCATGGTCCGTGCAAGCCCAACCTGTGGGCTTGGTCCGGAGGCCAGGGTTTGGGTTCGAGGCCTTGGGCCCGGCGTCCTTCGGGAAGGCAGGCTGGGGGCGGGCTGCCTGCTCTGGCCCAGCTCTCTCAGGGGCTGGCCACCTGCACGGCTGGCTCCAAGCCTTGCCCTGCCGCCAGGATCGGCATGTCGGGGGCCCTGGCCACAGGAGTGGCTCCTGTCCAGCTCCGGGTGAGGCTGGGCAGGGAGGGCCCTGCTGGAGGCCCTCGGGGCGGGCAGCGGAGGGATGGCAGCTGCCTGGGCAGGAGGCTGACCTCTGTCCGCTGTGCCAGCGGCTGCATTCCAGGTGACACGGAGCCGGCGGACCTGGGTGTGGTGCCCCCGCCCCCGCCCAGCAGGGCGCCGTGTGCCCTGGGCGGGTCAGTGACGAATCGTCTGCACCCGTTCCCTCTGGAGCAGACAGCAGCGCCCGCTCTGCAGCAGGGGAAGGCCCGGGAGCCACGGCGGTCACCTGCTGTCCCAGGCCCCCGCCCTCCCTGTGCGGTGGAGGCAGAGGCATCCTCTCACGGGGACCCGGGGAGTAAAGCCCGTGTGTAGAGGCCTTAGGCGCTCGGTGGGAGCTGTCCTGCTGTTGGGGACCAGAATGCCTCCGGTGACACCCCAAAACCGCTCAGCAGGACAGATTCCTTTGACAGGGAACAGCTGCTCCTCTCCCTGTGACTCGGGAGGTGTGCTTGGCCTCGCATGTGCTCCCCTCGACCCCCCTCCCCGTCTTCCAGCTCAGCCACCTGTCCCCGTGCCGCCCACGCCGTGGCCTGTGCAGGCTTCTGGGCTCAGGACGCAGGGAGGCAGGTGCCGGCCGCCTGGGGCCTCCTGCGGGCGGAGGGGGAGATGGGGGGCATGTGACACACACTCAGCCTGGGCAGGCGGCCACAGGGGCAGTGAGCCAGTTCACCAAGGGGCTGACCGTGCCAAGGAGCTGGGGCGATGGGCCTGAGGGCAGAACGGCCAGGATTGGTGGCTGGTGGCTGCCCCGATGGGGGCTGCAGGGTGGCGCTCAGCTTTGCGCCTGCCGAGTTAGGATCCCAGGGCGGGAGCCCCAGGTTGGGGAGCTATGTCAGCGAGGAGGGGGGTTCTGGCCTCCTGGGTGGGGTGAGGGAAGGGACAGGCCTGGCGGTGCGAGCTTCCCGTCTGGGCCCCGGCGCCCTCCTCTGAGAATGCCTCCGGGCTGCCAGGGGGGCCCTCCGTGGGGTCTCAGCAGCAACCCCAACCCGTGAGGACGGCAGAGACTGAAGCAGCCGCCCGAGAACGCTGCCAACCTGGTCTGTGCAGCTGTTTTATTAGAAAGCTGGTGTGCAAAATGGCGTCCCTCCCCAAGGACTCCCCCCACCTCCGACTGCCCCTCATGTCCTCGGGGGGTAGGGTTTGTGTAAAAATACGGAAAGGCCCATGCGGAAATGAGAGGAGGAGGGCGGGCGGGGCGGGCGGGCCCCTCACAGTGCTGCCCCTCCGGGGGCGGAGGAAGGCGAAGGGAGGCTGGGCCGCGGGCTGGTTCCGGTCACAACGGTCTAAAACCTCAGCCACGGCACCGGCGGCACCTGCTCTGGGCTGGGGTCTGAGGCCTGTCCTCCTGGCCTGGCGTCCCCGCCCTGGCGGCCTCAGGGCCCTAGGCCTCCGGGACCCGGTGCAGCGGCTGCTCTTGGGGCTCCAGCGGCGAGAACCGGTGCAGCGCGGGCGCGGCAGCCGGGAAGAGGGCGGGCTTGCGCGGGCCCGGGAAGCCCTCCTGGTTCCTGCGGTTGAGCAGGCGGACCCTGCGCTCCAGCTCGGGGCTGGTCTGCGTGGAGCCCGGGGCCGGGCAGGGGTCCTCCGACAGCGAGGACAGCAGGTCCCGGGCGGCGGGGGCCGGGCCCGGGGGGCCGGGGCCGGGCTCGGGGGACCGCTCGCGGGCCGAGCTGCAGGCGCGGGAGGAGCACAGGGTGTGGCTGCTGTCGCTCTGCCCGGAGCCGGAGCCGGAGCTGCCGGTGGACCCGGACGCGCTCTCCGAGGCGGAGCTCGCCCAGGCGCCCGGGCCGCGCAGCCTCAGGGGCGCATCCCCCGAGAAGAGGTCCGAGGACACGTTGGGCCGGTGGATGTCGATGGCGGCCGTGGTGACCACGCACGCGGCCGGGTCCGGGACGCCGCTGTCTGCGGAGAGGAGGGGTCCGCCTGAGGGCCGGTCCGAGCCCGCCAGCTCGCGGCGTGGATTACCGTCCGAGTTCCGGAAACAACGCACACGTGTGTGCGCACATGCACACAGGAACACCGTCTGACACCAGGATCCTCAGGCACCAGCGATGTGGCCGTGGGCCACCGCCCCTCTGGATGGCCGCCCTCGCCCCCAGAGCCCCTTTCCTCTACCCTCCGTCGTCCCCCGCCCGCACCCCCTTCCCTGGGCCAGATCACCGCCGGCTCGCCCCCAGCTCTGCCTTCCCACTTGGGTCCCTCCCGACTCCAGAGCCTTCGTGTTCTCCATTCCGCTCCCCACGATCAGCCACCAGGGGGCTCCCTGCTTCCCCAAACCAGCCCGCCCCGCCCCTGCCCCAGCCCCACGTTCCTGGTGGTTCCCATATCCCACTCAGCGGGGGCCCCTTTCTCCCTGAGGATGGTCCCATCACTGCAGCTCCTGCCTGCGGCTCTGAGCCGTGGCCACGGGGGCAGTGCCCCTCCAGGGAGCTCCAGGAAGTGGTGTCAGGAGGTTAAGGAAGGGGGGTGACCATTTGGCATGTCTGTGGGAGCCCCCAGCCTGTTCAGACCCATCACCCCCACTGAGTGAGCTTCAGATCTGGCCCAGCTCTGTCCCTTCTCATCCTGCCTCCGTCCTTGTCCTGGGCGTTCCCGCCGCGGGGACTGCAGAGAGGAGGACAGACGGCCAAACAGACGGCAGGATCGTGGCGCTCCTGGGTTATTTTAAACTCTTCGCTCCTCTCCAACCCGGACCTGACCCCCGGGCCCAACCATGGCAGCGGGGTCGGGGCTGGGGAGACTGGCTGAGGGACAAGCATGGCCCGCTGTCACCTCCAGTGCTCCGGACCCAGAGCCAGAAATGCTGGCCTGAGTCCGTCCGGGTGCCTGACGTGGGCGCCGGGCTTCCCGTCCAGGAGGCCCCTCACCCACCAACGCCCCTCAGCACCCGCGGCCCGGCCACCGCCCCATCCAGATGACAGCTGAAGGGCAGGATGAGCAGCCGAGCCCCCGCCCGCCTTCCTAGCTCCCCAGTTACCGCCTGAGGCCCAGCCCGGCTGGCTCTGTGCATAGGGCACTGCGGACTGAAGGGTCCAGGGTTTGATTTCAGTCAAAGGCACGTACCTCCAGGTGCGGGTGGAGGCAACCGATGGATGTGTCTCTCACTTCTCTCCCAGTTCCTCCCACTGTTTCTAAAACCAATGGGAGGGTTAACAACAAGAAGTAAAAATAAAATAAAATAAAGCAGTCTTCCTGAAAAGGAAAATAAAGCTATTAAAAAAGAACCTCCTGAAGACCAGCTGAGCAGAGCTCGGATCACGGAGGACACAGAGGAAGGCACGCAGAGACCGGAGGAGGGGCAGAGGCGTGGACAGGGGCCACACCACTCCCACGGGTGGCGGTGAAACAGCAGCAGGGATGTCTCAGCTGCAGAGCAGCCCCCCCACAACCCCAAGAACCAGGGAGCCAGCCCCATGGGGGCTCCCCAGCCCTGGGTTCCAGCGCCTGAAAGAGAAGTCGCCACAACCTCTGGCTTTGAAAACCAGTGGCTAGTGTGTCCCAGCACCATCTTAGAAACCCACGTGGCTTATGCCCTGAGGGGTCGCTGAGCTCAGCGCTGGGCGTGCTCCGCGGTTCGATTCCCGGTGGGGGCACAGGCCCAGGTTGTGGACTCGATCCCCAGTGAGGGGCGAGCAGGAGGCAGCCAGTCCATGATTCTCCCCCTCTTCCTTTCTTCCTGAAATCAGTAAGTAAATACATGTACAGGAGGCCTGATGCATGAAATTCGTGCAAGAGTAGGCCTTCCTGCCGAAACCGGTTTGGCTCAGTGGTAGAGCGTCGGTCTGCGGACTGAAAGGTCCCGGGTTCGATTCCGGTCAAGGACATGTACCTTGGTTGCGGGCACATCCCCAGTAGGGGGCGTGCAAGAGGCAGCTGGTCAGTGATTCTCTCTCATCAACGTTTCTAGCTCTCTATCCCGCTCCCTCCTCTCTATAAAAAATAAAAAATCAATAAAGAGCAGGCCTTCCTTTCCCTGGCTGCCAGCACCGGCTTCCCTCTGGCGCCTGGTACCCGGGCTTCCCTGGCTTCATCCAGGATTTCTGGTCTAATTAGCATATTGCACGTTCATTACTATGCATATGTAAGTAACTTTAAAAAGCATCAGGGACGTGGTCTGGCTTCAGGACGAGGGCTCGGGCAGCTCCCTCCCAGGCGAAGGTGCCGGCAGAACCGCTGCTGCGCTGAGCGCTCCCCACGAGGCACAGTGGCCCCACAGGTGCGCCCCCATCACGTGGTCAGCGCTCACCCGGCGGCTCCCTGAGACCCGTCCCACCCACAGCGTCGTGGCTCCTGCTGCAGACTTTCCTGAACCCTCAGCCCGCACGGCGCCGGCCTCAGCGTGTCCCCCTCCTGCTCCGCAGCCCTCCCAGCCCAGCACTGAGCGGCCGCCTGCAGCTCCCCCTGTGCTCGCCCCTGGCCGGCAGGGCCTGGCAGCAGCTGGCCTTGGCCTTCTCCTCCGAGAGACCTCAGAACGAGCGCACCTGGTGGCCAGCGTCAGCCCAGAGCACAACCCAACCACCCCCACCTCCACCTCCACTCACAGGATCACCTGCGGCGCCGGGCCTCCCGCCATCCTGCTCCTCCACGGCCGCACGCCTGCCTCCGCCCGCCACCGGGGTCACCCTCCATGGACGCGCCAAAGCAGCAGGAGGGCACGCGGCCACACGGGACCGGAGGGCACGCGGCCACACGGGACCGGAGGGCACGCGGCCACACGGGGGGGACCGGGAGGGCACGCGGCCACACGGGACCGGAGGGCACGCGGCCACACGGGGGGGACCGGAGGGCACGCGGCCACACGGGGGGGACCGGGAGGGCACGCGGCCACACGGGACCGGAGGGCACGCGGCCACACGGGGGGGACCGGAGGGCACGCGGCCACACGGGACCGGAGGGCACGCGGCCACACGGGGGGGACCGGGAGGGCACGCGGCCACACGGGGACCGGGAGGGCACGCGGCCACACGGGGACCGGGAGGGCACGCGGCCACACGGGACCGGAGGGCACACGGCCACACGGGACCGGAGGGCACGCGGCCACACGGGGAACCGGGAGGGCACGGGGGGGGACCGGAGGGCACGCGGCCACACGGGGGGACCGGAGGGCACACGGCCACAAGGGGACCCCAAGCGCCCGCTCAGGTGCCAGCACAGCTGCCCCTCAGGGCACCTACGACCTGAGGCCACGAGACCGAGACGCAGAGCCACGCCGCTGCACCTGACGCAGAGGCAGCGGCGAGAGGAAGGGACGCCAGCCCGGGTGCAGAGGGCAGGCTCCCTCGGGCACCTACCTGGCGAGGGCTGCAGCTGCTCCACGACGCCCTCCGTGGCCGTGGCCTCCACCACGTGGTAGCGGCCGCGTGGCCGCAGCACCTGCGGCGCCCTCAGCGCCGCCTCCCGCTCGGCGGCCAGGTCCAGGTCCTGCTGGGCCAGGTGCGCCCGCAGCTGCCGGATCTCAAACTGCGAAGCAGAGGGGGCGGGGGAGGCCGCCTGAGGGGTCGGGGCGAAGGGGGGCTTGTGGGGGCGGGCGGGTGCGGACCAGGTCTGGGCGCTGCTCACGGGGCTCTGAGCACCCACAGGCTGGACTGCACCAGAGCCGCCTCCCGGCCTAGGTGTGTCCCCTCCCCTGGGCCCTGCCCCCCCCGTGGGTCCTGCCCCCCTGTGGGCCCTGCCCCCCCCCGTGGGTCCTGCCCCCCTGTGGGCCCTGCCCCCCCCGTGGGTCCTGCCCCCTGGGGCCCTGCCCCCCCCGTGGGTCCTGCCCCCTGGGGCCCTGCCCCTCCCGTGGGTCCTGCCCCCCCTGGGCGCCCTGCCCCCCTGTGGGCCCTGCCCCCCCCGTGGGTCCTGCCACCCTGGGGCCCTGCCCCCCTGGGGGACCGGAAAGAGCTGTGCTTATGGGAAACCCCTGGAGGCCTAGGGGCCTGAGTTTGAGGCCGTGTCAGGTGTCTGTGCTGACCCAGCGCTCACTAGCTGGCGCCCCCCCAACGCGGCCCCTCACCTGCTCACAGGCTGCCCCCCCCACCCGCTCACAGACTGCCCCCCCCCGCTCACAGGCTGCCCCCCCCACCCGCTCACAGGCTGCCCCCCCCGCTCACAGGCTGCCCCCCCCCGCTCACAGGCTGCCCCCCTCCGCTCACAGGCTGTCCCCCCCCCCCCGCTCACAGGCTGCCCCCCCACCCGCTCACAGGCTGCCCCCACCACCCGGGCTGCCCCCCCACCCGCGCACAGGCTGCCCCCCCCACCCGCGCACAGGCTGCCCCCCCTCACCCGCGCACAGGCTGCCCCCCCTCACCCGCGCACAGGCTGCCCCCCCCCCCCGCTCACAGGCCGCCCCCCCCCACGCACAGGCTGTGCCAGACCCTGGTCTCAGATGAAGCTCAGACCCTGGACCTCAACAGCCCCCCCCCCCCCGCAAAACGGGGGCGTTGGCCTCAAAGGGTCAGAAGGCCCCTCTGGCAGAGACTCCGAGGTCACAGCAGCCCACGGGGCAGCCCCCTGACCGGGGGGGGGGGGAGCCTCCCGGGGGCACACCCAGCCTCCAAGGCTGCTCAGGGGCGGCAGCCCAGCTAATGGCCTCCTGATCGGCTGCATTACGGATTACGTGTAATCGATAGCAAGCTGCCGGGAGTCCCCCTGGAACTGAGGCCAGACAGCCACGGGGTGACAGGGCCCGGACACGGGAATCCTAGGGGAGAGATGCACACGCGTGTGCGGTGCTCCCCCCCCCTCCGTCCGGAAGGGTGTCCTGGGCCGGGCACTGCCTCCCGGGAGCATCTGTGTCCTTGGTGCGGCGGTGGCGGTAGGGCCGGGCAGGGGGGCCGGAGGGGGCACGGGGGCCAGCCCCACGGGCCTCTGGGAGGGAGGGGCCTGCGGTGGAGACAACACGGAGGCGCTCCCGTGGGGACCCTGTCCTGGGACTCGGGGAGGGAGGAGGCGCAGCCATTAGTGAGCCTCGCTCACCAGACCCCGCAGGGCGGCCAGGCCCACGGGAGCCGGAGGGAGCGGCCCGCAGGGCCGGACTGTGATGCCGGGTGGGCAGCTCCTGCCCGGGGGTGGGTGGGGGGGGAACAGGATGGGGCGGGGACTCCCAGCCTCAGTCCCCCACGGTCTGGGCCTCGGAGGGCAGCGCCCGGCCGGAGCGTGAGGGCACCTGAGGCAGCACCAGCCTCCTCCTCCTGTCAGTGCAGCGCCCGTCGGCCGCAGCCAGTTCATCCGTCGGCGGCCGCGGTGGGAGCAGAGACCAGGAGGCAGCTGCAAGCCTGTGACCTGGGGGGAGCCCCTCCATGCCCCGTGGAGGGACGGGCAGTGCCGTGAACTTCAGTGATGGGAGAGGATAAGAAGTCGCTGCTCTGAGGGCTGCCTTCACCAGCTAAGCGGCTTGTCGCTGTTTTACAAACCTCTGCCGTGTTTAAACACACGTGACGCCCCGCGGAGGGAGACCCGAGTGACCCGGGAGCTGCTGCGCTGGAGGAAGAGGCTCTGGAAGGAGCCGGCACCAGGCTCACCCGAGGCCAGGCAGCACCCCTTTCCCGCACTGTCCCCGCCTGGAGGGACCCGCAGCACTGACGGACAGGAGGGGCTCCCCAGGAGGAATGGGGGGCTCCCCGTGGGACTGGGGGCGAGGCCACTGCTCCCATCGGGAGGAGCGGCTGGAGCGCTGGAGGCTGCAGACCCGCCCAGGAGCGCCAGCCCCCGCCCCCCCCTGCTCAGCCCAGACCCTGCGGCTCCCCCTCCTGGGCGAGGTGAGGCCGGCGCTCAGGGGGTGAGGGTGACGGAGCCGTCTCCCTGGGGGACCCCATTCCCACCGTCGCCCACGCCCGCCCTCTCTGGGCGATTCCCCAGCGCCACCCCGGGGCTGTCGGGGTTCTGGGCGCCGGGGCACAGCCCGTGGTGAGACAGGGAGGTGAAGTGCACATGACGTTTGTGCGGGAAACAGGCGGAGACCCCACCGACACCCTGAGCCGGTGGCCACGCGGGACCACGGCAATGTCACGGCAGCAGCCTGCCCTGCGCTCACCGCTGGTTCCCCCAAACCCAGGACTGCACCCGTCCTGAGGCACATCCGACGGTCCCCACAGCCGCAGCCACCACCGGGCGGTCCCCACAGCCGCAGCCTGTTGGGACTGTCTGGTGAGCACTCACAGCCGTCTTGCTTTCCTACCTGGAACATGGCGGGGGGGGGGGGGGGGGGGAGTCACCCCGTGTCCTGGGCCAGGCTCAGCTGAGCACTCACAGCTCCTTCGAGGATGCCATTCCCACACCGTCTTCCGATCAGGAAAACCAGGAAGGCCACAGAGAACCGGGCCGTCTGAGCTCGCGCTCCAGGGGCAGCGTCTGAGCTGGCTGTGCGCCCGGGTGTCCCAAAGCCTGTCCTCACCCAGCCCGGCGCTGTGCTCCCCAAGGGCCATGCCCCCCTGCCCCCAGCCCCCTCTCACTGCCTCAGGGGTGCCTATTGCCCGTCCAATCTCAAAGCTGGTCTTCAAACCCAGCTGAACAGAAGAACAGTCCGCCTGGCCTGTGGGGGCGCCCCGCGCTGGGGAGGGCAGCGTCCGGGCTGCAGACCAGCCCCCCGGCCTCCAGTGCCCCCCTCCGCCACCCAGGCCTCCTGCTCCTTTTCACTGTCCTGACTCGGGGGACAGTCAGCGCTGGGGAGAGAAGCAGTGGGTCTGTTTTCCTTTTCCAGACGCCACCACCCAGCGCGGTCCTCGCCACTCACTGCTCTGTCCTGTGCAGACCCTCTCGCTGAGACCCCGGGAGCAGCCGCCGGGGGTCCCCTGACCCAGGGCCCCTGCAGCTCGATGGCCACGGAGCCCGGGAGGTGGTGGCTGGAGGGTCTGCGCTCAGCCGGGTGCCGGGGCTGTGACGGCGGAGCGGGAGGGCAGGTGCTGGCGGGGCTGGAGGCTGTGCATTCAGGGGCGGTGGCCACGGGGCCGGGTCTCTGACGAGGCAATGCAGTGAGGACAGCCTCTGTCCCGCCAGCCTGGCTCTGCCTAACACCCGGACCCCTCCCTTCTCGACCCTGGGCCCCGAACCCAGCCACCCCCGCTCCCCGTGCTTGCTGCAGCCTCTCTCCTCAGGGGCCCCTCAGCGCCAGCTCCTCTGGACCGTCCACTCTGCCCAGCACAGACCCTGCCCGTGGGGACCCGCCACCCCCGAGCCCTGGGAGAGCAGCAGCCAAATCCTGCCCAGGAGGGAGTCCCGGGCCCAGCAGGCGCCGAGCCCAGAGGGTGCACAGGGAGGATGGAGAGGTGCCTCCCGCTGGCCCCGCCCAGGCCCCGCACAATGTGCCCCCTGGGCTGCACCCCCTCTGGCCACCCCCCTCTGGCCATCCCCCTCTGGCCACCCCTAACAGGCCACCCGCAGGCACTGGGTGTGACATGACGGCGTGGGCTCCCAGAGAAAAAGACCTGGTTCCAGGACAGACGTCCGAGGGTGCTCTGGGGAGGGACACTGTGCTCCTGGGGGACAGTCCACAGGCTCCCCCCCCCCACGCCTCCTCCAGCGGGAGAGCCGCCGGGGAGCGGCCCTCAGTGCCCTCCTCTCCGTGCTCCCCCTGCTCCCCGGCACCAGCCTGCTGCCCCTGCCCCCCCCCCCCCCCGCAGGACATGCCCCCTGCACTGAGCTCCCATGGGAGCCGCTGCCCGGCTCACCCACAGACGAAGGGCGTGAGGGCAAAGGGGACACGCCGGGCTATCGACCTGGGGGTGGGGGTCCTGGTCCCCACCGCGGCCCGGAGGGCACAGCGCTGCGACATCGGGGTGTCTGGGCCCCGGAGGGGGGCCCGGCCGCCCAGCAGATGGACTCCAGCGCTGAGCCCAGGGGACCGGGCTGAGCTGTCCGCGGTGGTGCGGGCGGAGCCGGGCGGGTGCCATGGGCCGGCGCTGGGCCGAGCCCGCCTGGCTGGGCCTTCGAGACCCCCGCCCCCCTCTGACCTCAGAGCCCCCGCGGCTTTGGCACCCGCACCCTGAGCCCGGACACCCCGCCTCCCTCTGACCTCAGAGCCCCCGCGGCTTTGGCACCCGCACCCTGAGCCCGGACTGAACCCGTTACCCCCTGCTCCTGGCAGATCTGCGTCAGCCGCTCCAGCTGCTCGTCCTGCACCGCCTTGGCCTCCTCATACTGCTGGATGACCAGCTCCAGCTCCACCTTCACCGGCAGGACGTGCGCTGCGGGCAGAGAGCCGTGAGCACCTGGGAGCCGGGCTGGGGGCGGGAGGAGGGGACCGGCCGGCGGGTCGCGTTCCCTGAGGCCCAGCAACCCCCAGAGAGAGTGGGGGCGGCCGGTGGGTTGGGAGCTGTCCTCCCGGGACGCCCCTCCGCTGGGCTGAGGCTCCACCACCTCCACCGTGCCCGCCCTCCTGGGCAGGAGGTGAGCCAACCGTGTGCCCAGCCCGTGTGCCCAGCCTGTGTGCGGGGGGAGCGGGGCTCAGAGACCTCTGACTCTGACCCCAGAGATCATCGAGAACGAGATAGAGGTGAGCCGCTGCGTGGGATAGCCGTGCAGCACGTGAGCGGCTCCTGAATGACCCTGAGGGACAGCGACGGGCTTGGCTCTCCTGCGAGCCCCGCCCCCACCCTGAGCTGGCTGGGTGCCCCCCCTGCCTGCAGAGCCCCGCACTCACCATCGATGACCCTCTTCACCCGCCAGATGCGGAGCAGGATGATGAGGCTGATGGCGTCCCAGGGGCTGCGGGGCCCGTTGGCCACCGTGGACGCCACCATCGGGGCCAAGGACAGGACGATCACGGCGCCATCAAACACCTGGGGGACGAGCCCGGGCTGGGTCCTCACGCCCCCAGCGCCAGGCCAGGCCGCCCCGCGCCCGCCCTCCTGCCCCCATGGACAGCGGAAGGCGGTCTCCCCTGACGGGACCCCCCCCCCGGGTCCTCCTGGCCCCTCCTCCCCGGCAGCTGCTCTGGAGAGGCAGGGCCAGGAGAGGGTCCCAGCCTGTGACTGGGCCCTGCAGCTCCGGCCTCGTGGGATCTCTACGCCAGCCCTCTGCCCCTCCACTGCCCCCCCTGCTCAGCCAGAGAAGTAACACAGGGGGAGGCGGCCGGGGCCACTTGGCTCAGCCCTGCCGCCGGGCCTCAGTCGGCACCAGGTTTGACACTTTTCAGATCGACTCGGGCAGAGCAGCCTGTCCAGCCCCCCTTTCCTGGGCGCTCCCATGTTCCCTCCGCCCACCTCGTGGGCCAGGGTCCGAGGAGGAGCAGGTGTCTCCGGGCAGCGGCTCACCTCGATCTTGTTCTCGATGTAATCCCAGAGCCCGAGCACCACGATGCGGAGGACGGTCTGGAAGAGACGCAGGAGGTGGGGGGCGGCCCTGCCCCCACCGAGGGGTGCCGTCCACCAGGGGAAGCGTCTCCCCCACCCTCAGTGCCCATGGGGTGCCAGCCCCTCCCACATGTCCTCCGGCCCCGCCCTCCGAAGGCTCCGGAGCCCGGAATGCGGCAGCCCCGGCTCCGTCATGGCACCTGCATGGGCACAGACATGCAGGCTCTTCCCCTCTGCCCGACGGGGGGAGGAGGGAGCCTTCCCGTGAGCCCCCCCGGCTCCCTTCCCTTTGGGGGGCACTGCCCAGCCCTCTCCCGTCAGCGGGCACGCGGCCACGCTCTGTACAAGTCCCGGCTGCGCCCACCAGGGTCAGGGCCCAGGCTCGCCTCCTGTCCCTCCCCCACAGCAGGAGGCTGCGGCGCCCAGCGGTGGTGCGGGGCTGGGCAGCGGGGAGTGTGCGCCCCGGGCCCCCAGCGGTCCTGCCCGGAAAGGCAGAGGCCCCCGGTTCGGGCTGTGGCTTCTGGGGGCAGCAGCTCAGCCTTCACTCCCCTCCACTCCCCGGGAAGGGAGAGGCAGAGAGACTGGGAGAGACAGAGAGAGACAGGGAGAGACAAATAGAAAGACAGAGACAGGGAGAGATAGAGAGAGACAAGGAGACAGGAAGAGACAGAGATAGGGAGAGACAGAAACAGGGAGAGACAGGGAAAGACAAACAGGGAGATGCAGCGAGAGACAGAGACGGGGAGAGACGGGGAGAGCGAGGCAGAGGTGAGCAGACTGGTGAGAACTGGATTCCACATGCGCTCCCAGGCCTGCAGATCGCCTCGCCCCCACAGGAAGGCCAGTCCCCTCTCTTTCCTGGGAGACCTGCCGCTGCCCCCGGAAACGCAGGCCAGGTGCCAGCCTGGGAACTGCCCGGCATGTCCCTCACCCGATGGGTGCGCAGGCAGAGGGAGGCTGGGCCCCGCTCCCAGAAGCGCCTCCGGGACGGGAGCCGGGCCCACCTCGGAGAAGAAGCCGGAGAGGATGAGCAGGCTGACCCAGTGGATGACCCCCGCGAACTGGAAGGCGCTGGGAACTGCAAGGCAAGGACAGGGAGGTCAGGAGGAGGGCGAGGTCAGGAGGAGCCGCGGCACCGGGAGCAGGTCTGGACGGAGCCAGGCCGGCCGCCCGGGGGTGTCTGAGAGAGGAGGGGGAGGGGCGGGCCACCCCCCCGCCCACCCCAGGCTGCCTCTTGGGGCTCCAGCCCAGCCCTGTGGACTCCAGGGCTCTGCCTCCCGAGGGGCTCAGGGAACATGAGCTTCTGCACCCGGGGAGCTTGTCAGTCTGGCCGCGCTGTCAGAACACCCCACCACCAGCTTCCCGTAGCCCCCCTGCCCCGCACCAGCTCCAGAGGCCCTTTAATACAGGGGCCAGGTCAGCTCCGACCGGGCCGGCACATCTACCAGGTGGCGGACCCGAAGCAGGTGCTCCCGGAGGACAGGGCCTGGGGCTCTGACGGAGATTGGTGCTCCCGGAGGACAGGGCCTGGGGCTCTGACAGAGACTGGGATGCAGGTGCTCCCAGAGGACAGGGCCAGGGGGTGCTCCCGGAGGATAGGGACAGGGGGTGCTCCCGGAGGACAGGGCCAGGAGGCTCTGACGGAGATTGGTGCTCCCGGAGGACAGGGGCTCTGACAGAGACTGGGATGCAGGTGCTCCCGGAGGACAGGGCCTGGGGCTCTGACGGAGATTGGTGCTCCCGGAGGACAGGGCCAGGGGCTCTGATGGAGACTGGGATGCAGGTGCTCCCGGAGGACAGGGCCAGGGGGCTCCGATGGAGACTGGGGTGCAGGTGCTCCCGGAGGACAGGGAGGGGAGATGCTGGCAGCACATCCTGGGCAGGGGCCTGACGGGCACAGGAGCCGCTGGGAACACGTGCTGCTCCCCTGCCCAGCCAGAGTTCCAGGCTGAAGGACGAGGCCAGGGTCACCGCAGGGGCAGGTGGGCCCACAGCCTCCCCCGGGCCCTGGGACCCCGGGGTGGCAGACACAGGTCTGGAGCGGGGAGGGCTGTGTCCTAGGCTCCAGGTGGGGGACTCGGGGTGCCCTGGCGTTGGGCCCACATGACCCTTAAAGTCGGGCCAGGAGGCGGCCCCAGCCCCGTGAGCAGCAGCGGGCAGGGCGAGGCCGCGGGCTCTGACTCCGGAATCATAAACCCTCCTCCCCATCCTTTCTCCGGGGAATGGGGCCTCGTTATGCTGCGGCTGCGTCGTTAGAGCGGAGGGCTCTGGCTGGGCTTGTGGGAGGCTGCTTCGGACCCCCACCGCCCCCTGGAGATCTCTCTCAGCCCCATCCAGCCTCGGCCAGGCCAGCAGCCTCCTTGCCTGGCAGCGCCTCCAGGAGAGGCTCACTGGGGGCTGGGGCTGGGGGCTGGGGGCTGGGGGGCTAGGGGTTGGGGTGGGGGGCAGGGCTGGGGGGCTGGGGGCAGGGGGCTGGGGTTGGGGGCAGGGGGCGGGGGGCTGGAGCTGGGGGCCGGGGGCAGACCTCATAAAACGCAGGTGGGTGGGCACGGGAGGGAGGGCCCCCCACGTGGTTAGCTGCTGCAGACAGGCCGCGTGCACACTCTGCGGCCGCCCCCTTGGGAACCCAGAGAGCTGAGGGACCCCCTCTGGTGGCGGCTGGTGGGGTGGGAAGGGCCTGGAGGCGTCTGAGAAACTGTCCTAGACCCGCCCTGGGGTGGGGTCTGCAGTCCCGTGTGGCCCAAGCAGGAAAGGAAACCCTGGGGTGGGGCTAGGTGGGGGGGGGGGTGTAGAAGGGTGGGAGTGGGGAGGTGGGAGGGCGGGGGAGAGTGAGAAGCGGGGGTGGGGGGGGTGGGGGGGGAGAATAATCTCCTCTCTTCTGTCTCTGGCCTTGAAAGACCCACTTTCCGAACTGGGGACGTGTGAGCCACCCCCTCGGCCAGGGCTGTCTCAGCTCCTCCCCCCTGCAGCCAGGATGTCACAGACCCGCCTGGGCCTCCGGCACCCGGGACGGACCAATGGCCGGAGGATGGTGGGATGGTGGGATGGTTTCCTGTGGGCACGTGGAGGCCCAGGCCTGCCCGCTCAGGGGCTGCCCGAGGCCGATGACAGCAAAGCACTTACATGGGCGGCGGCTGGGGGGACAGGGAGGTGCCCCACGTGGAGCCTCTTTAAGCTACAGTCACTGCAGCCAGCCCATCCCAATGGAGTGACAGCACATGCAGGGCCCCATGTCTGACCTCGGTCTCGGGCGGAGGGGTGCGGGAGACCCGGGAGCAGCCACAGGGTGGGGGGCACCGGTGCTGGGGTGGCAGCTGCCCCGTGTCCGCCCGGCGGTGGGGGGCGCTGCGCGGGGACCCTGGCGGGCGCACAGTGAATATGGACAAGTATCGGCACAGGCCCCCCGGCTACTCACACTGGAGGAGCTTTATATCTATTAGCAGCTCCAGGGTCAGGAGAATCACCACCAATATTACACAGGCTACCAGGACACTGTTGAGACTGGCACTGAGCAAAAATACCTGCCACACGGCCGCTCTCTTCCCGCAGCACGGCCTCAGCCAGGGGGACCTGCGGGGACAGAGTGGGGAGAGGCGCTGAGAGGGGGCCCGCGGCCCTGCTCTCACCCCCACGCCCCGCTCCCCGAGTTCCCTTATTCAGGAGGCTGCGGAGTCCAGGTACAGAGACCCACTCCCGCTAGAAACTGAAGATGCGGGGCAGGGTGTGCCTGTGGGGGGACTGCGAGGCCGGAGGGAGGGGGGGAGCCCTGCCTTCGGCTCCCGTTCCTGACGCTCCTGAGCCCCAGGCACGGGCCAATGAGAGGCTGTGGCTGGTCTAGAAGCACCTGGAGCCGACACGCGCTGAAGAGGAGGATGCGATGGCGATACAGTATCTCAGGGCCCTCACACTGGGCACCGCCTTCCTTCCCATCCAAAGGGGCAGACAGGGCACCAGCCCCCGAGTCCCAGGACTTCCCCCTCAGCTGCCCAGTGCAGCCCGGAGCCCTCGGTGGCCCAAGCTCCCGGCTCAGGAACCGGCAGCAAAGGGCTCAGCCATGTCTTCCCGGCGTTTTCTAAATCTCTGGGTGTGGAGGCGCGGTCCGGGCTCTGGGGGAACGCCAAGACTGGGGTTCAATCCCCCCTCGGGTCCCAGGAAGGCGGCACAAACCTGGGGACACGGGGAGCGGCCACCAGGGGACTGGCCAGGCGTGTCTGTCCGGGCAGCAGGAAGGACGAGGCATGAAGCACCACCTCCCGCTCAGAGGGGGGTCCTGCCGCCTGGACAGAGGCCCCGAGAAGCCAGGTGCCCCCCAGGTGCTGTCAGCCGCTCTGCTTCTGTGCTCGGCAGACCCTTGAACGTTGAGAAGGTGGCTGTCACTCAGTGACGGCTCTGCTGATGCATCCTCTCACCCCTTC
Organism: Pipistrellus nathusii; assembly: GCA_963693515.1. Lineage (NCBI taxonomy): Eukaryota > Metazoa > Chordata > Mammalia > Chiroptera > Vespertilionidae > Pipistrellus > Pipistrellus nathusii. The sequence continues at coordinate 2,666,894 of OY882878.1, forward strand.
CCCTCCTCCTCCACAAGGGCAATTCCTGCGCCTTCCGGGCCCTATTTCCACCCTTCACACCTCACCCCATCTCCAGCTCACACGTCCCTCCCTTGGCTTCCTGTCAGCTCCTCCCACAGGCCCGGCAGCATCAAAGGAGAGAACTCCAACTCCACCCCCGCTAACCCCAGGCCCATGCCCCCGAGTGTGAGCCCAGCACCCTCTCCGGTCACAGCTGTGAGGGTCACTTGGGTGGCATCACGCTGAGCAGCCTGGCTGTGAGTCCGGTGCCAGGGCTTCCTCGGCTGCAGCCACTTGGGGGCAGGACAGGGGACCCCGAGGTTTGGCTCAGAGCCGAGCGGAAGGAGCAGATGCCTGGCTCCTCAAACTGCTAATGAAGCGTCCTCTGACACTCAGAAGAGTCTGACATTCCGAGGAGACAGTGTCTTAGCAGAAAAGCAGGATGTGTCTCATTTCAAAACGTCCAAGTGACTAAGTAACAACTCACGGAGCTTCTGGGCGAAAGGGAAATCGGCATTGACTGCGGTTTTTTCATCCTCATGGGGAACCTGTTTCTTATTTGGCTTTTTCCTTTTCAGAGAGAGAGGAAGGGAGAAGGAGAATCATCAGCGTGAGAGACAAACGTGCACGGGCGGGGGACGATGCTCCATCGAGCCACGGCCATGCTGACTGCAGTTCTCTTGTTGCTGATTTCCGAGAGGAAGGGAGAGGAGAGAGGTGGAAGCATCCATGACGGGAGAGAATGATGGGTCCCGCACGCCCCGCACTGGGGATGTAGCCCACACCTGGGCCTGGGCGGACTTCCGCTCCTGAAGATTCTGTCTGTCCTTCCACCTCCTCAGCATCAGCCTATCCACCAGCGCCAGTGCTCAGGCGGCGCTGCCCCGGGCGGCCACCAGAGGGCAGGAGCGCCCAGCTCCAGCTCCGGGAGCAGGAGGGCAGCCAAGCGGCCAGCGGGGCTGCCAAGGAGCAGATGGCAGGCCCGCAGGGGGCCGTGTTCCATGTGCGGTCCCACCAGTGGCTCCGGAGCCGCAGAGATCCTGGCTGGCGGGCACCGGCCGCGCCGCCTCTGCTCTGTGTACGGAGGAGTCCCGGTAAAAGCTGGAGAGCGGTTCCAGAACATTACATGAACTTGGCTCCTTCAGGGGAGGCAAGGCCGCGGGGTGGCCCTGAAGGGGCGGCTCCAGGTCCCTGCTCCGTCAGGCAGTCCCCACATGGGGCACTGAACAACCCTTTCTGAGGGGGGACAGGCCTGGTGCCTGGTCACAGGGCGGCTCCTATGGGGTCTGGGCTCCGCCCCAGAGCTGTGATCAGGATGCGTGCTACCAGGCCAGCGAAGGGGAGGGTGCAGCACCAGGGGGCCACAGCAAAGCCCCTGCCCGGCTGCAGCACTGTCCGTCCTGCGCCGAGAGGTTCACCCCTTAAGTCCCCAAAGAAAAGAGCGAGGGAGGGTCCAGGAAGTCGGAGCCGCAGCATGGAATGAGGTCAGGGCACCGGCTGGCCTCCTCCTGGCGCTGGCGGCACGGCTGGGCCAGAGGCCGGAACCTTCTGGTTGCAAAGCTCTCCACAGGGATGCCAACTACAGCCCTGCACCTCCCCGCCCCGCCCGAAGGCACCCCCTCTCAGCCCCGTGCGGGCGCTCAGGAGCGTGTGGTCTGCTGAGCACAGCTGGGACGGGAGCCCAAGACCCCACGTCCCCAAGATGTTCCGCTTCTGTGATGCTGACGGGCCTGGACGGCACGGTGGCGTCACCTGTGAGCACAGCACCCCGAGGCCCCTCTCCCCTGCCTTTGCTATTTACCCACGGGACTGAATGCTCTGGGGAGGCCGCGGCGCTGACAGGAACCTCACGTCTGCGGACGGGACAGACGCCGTCAGCACTTCGGACGGCCCGGAGCTGCGCCCAGCACTGCACACGCCACCTCACCCAGTCTCCCAAAGACGGCTCCTCTTCAGCTGCCTCCTCTGCGGACAAGCACCCGGGACAGCCTGACTTCCTGTCTGCTCCCCACCTCCCGTCTGGGGCACCTGCTGTCTCCGAGCGCAGCCCGAGCTGCTGCCTACCCCCCGGGAGCAGCCGCCTGTGCTGGGCTGTGGTTCTGAAACATTACATAACGTGTGAACCACCACCTCCGTCCACGGCGGGACTGGGTGCAGGGGCCTCGGGAAAGGGGGCCACTGTCTCCGTGTGGGGGTGTGGGCATTCATTCCGTCCGCCTGCGATCAGCTGCTACCACACGCCCCCTAACCCCGCCCCGTGGGTGCTGAGCGCCCGAGGGTGGCGGCCTTCCCTCAGGGAGCCTGGGCCTTGCGGGTGGGTTCTGACTGTGCCGTGAGCCCACTCGGGGAAAGCACAGGAATAAAGGGCACGGGCAGGAGCGGGAACGAGCGCCCAGGTGCAGACCAGTTCCCCAGGGGCCCGGGCTGTGTATCCGCTCGGGGCGGCTGCTGCCTCAGCCTCCAGGAGAACGTGACCACAGCCCCGTCCTGTGCAGCACCCTCTCCCCGTGCCCCGCCAGGAGGGAGGCCCAGCAGCACCCTCTCCCCGTGCCCCTGCCAGGAGGGAGGCCCAGCAGCACCCTCTCCCCGTGCCCACCAGGAGGGAGGCCCAGCAGCACACGTGCCTGCAGGAACCCACAGGCTGGCGTGGGGCCTCCAGCCTCGGGGGGGGTCTGGGGAAACGCAGTTCCACCCAGTGTCATCCCTGCACTGGAAGGAGGGAGGGTGGGTCAGAGTCTGAAATTCGCTTGTCCCAGAATCCACGTTTCTTGCATCCTCAGACCAAGAGGTAGGAGCTGCCACCCCACTTTGGGGGGAGCCCCCAAACCCCTCTGGGGGCACAATGGCTGACATGCCCCGTGGGGGGTCCTGGGCATTGCCCACACATCGCTGAAGAGCCCCCGCCTGGCTCCCTGTGCCTGCAGGGCTGCCGGGAGGGCTGCCGGGAGCAGGTGGTTTCCTAACAGGGTGGGTGTGGGGGAGGGAGCCAGTGGCTAGCTTTCAAGCTTCTGTCCAGCTCTCTCTGTTCTCAGCTGCAGTTTGGCAAATCCAGGGTTGGCCACGCTCCCCCTTCCTGTTTAGCCAAAGTCCAGACCCAAGGCGCCTCCAAAGATGACTGGGGACTCCAGAGCCCCCTAATTCAGCTCACTGTCCCTGGGGGGCCTGACCTCACGCTCTCCCTCCCTCCCGCCTCCCAGTGGCGCTCAGAGGGCTCTGCTGCACCCCGTGGTGGCCGGGGGTACACCCGTCCCTGGCAGAAGGTGAGGATGAGGGGTTTATTATGCTGAAGGACCACGTATCTGTGGTTGTCTTTGGGGGCAGCGGGGCTGGAGCGGACCTGAAACAGTCGCCTGGGGACCAGGAGGGAATGTGACTCAGGACCGCCGAGGGCTGTCAGTGACACCAAGAAGCACGTGAGGCTGCACACGGAGCCTGGGAGGCGCGGTTCTGGGCTGAATGCGTGTGCCCCCTCCCCGCACCCCCCCCCTGAATATTCACACGCTGACGCCCCAGCACTGGATGGCGGCTTTGGCGGGGGCCCTGGGAGGGACGTAGGGTCAGATGAGCTCAGAGTGGCCATGCGGGACCAGTGCGCTGTTGGCAGAGGGAGACCTGGGGCGGGAGTCTCTGGACCACGTGTGCAGCCACGGCCGGAGCCTCACCACCACCAAGTGCGCCTGGCTCTCGCCTCCCAGCCGAGCTGGCAGGAAACACGTGTTTGTGTTTGAGCCGCGGGGTCTGTGGTTTCTTGTCAGGGCACCCCGCACCAGGGCGGTGTGGGAAGGACAGGCACAGCCACGGAGCCTGACCCCGCCGCCCCACCCACCTGCCAGCGCAGCACTGTCACGGGTCCGGGGGACGGAGGGGGCACCCCACCCCCAGTGCATGCGAACCCTGGTCCCCACGTGTGACAAAGGGAGCCAGGCGTGGCCGCATCAGGAGCAGCGGGCTCCGGGGCCCGTCACCTGCGGCCTGGGGAGCCCCTTCCGCACCGGCTCTGCGTCCGTCCGCACATGGGGACCAGACGCGCTCAGAGCTGTGCTCCAGCGCCCACCTTCTCAGGTTCTGAAACTCTGAAACCCCGAAGAGAAGGGAATGGTGGGGCGCCGGCCCCCCAAGCCCCTCGTTACCTGCAGGAGAGACGCAGCAGGAAGGGTGTCTGACAAGGCGTGCACTGAAGCTTTTGGAACCGAGCAGAGCCATGCTCTGTGTCCTGCCTCGGGGAGGCAGGCGGAATGTGGGGACATGCCGGGAGGTGCAGCCGGAGCCACGAGGCCTGGCTCCCGGCCCGCAGCGTGCTTCTGCCTTGCTTCCTCTGGCTCCGTCCTGCCTGCTCTTCCTGCTCCGGGAAGCCCTCTGGCTGCCAAGGAGCCCGCGGAGCCCGCAGGACACACACCCCTTCCCCTCCGACCCCGCCGCGCAGGCAGCCGTGAGCCAAGCAGGAGCGACGAGCAGCTCAGAGCGGCCAGCGAAAGCCCGGGCGCCTCCCACGGACACGCAGCTGCAGGGACTCTGCCTCGGGTGGCTTCCCCCTCACACGGCCTTCCTCCCGAGAAGCCCCATCTCCGCCTCACGCTGTAGTCCAGCCCCGGCCCGGACAGCTAAGCGCAGGCCGCCGCCACTCAGGTCAGGACCCTCTGCCCGCCCATCGGTGGAGACCGCCCCGAGGACACAGCTGGGAAACTGCTACCTGTCCCACTGATCTTTCCCTGGGACCCCACCATCCCCAGGAGAGCCCTCGATGGGGACCCAGCCTTTCCCCTCCCCCCACCATAATCTCCCCAGGGGGAGAACCTCTGCAGAGGCCAATTCGGAAGCAAATGCAATGACGGGTCAATTTGCCAAACTACAGCTGGGAACAGAGCGCTGGCGGTCCTGGTTCACGTCCCCTCCTCCCGCCCGCTGGGTGCGCCCCCCTCTACCCCCCACCCCCGCCCAGATGCCCGCAGGCTGCAGCCGTGCCCCTTGCCCAACCAGCATCCTTCAAGGCCTTTCCAGTTGGAGATGCTTGGACCCTAGAGGCTTGAGGCTGCACTACCGCTCCTGACCACCAGAGAGCAGCACGCCCTCGCTCACTCCTTTCCCCGGGTCCCTGTCCAGCTGAACCTGCGCACAGCGCTGAGGAACTTGTGTTTCCAGAGAAAGCCACTGGGTGGCGCTTTTTAAAAAGGTGCATGGTTTCCCAACTGTTGGACAATTTCTCTCTGAAAAACACTTTTTGTTTGGAAAACAAACTGAGGGGCTCCAAGCTGTAAACATATAATTCTAACCAATACTTTTCACTAGCTCCTAAACAGCCAGCAACCTGCATTTCTAGACCCAAAGCAGAGGTGGCCGGCCAGCGCTGTGCGGTCCAAGCCTCTCCTCAGGGCGCTGTGACGGTGGGCGGCCCCCGCTCCCTGCAGGCTGATCCCCAGCGCGCAGCACGTCGGGGCCTGAGGGAGAACGTCAGCCTTACACAGACGCTGTGACTCGGGCGCTGCGTCCAGCACCGGCAGGGGTTTCTCCCGGGAAAAGGCCTGCGTGGCCCCTCCCCTCAGCACCTCGGCCAGGTGCCTCCAGAGTGACGCCCCAGCCGGCCCAGCACCTACCCTTCTCTTTGGAAATCCTCGTCCAGGTTTGACAGGAGCTGCGAGCCCGCCGTGGAGAGGTCGCCCGGGGCCAGGGGCAAGTCCCGGTAGGCAAAGCTGGCCAGCGGCCCCGCGGCCGCGCTCCTGGCGTCCTCGTCCCCGGGCTGGGAGATGACCTCCACCTCGGGCAGTCCTCCTCCGGCGGCCGGCCTGCGGGGAGACAGGGCCCCTCAGCCAGGCCCCTGCCACCCGAGGCCGCGGGAGCCGCGGTTCCCCGCCACTGAGCTGACCACACGCTCAGGGCGGTCCCCGGGAGGTTCAGAGCCGAACCGCCGGCTCCAATCGTCCAGGTGAGTGAGGGGAGGGCGGGTTCCCTGGGAGCACCGCAGGGGGCGCTGCCTGAGCGCCCGGTCCACCAGGTAGGTGCCCCACCTGACTCCTGTCTGTGGTCTGTCCTGTGCTGTGCTCCCTGTCAGGCACAGGCACCCGCTCCTCACCGCGAGCGAGGCTTTTACAAATGACTCGAGGTCCTCAGACGGCACAGCCCCAGGCGCGAGGCCTCTCGTATCTCAATAAACAAAACAACGGGGTGGGTGTTTATGGGGGACCCCGGCCCTTCCAGGTGTTTTTTAAAAAGTAGTTTCTGGCCGAAACCAGTTTGGCTCAGTGGCCAGAGCATCAGCCTGCGGACTAAAAGATCCCGGGTTCGATTCCGGTCAAGGGCATGGACCTTGGCTGCGGGCACATCCCCACTAGGGGGTGTGCAAGAGGCAGCTGATCGATGTTTCTCTAGCATCGATGTTTCTGTCTATCCCTCTCTCTTCCTCTCTGTAAAAAATCAATAAAATATATATATTTTTTTTAAATCACAGCAGTTAAAAATCACTTTAAAAAAAAGTAGATTCTGGGTGAAGCTGTTTTCTGCTGATCTCAAGGAAACTACGGGTTATGAACTAAACACACAGAGCTTTCTGACCAGTGGGGTATTCCTGGATGACAGGTTCTGAGACTAATAATATTTGGCTCTGCCTGGCTGGTGTGGCTCAGTGGTTGAGCGGTGACCTATGAACCAGGAGGTCCAGGTTCGATTCCTAGTCAGGGCACATGCCCAGGTTGGGGGCTCCATCCCTGGTGTGGGATGTGCAGGAGGCAGCCGATCCGTGATTCCCTCTCATCATGGATGTTTCTCTCGCTTTCTCTCTGAACGCAATAAAAATAAAAATAAATAACGATGTGGGTAATGCAGCGGCCAGGGAGCGGCTCCGGGGACTTACTGTGGGTTGCTCATGTTGAGAGGCGCAGCCAGAGCCACGGGCTCCTTGGGGTCTAGCGGGGCTCGGCTGCCTGGAAGCCTGTGGCCAGCATTTCCCGGCGTGCCTTCTCCCAGGCCCACAGCACGGCACCCTGCAAACAGACCATCGGAGAGTGTTACGCGCGCCATCTGAAAGAGGAAGTTCCTCACCGGAGGCTGGACAGGCTTCTAGGGCTGTCCTCCGGGGACAACACGCAGGAGCTCCCGCTGGCTGCGAGATGAAGCAACACGTTTGAGTGACAGCAGCTTCCTGTCACACACCGAGGGAGAAGAGCCAGGAGGACGGGCCCAGGCTCTCCGACATCTAACCCACAGCTCTCCCCACCACCCGTGTTCAGGAAACCCAGGTAATGTTAGGTTTCAGCTGCAAGAGACGATAAGGCTTGTCTCAAAAACCTCAAGTGATAGAGAAACCGAGATGGCGGCATAGGGAAGCAACTATACCGCTGCCTCGCACAACAATTTCAAAACTGCAACTGAAAGGCAGAGCAGACATCAGAACCACCGGAAAGCTGGATGAGTGGAAATTCTACAACTAGAAGGAAAGAGAAAAGGACACAGATGCAGAGGAGCTGTGGAGGTGTGGAGACCCATGCACGCAGAAATGGTGGGCGGCTGAATACACAGCTGGCTTACTCGTGGCGCGGAGAGGGCGGGCAGCAAGTGTGCAGATAGCTTTCTTGTTCGGGAAGAAAACAAAACCTCCCGACTGCACTGAAATCCAGCTCCGGGCGAGACTTTGGGTACCAGGCTCATTCGGGGAGAAACTGGACTGTCTGGCAGCAGGAGAAACCCGAGAGCAGCCTTCTCTCAGAGGTGTGTGCAGCCATTGCCGCGGGACACTGAGACACATAGGGCCCTCATAGGGCGGGGCTGTCGGGAAACCAAGACAGCGGGAGCTGTCTGCTCCACTCTGAGACTCCGCCCCATCCAAGCTGAACACAGAAGCCCTCCCAGCAGAGACACTGCTGATCTCACAGCCAATTTGCCTGGAGGTCAGCTACCCCCAGTGACACCAACAACAATCAAGGCTTAACTACAACAATACTGTACATACAGCCCACAAAGGGCTGCACCAAAAGTGTCCACCTCAGGTAACTGGGGAGGCTGAACCACTGGGCCCTGCTAAGACACTTAGCACACAAAGCCACTCCATCAACTCAGGGAGGCAGCTAAAATGCAGAGACAAAGTGTATTTCCTTCACAAATGAAGGAAATGGGAGGAAAGCAAAAGACGGGATATAGAGTTCAAAACCACAGTTATAAGGTTTTTCAAGAATTTCCTACAAAAGGCTGATAAATTTAACAAGACCCTCAAGGATATGAAGAAGGACCAACTAGAAATTAAGCATACACTGACTGAAATAAAAAATATTATACAGAGACCAAAAAGCAGATTAGAGGATTGCAAAAATCAAGTCAAAGATTCTAGAGGATTGAAGAATCAAGTCAAAGATTTGGAATACAAAGAAGCAAAAAATAATCTCCCAGAAAAAGAAAAAGAATCCAAAAAGTTGAAGATAGTGTAAGAAGCCTCTGGGACAACTTTAAGCGTACCAACATCAGAATTATGGGGGTACCAGAAGAAGAGAGAGAGCAAGATACTGAAAACCAATTTGAAGAAAAAATGATTGAAAACTTCCCCCACCTGGTGAAAGAAATAGACTTACAAGCCCAGGATAGACTTACGAACCCAGGAAGCGCACAGAACCCCAAACAAAAGGAATCCAAAGAGGATCACACCAACATACATCATAATTAAAATGCCAAGGTCAAAAGACAAAGAGAGAATATTAAAAGCAGCAAGAGTAAAACAGTTAATTACCTACAAGGGAGTACCCATACGACTGTCAGCTGATTTCTCAACAGAAATGATGCAGGCTAGACGGGAGTGGCAAGAAATATTCAAAGTAATGAATAGCCAAGAACCTACAACCAAGATTACTGTACCCAGCAAAGATATTATTTAGAATTGAAGGTGAGACAAAGAGCTTCACAGATAAGAAAAGGCTAAAGAGCGGCTGCCAGGCTGGGAGCGGCCAGGCCCGGGGGAGCAGCCGGGTCGGGTGCGGCCAGGCCCGGAGCAGCGGCTGCCAGGCTGGGAGCGGCCAGGCCCGGGGGAGCAGCCGGGTCGGGTGCGGCCAGGCCCGGAGCAGCGGCTGCCAGGCTGGGAGCGGCCAGGCCCGGGGGAGCAGCTGGGTCGGGTGCGGCCAGGCCCGGAGCAGCAGCAGCCAAGTCCAGAGCAACTAGGTCGGGAGCGGCAGTGACCAGACCCGGAGCAGCTGGTTGTGGAACGAACCAGAGCAACAGAGGCCAGGCCCTGAGCAGCCAGGCCCGGAACAGCTCGCTCCTCGCCTGCCCCTGCCCCATGGCTGCTTCTCAGACATGACTGGAAACTTTCGTGGGAACTTGAGGGTCTGCTGAATCAAGTGATGAAGGCTTAGATCTGGATGTGTTGAGTTAGTATAGGGCTGGGGTGTTGATCTGTGAGTGCCTTGGGTGGGGCCTGGATGAGGCTGGTGGACCTATTGGGAAATGTCTTTTGTGTGAAGTGTATCATTGGGCATGTGGAGGTATTATTGATTTGAGAAAATGCTAAGTAACTGACTTACTATCTGAAAAGGGATTTACTATTGAGGAAAGGGAGGGAAGAAGAAACTGAACATAAACTGCACCTATGGATGAGGACAATGGGGGATGGGGAGGGGTCGGAGGGTGGGGTGGGAACCTGGTGGAGGGGGGAAGAAATGAGGAACCTTTGTAATAATATGAACAATAAAGATTGATTAAAAAAAAAAAAAGAAAGAAAAGGCTAAAGGAGTTCATCACCACCAAACTAGAATTTCCTCACATTTCCTTCATTTGTGGCCTGCCTCTTTGTCTCTGCATTTTAGCTGCTGAAAGACATGCTTTAAGAAGAGAAAGAAGAAAAGGATAAAGATAAAAATTATGAACAACAAATACATATCTATCAACAAGTGAACCTAAAAATCAAGTGAATTAAAAATCTGATGAACAGAATAAGCTGGTGAACATAATAGAATCAGGGGCATAGAAAGGGAGTGGAGCGACAATTTTCAGGGGAAAAGGGGTGTGGGGGTGCGGGAAGAGACTGAACAAAAACAAAAATCTTACACTTATGGGTGAGGACGGGGGGGAGGTGTTAAGGGCAGGGGATGGGGTAGGAAACTGGTGGAGAGGAGCAATGGGGGGGCGGGGGAGGAAGAACAATTGTAATAATTTGAACAATAAAGATTAAATTTAAAAAACAAAAACAAAAAAACCCTCAAGTGTTCCCACAAACGTCTTTCTCCCGTTTCTGTTTCCATCTGGGGACTCTGCCCCTCTTCCCGGCCTCCCTCTCCTCCTCGGGGTCTCTGAGAGGAAAGGGTAGGAGCCTGGCTCCTGCGCTGGCCCGGCCTCTGTTCCTGCAGGTCAGCGTGATGCTCTCAGACGGCATGTCGGTGGGATCACACAGCGTGGCTCTGTGCGTCTGGATGCGTTAGCTCAACACCCTGTCTGAGTCCACCCGGGAGTCTGCATGGCCAGGGCACCGATCCCACCGAAACCCCACCATTTGTAGGCACGTGCACCTGGTGATGGACAGCCGGCGGCTTCCAGCTTGGCTCTGACGGAACGTTTGGGAAAGTCCTTTTACACTCGATGTGTATATGCTCAGTGTACATGCTCAGTAACTGGGAGCAGGACCTCCTAAGAAACTGCCTCAGCGTCTCAGAGGCGCTCTGGCTGCTACCAAAGTCTTAAAGAGGCAAGCCCATCGCTGGCTCTCCAGACTCGCTCTCTTCCACAGCAAGTGGCAGGCCTCCAGACCCGTGTCCCAGCTGCCAGCCTGGGCCACACGCTCCCCCACCCGTCACACCACCTCCCTCACTCCCCACCCGTCACACCACCTCCCTCACTCCCCACCCGTTACACCACCTCCCTCACTCCCCACCCGTCACACCACCTCACTCACTCCCCACCCGTCACACCACCTCCCTCACTCCCCACCCGTCACACCCGCCTAGCTCACTGGCAAACACTGGTTCTGTCTCAGCTTCTCAGAAGCCCGTCCCCGGCCACAGCCCCCTCCATCCCCATGTGCACAGCGAACCTGCTGCCGTTTCTGGAGGTGCTGGCTGGTGACTTCACACCCGCACCCGCCCCTGTGACCTAGCTGCTGGGTTCAGTGCCTCTTCGCACAGTGTGACTCCGTTATCCTCGCCGCCGCCCCACGCAGGAGACACGCGGTGACTTCTCTCCACCAGACCTGGTGAGGGGCTGCGCACAGAGCTAGGAGTGAGAGCGCAGTCCCTGTGCCAGAAAGCGCAGACAGAGTCGGAATACGGTCAAGTCATTACCCCCCTACGTGGGGTTAGAGACCCAAACAGGCTAACGCATCAGCAGGATGGGAGAGGAGCTGCCCCTTGGACACTGCCAGAGGCGGCCACTAGGGGAGCTGTGCTCCCTCCGTGAGGGGAGGACCTGGACTAGACAGAGAGAGGAGGCTGGTGGGCTGGGGTCAGAGGCGAGGGCCCCAGTGAGGGCCTGCTGGACCCAGGCCAGACCAACTCCTGCGAAGGGTTAGTCACTATCTTGCTTGAGAGGAGAAGCAGAGCTGGCAGTGTCCTCTCTGCCATCCTGTCACGGTACCCAACGCACGAACGTGCACAGAAGCCCTCTGCTGGCCTGATGGGTCTCAGCCGTGTCTGCAAAGTATGAGGCTGAGGGAGGGCTGCGGGGCTGAGGGAGGGCTGCGGGGCTGAGGGAGGGCTGCGGGGCTGAGGGTGGGCTGAGGGGCTGAGGGAGGGGCTGGGGGGCTGAGGGAGGGGCTGGAGGGCTGAGGGAGGGATACGGGGCTGAGGGAGGGGCTGGGGGGCTGAGGGAGGGGCTGGAGGGCTGAGGGAGGGATACGGGGCTGAGGGAGGGGCTGGGGGGCTGAGGGTGGGCTGAGGGGGCTGAGGGAGGGACTGGGGGGCTGAGGGAGGGCTGCGGAGCTGAGGGTGGGCTGAGGGGGCTGAGGGAGGGACTGGGGGGCTGAGGGAGGGCTGCGGGGCTGAGGGAGGGGCTGGGGGGCTGAGGGTGGGCTGAGGGGGCTGAGGGAGGGGCTGGGGGGCTGAGGGTGGGCTGAGGGGGCTGAGGGAGGGGCTGGGGGGCTGAGGGAGGGCTGAGGGAGGGATACGGGGCTGAGGGAGGGGCTGGGGGGCTGAGGGAGGGCTGAGGGAGGGATACGGGGCTGAGGGAGGGGCTGGGGGGCTGAGGGGGGGCTGAGGGGGCTGAGGGAGGGGCTGGGGTCTGAGGGAGGGCTGCGGAGCTGAGGGTGGGCTGAGGGGCTGAGGGAGGGGCTGGGGGGCTGAGGGAGGGGCTGGGGGGCTGAGGGGGCTGAGGGAGGGGCTGGGGGCTGAGGGAGGGCTGCGGAGCTGAGGGTGGGCTGAGGGGGCTGAGGGAGGGGCTGGGGGGCTGAGGGAGGGCTGCGGAGCTGAGGGTGGGCTGAGGGGGCTGAGGGAGGGCTGAGGGGGCTGAGGGAGGGCTGCGGAGCTGAGGGAGGCACACCTCGAGTTTGCCGAGCCAACAGAGATGAGGAGGTGGACCGTGTGAGTTCTGACACAGGAGGGAGGGCCAGAGTGCAGGTGACCAGCACTGAGGTGGAAAGAGCAGATACATGAGGAGAGAGCACACCACCTGGAGGGAAAGGCGTGATGATGGTCACGTGGTTTAGGGCCCATTTCCCCAAATCTGCACGGTGCCATCAACCGGCATGTGCTATCCGTGTGCCGTGGGTTCTGCCCATAGCACAGCGGATGGGCTGGCACAGGAATTCTAAGTTTTTACAATAACTTCCAAGTGTACATTTAGGCCCGATTTACGGAGATGTTGCAGTTCACAGAATGGGCTCGGGAGGCAGAGAACACGGTCAGTGAGCAGAGGGCCTGGACCGGGCCCATCCATCTGACACCACCACCAGGCACCCAGCAACCAGCTCCCTCCCGCCCCGCCCAGCCTGGGCTGCGGAGGGAGATGGCCGTTCTGCCCCCCCGGGGGGAGGGGCTTACTCTGCAGATGAGTAACGGGTGTGAGTGAGCGGGGCCAGGAGGGAGCTCGCGGGCCCGGGACATGCTTGTCCTCCGATGGAGAAAGGAGGACAGAAGGAAACCCACACAGGCGTGCGTCACGGAGTGCTGTGTCCCCACGGGCGGCGGCTCTGCTGGGGATGGGGGGCTGCCGGGAGGGGTGGTGAGGAGCAGCCCGGGGAAGAGAGACGGAGAAAGGGGCTCCGGAACCATCCCGGTGTCCGTGGGAGCCATATGCTGGAAGGGCCGGGGCCAGGGGCCAGGTGGCCACGCGGCAGGGACAGAGGGCTTGGCCGGCCCATCCGCAGGGCGATCTGCGGGGGGCGGGTGGTGTTGTTGGAAAGGTGCCTTTGGACCGGACCAGGAGACCCCACTGCGATCCCTGCTGCCCCGGGTTGTGTCCCTGGACGCTAACCAAGGCCTCTGGCACTCACACCCGGCCCCGCGGTCGGTGCTGGGCTGACTCACTGCCTCGGGCTCTGCCCCCCAGCGCTTTCTCCATTTCAGGAGGCGCAATGGCTGAGGAGTGCGACCCCACGTCACAGAACCTCAGGACGGGGCTTTCCTGAGAAACAGACTCTGTAATCGGTCAGACGAGGTCATCCTGGACTGGGGTGGGCCCCGCGCCCCGGGACAGCGTCCTCCTGAGGCCGCAGGGAGAGGTGAGAGAGGGTCGCCCTGGTCTCCAGAAGGCGGAAGGCCCACCCTGACCTTGCCCCTCCGGCCTCCAGAACTGCAAGACAATACACATCTACTCTTTAAACTGCCCCGTCCGGGTTCTGGGCTACAAAAGCCCCCGGGAACCTACACAGGCGCTGAGGGCCGTCCCCCTCATGGCACGGCAGGAGCCCTCCAGCCAGAGTCCACCCCACATAAGTGCCAAGAAGAAATTCTATGCCACAAGAGCATCCCCGGATTTTAAACAGAGGGAGATGCACAATGCCCGGCGCTGTTTGCTAAGAAGGCTCGGGCATGGCTGGAGCTTGGCACCCTTACCACGTGGCAGGAGGTCTCGAGTTCTCTCCCTCTCCACGCTGCGTCAGCCTTAGCACCACCAGCTAAATCACGCTAAGCAAGCTCACAGGAAACAGACAGCTGGCCGCACACGAGCGAAAAGGAAAGAGAGTCTCTCCTCCACTATCCCACACACCGGGCCCAGCGTCAGCCATCAGTTACAGGGGTGCCAGTGGGAGTCGGGGCGCCTCCCAGCAAGCACAGAGAGGGGACCATCCCTGCTCCACCACAGGGACCAGAATCGTCCCTGTCTCCAGCTCTGCAAGTCCAGGCCAGGCGTGTCTGAGTCATCACATCCCCGTTATGTTTGGGGACAATTCGTTACGCAGCAACAGTAACCAGAACATGCCCACCAGTGTGGCCCAGGGGTGGAACGACCACCCGTGAACCAGGAGGTCACGGTGCGATTCCTGATCAAGGGCACATCCCCGGGTTGCAGACTCGATCCCCAGCAGGGGAGGTGCAAGGGGCAGCAAATCCATGGTTCTCTCTCCTCACTGATGTTCCCCCCCCGCTTCCCACTTCCTTCCTTTCTGAAATCAATACAAATATATTTGAAAAAAAAAATAGAGACCATAACATCCCAATTAGAAATGTTAGCCTGAGGTATTAAAATGAGGGATGAAAAAAACAAAACGAAAGGTACCCCTAGAATGGTGACAGTGTTTATACATAGAATGGGGGGTAGGGGACACCGTATGTGTCCCTGGCCACGGGCCCGGGCTTCCCGCGGACTGTGGTCCACTCGGAGACCTCGTGTCCACACTCCCCAGCCCGGCGGTCCTGACACCGCACAGGAGCCCTGACTCCAGCGCGGACGCAGTTGAACACGAGGGCGCTACCTGCCCACCCCAGGCCAGCCGTGCCAGGTGAGCCGCTGTGGCAGACACTGCCTCTGTCCACGACGTGACACTGATCACCCCGAGGCCGGCCCAGCTGGAGCTGCCAGCTGACCCTGATTCTCTCTCATCATAAGGAAGGGTTTCGGCTGCCCCAGGCTTTCCCCCGCCAAACGCCATCCATCTACGCTTCACTTTTCCAGCAAACCCCACCGAAGCACAGCGTGCACAGCAAGCTGCCGGGGGTTCCTCTCCCTGCCTGCTTGGGGTGCAGCTTGGTCTACGGTAGAGGAGTCATTCTGAGACCCCTACACCACAAAGCCAGTCCCGCCACTGAGCACGAAAGGGCGTCAGGGTCCGGGAGAGCAAAGTGCCTCGTCTGGGCAGGACTCCGTCTGAGGAGCAGCTGGGGCTGGATGCCAGGAGTCCGGATGCCTCCGTGCGAGACTTCTTTCCAGAGCTCGGGTGTGAGCTTTGAAAAGGGAGAGTAACAAAGAGATAACCTTGCCAAAGCCGGTGTGGCTCAGTGGATAGAGCGTCGGCCTGCGGACTGAAGGGTCCCGGGTTTGATTCTGGTCAAGGAAATGTACCTTCGTTGCAGGCACATCCCCAGTAGAGGGTGTGCAGGAGGCAGCTGATCGATGTCTCTCCCTCATCGATGTTTCTAACTGTCTAGCCCTCTTCCTTCCTCTCTGTGAAAAATCAATAAAAATATATTATTTAAAAAAAAACAGAGAGCCTTGATGCTTTTCAGGAAGTGAATGACATGGCTGCTTTCAGTCTATAGGAATGCTCCTGCCGTTAGAAAGAACAAAGACTGTCCGTTCCAGGTGGGGGAGGGGGGTTATTTGTTTTAATCCTCACCCAAGGATATGTTCCTACTGATTTTTAGAGAGAGTGGAAGAGAGAGGGAAAGACACAGAGAGATACACACTGATTGGTTGCCTCTTGTACGCACACTGACCAGGGAGTGGGCCAGGGAGGAGCCTGCATCCCAGGTCCATGCCTTTGACTAGAATCAAACCCGTGACTCTTCAGTCCGCAGGCTGATGCTCTAGCCACTGAGACCGCGGTCGGCAAACTGCGGCTTGTGAGCCACATGTGGCTCTTTGACCTCTTGAGTGTGGCTCTTCCACAAAATACCGCGGCCTGGGCGAGTCTATTTTGGAGAAATGGTGTCAGAAGAAGTTTAAGTTTAAAAAATGTGGCTCTCCAAAGAAATTTCAATCGTTGTGCTGTTGATATGTGGCTCTGATGACTAACAGCTTGCCGACCACCGCACTGAGCCAAACCGGCGAGGGCTGGAGGTGGGATCTAGACCACAAGCCCACAGGTAAACTTCCTGACAGCCACAAACCCCTGAGCGTTGTAGGGGGGCCCCTTATAAAGCACGGAGCCCCTGCCGTTCCTACCTCACACCTGAAGTACCTGCTGGGCATGTCCTAGAGCCTCTGGGGGCAGTCGGCCCCCCTCCAACGGCAACCAATGAGTCTTTCTCCAGAAACGTCATTTTGGAATAACACACGTGTTGTCAAAGCCACTGTGGGAGTATCTGGGCACTTAAACACAACTCCAGCAAAGACACCCCGAGGAGGACTGAACCAGCCCGGCACATGCCGCTGCATTCAGACCTGAGAACTTGGGGGTAAGATGGTCTGGATTCTGTAACTTTTACCTGGGCACATCCTATTTCTTTTTTTTCTTTTCTTCTTTTTTTAAAAATATATATTTTTATTGATTTTTATTATTATTATTTTTTTTTAACAGAGAGGAAAAGAGAGGGATAGAGAGTTAGAAACACCAATGAGAGAAAAACATCGATCAGCTGCCTCTTGCACACCCCCCACTGGGGATGTGCCTGCAACCAAGGCACATGCCCTTGACCAGAATCAAACCCGGGACCCTTCAGTCCGCAGGCCGACGCTCTATCCACTGAGCCAAACCAGTTTCGGCACATCTCCTTATTTCTGATGTCATCTTCAACTGATGAGAGACACTAAGTTTTAAAAAAGCAGGCAAGTCCCTCCTTTGATCTTCACTCAGTGTCCTCTATGCAAGGTGGAAAGGGAGAGAAGGAAGGCTAGAACCTAGCGGCTCAGGACCAGGCTTGTGACGAGGTCTGAAGAGCTGAAACATTTCCCACGACATCCCCGGAGCTCATTTTACTGGGAGCGCTGTCGTGAGAACAAGGAAGAAGCTCCGAACACGGTATAAAATCCTAACAGCTTCCCAGCTTGCCAGACTTTCAAACTCCTTTCTCAAAGCATTACAGGACTCCCCGTGCTCCTATTTTAAAATGATTTCTATGTATCCCTCCTCGTCCCAAAATCCATTGAGGTGGTTCGCTCTCCCTGGGGGCTGACTCCGTTTTCCCACGGAAAGCTCACGTGGGCTTTGGGACTGACCAACACCTGGGAGGCAATAAGGCCTGAAAGGGCCAAGGGAAGCGATGGTTGGCAGCTGAAAGGTATGTTACATCCCTACTGTGTGTAAAGTGTGGTGTTAATGCTGAGGAGGATGTTCTTAAAAGTGTAAATCACAGCTGCGTCCTGAGATAGCTTATTTATAATCCACGTCCTCCCCGGATGTCTCTGCAGGCGCAGCCTCAGCACGTGCCCTCCCCTGCCAGGAAGGGCAGGGCAGGAAGGGGTGAAGGTGGTCCAGGAGGGGGCCGGCATGGGCAAAGGCTCAGAAGAGAGCACACACTGGGAAGGGCCAGGAAGTAAGATGCCAAGAGCGGCCGTCGGGGCCCTTAGCCTCGGACGAGGTCTGAGGAGGATGCCAACAGGTGACACTTCGCTGGGCTCACTCCTGACAGCCCTGGGGCACGGCCCCTCTTCTCCCCACTGCACTGAGGAGGAAACTGAGGCAAGGGGAGTGGTGAGTCACTGTCACACCATTACAAGCGCTCCAGTCAGGATTCAAATCCTGAGGAAGGCCTGGCCAGTTGGCTCAGGGTTGAGTGTCAACCCATGAACCAAGAGGTTATGATTTGATTCCCTTCCCGGTCAGGGCACACACCCGGGTTGCTGGTTCTATCTCCAGTGGGGGGCGGGCGGGAGGCAGCTGATCCGTGATTCTCTCTCATCGTGGATGTCTCTCTCTCCACCCTCCCTCTCCCTTCTTCTGAAATCAATAAAATATTTAAGTATACATACATATACACATATACGTATCTCTACATACATTGAACCAACACCCTGGGGACAGCCCGCGCACACACAGCCCCTTCTACGGACGCCTCCCCACAGCGCAGGGAGGACGCGGACAGAGACCTCGGGAGCAGGGGCCACGGGAGCATTTCACGGGAGCATTTCACGGGAGCATTTCAAGGGGTCAGGCCTGCGGAGCTATCAGCAGCGAAATCTGAGAAACCGCCAAGGACTGCCGCCACCCCAGGGACCTTCAGGCGTTCCGCTCCAGCAGGCGGTGGGAGGGACAGGGGCTCCTTAAAGGACATCCGGGAGGCGGTGACGGCGGAGAGAGCCGGGCAGACACACAGGGAGCGGACAGGAGGGACATTCCCAAGCCTGTCCTCTGAGGACGCTGTCATGCTGGAGAGATCACGCGGTTCTCTCTGCTGTTTCGAAGGACGAGACACACACGTTGTAGTAGTCGTGTTTAAGGGAGAATGAGCACGTGTCAGGAAGCTCACATTTTAAATCACTGCATCTAATTCGGTGAGATCCAAGACCTATTTCAAGGGAAGCCCCTGAGGGGAGGGCTGTCACTCACCTTAAGCGGGGCATTACCTGGACGAAATGGCAATTCTGGAATGGGGGTGGGCGGCTGAGGGGACAGGAGGAAAGAACTTGCTTTTTTTTGAGCCCGAAAGCAGCCGAAAGTCTGTGTTATGATGTGAGACTGAGACCCAGAGAACAGCTGCCCGGTCGCAGCCTGGGCCCGGACCCGGGGCTGCAGAGGGCTGGCGAACAGATCGACATTCTCTGCTCTAACGGCCGGGGACATGCGCTGTGGCCCGGCCTGGCCACGGGCTGGTTTCTGTAGCCAGGCAGAAGAGCGTCAGGGAGGCTGTGTCTTTGAAGGGAAGCCTCTCCTGCTGGGTAATCCGGGTCGCCTGGAGCAGAATGAACATGGCAGGAAGAGAGAAAGGGCAGAAGGAGCAGCCATTTGGGGGAGACTTCACCCCAGAACTGTTTCTCCCTCCAGCATCCAGGTCATGAGTCAGAAAGGGCCACACGAGCCCACCGGTGCCATCCTGTGTTCAGCTCCAGGACCACGGCAAACGGCAGATCACGGGCCGGGACACAGGGCTGCGTGGGCCAGAAGGGCCTCAGGCTGGGGTGCTCGGGCACCAGATCTCACACCCCGGCTCACACAGGGAAGGCACCCACGGGGTTTCCTCCCTGATGCACACTGCAGTTAACCTGCCTGGGAAATGCTAAAGCCTCCACTTAACCCTTTGCAGGAGGGAAAAAAAAAAAACCCACAGATTTAGGGTCCAGTCTCCTCACTCACTTGAAAGGCCCAAGCTGTGACCCTGGCCATGTGGCTCAGCTGGCTGGAGCGTCACCCTGTGCCCCAAAAAGGCTGCAGGTTCGATTCCTGGTCAGGGCACCTACCTAGGTTTTGGGTTTGATCCCCAGATGGGACATATACGGGAAACAACAATCCATGTTTCTCTCCTACATCTGTTTCTCTCTTTCTCTCTCGTTCCAAAATCCATAAAAACATATCCTTGGGTTAGGATTTAAAAAAAAAAAAAAAAAAAAAAAGGCCAGGCTATGACTTCCAACCCTGCCATGCACTCCTCCTCCTTCAGTGACTCGGGCCCCGGGGAACTGGGTGGGATCTTTGGAAATCTTCCAAACATTCTGCTCTCCGAGAGTGGGGAGCCCACAGGTCTCTGCACACAGGCCCCCGCCCCCCAAGCCCTGCTGGGCTGCCACCAAGGAGGAAAAAAGACCCGATGAAAACCAAGTCTTCCACGTAAGCTGACTGTGAACTTCCTCTGTGAGTCAAGACTGTTGATACTGCCGAAACCGGTGTGGCTCAGTGGTAGAGCGTTGGCCTACGGACTGAAAGGTCCCGGTTCGATTCCGGTCAAGGGCATGGACCTTGGTTGCGAGCACATCCCCAGTGGGGGCGTGCAGGAGGCAGCTGATTGATGATTCTCTCTCATTGATGTTTCTCACTCTCTATTCCTCTCTGTAAAAAATCAATAAAATATATATATTTTTAAAAAGAATACTAAATCAAGGAGGAGAGAAAACTTCACATGTACAAAAACTAGACGAGGTCAGACAACGGTGGCGGTTCCTGGTATCTTTCTCGGCAGTGAGTTAAAACGTGCTTTACCGCAAGGCACCTCGATGTATGGTAGGCATGTGGCTGGAAAAGGTTTAGTTTCTCCCCCTACCTCCACAAAACAAAACAAAAAAACAAACAAACAAACAAAAAAAAAAAACACTTGGTGAGGGGAATTAAAAAGTAATGCTTAAGCATCTATAGTTTCCCTATGGCTTTTCCCATTTAAATATGTTTCAAGAAAAAAAAAAGAATAATGTAGTTCAGAAACATTTTACATTCCTCGAATTGATCACTTCACCAAAAAGGATGCTCAGCTCTGCATTAAATACAATTCTGCTTGAACGGGAGAGTAGGTTAGCCTACTTCCTGGGTGCCATAGTACACACTCACTAATAAAAGGTAATTAGACCGGGAGACCTTCCGGACAAAGCCATGGGGGCAGGGCTGAGGCAGAGGCGGTTAGGGGTGGTCAGGCCAGGAGGGGAGGGCAGTTGGGGGGTGGTTAGGCCAGGAGAGGAGGGCAGTTGGGGGCGAGCAGGCTGGCAGGCAGAGTGGTTAGGGGCAATCAGGCAGGTGAGCAGTTAGGAGCCAGCGGTCCTGGATTGCCAGAGGGATGTCTGACTGCCGGTTTAGGGGATCCAGATTGGAGAGAGTGCAGGCTGGGCTGAGGGACACCCTCCCCCAACCCATGCATGAATTTCGTGCCCTGGGCCACCAGTGTGTGTGTGTGTGTGTGTGTGTGTGTGTGTGTGTGTGTATTGATTTCAGAGAGAGGAAGGGAAGAGAGAAAGATAGAAGCATCAATGACAAGAGAGAATCATGGATCACCTGCCTCCTGCACACCCCACACTGGGGATCGAGTCCACAATCCAAGCATCCAAGCATGGATAGAACCCAGAACCTCCTGTCTGCAGGCACTCTATCCACTGAGCCACACCAGGCAGGGCCGTGGGTGCTCTCTAATTATGAGATGTCTGACTGGAAAAGACAGCGATGTCCCCATGGAGAGCACTCCCTCCCCACACAGGAAGGAAGCAGCACCCCTCTTGGCGTCTGCTTCTTCCCAGCGACATCAGGACTCCGCTCGAGCTATTCCGATCACAGACTGGAAATCCCTGGGGCAGAAGGACTCCAGCACTCATTCCCATAAGCACTGGGGACCGTGCTCTTCCAAAGCCCCGTGTTTGCCAGGAGCTACGCCAGCCGCACAGATTGCTCTCCTGCCAGCAGAACAGCGTGAGGAAAAGGAGCGTCCGGATGGCCCAAACCCAGTCACATCGCCCACGGTGGAAATCAGAGCTTACGGGATTTACGAGTCTTATGTTCCCTACCTCACAGCGTTCACCAGCTTATCCCCGGGAGCTGTGACTGCCATGGGAAGTAATTTTCAAATACATGATCCGTACACCTTTCTCACTACCATCTCAAATACGGAAGCTGAGCATGACAGGATGTAGCCCCATTGGTTCAATATGCTATTGCCATAACCACAGCAATCTCACGTCTGAGAACTGCTAGGAGAGTGTAGCAAAATCCAGCATCTGGCCTTGACTGGCGAGGCTCAGTGGTTAAGCGTTGACCTATGAACCAGGAGGTCGCAGTTCAATTCCCAGGCAGGGCACTTGCCCAAGCTGTGGCTTAATCCCCAGGGGCGGGGGGGCATACAGGAGTCAGGTGATAAATGATTTTTTTCATCATTGATATGTCTATCTCCCTCTCCCTCTGAAATCAATACAAATATATATATATATATATATATATATATATTATTATTAAATATATTTTATTGATTTTTTACAAAGAGGAAGGGAGAGGGATAGTTAGAAACATCGATGAGAGAGAAACATCAATCAGCTGCCTCCTGCACACCCCCCACTGGGGATGTGCCCGCGACCAAGGTACATGCCCTTGACCGGAATTGAACCTGGGACCTTCCAGTCTGCAGGCCAACGCTCTATCACTGAGCCAAACCGGTTCCAGCGGCAGCTGCCCATTTTTCAGTGGCTTGTGGCACCCAGTGCCCTCATAGTCAATAGTGGCACTCCGGACAAACCTGGATCTCTCTTCCTCATTGCGAACCAGGATGGCTCCAGCCGGGGACTGAAGGGCAGCTGCTTCATGAGGGCACTTGGGACCAACATGCTCATGGCAGCAGCAAATACTGAATACTTATGAGCTTCTCTACAAACACTCCCGAAACTTCGCTGATTCCAAATAGTGAACAGCTTTCAACGCCCAAAAACAGAAAAAGCATCTCCAACTAGAGGCCCTGGACTTGCAACGCAACTCCAAATATATTTTTAAAAGCCAATACCTGCATTATAATATTGCATTTGTAAAAACACATGGACTATACATCCATAGTTGAATGACACATTCCAAGACTGTCGCATGAATAACTGTATGTACGTACAGAGAGGCTGAGAAGCGTCCGCGGGAAGTGTGAATTCCTACAATAGCAACCTTGGTCCTATGATGGCCAGTGAGATCAGAAGATGGCATGCAGGGTGAGACCCACAGGCCGGAGTAGGGTTCGATAACGAAAAACTAGTGGAATGGCTCTACCTGGTGTGTATTCCATTTATAGATTTAAACCTGAAGGGAAACTACTTTCTAACTCTTTGTTTTTAATACTCACCCAAGGATATTTTCCCATTCATTTTCTTAAAACTTATTTTTATTGATCTCAGAGAGGAAAAGAGAAACATCCATGATGAGAATCACGGATCCACTGCCTCCTGCACACCCCCCACTGGGGATGGAGCCCACAACCCGGGCCTGTGCCCTGACTGGGAATCGAACAGTGACCTCCTGGTTCCTAAGTCGATGCTCAGCCCCTGAGCCATGGCGGCCGGGCTTCCCATTCATTTTTAGAGAGTGGGAGGGAAGGGGAGAGACTTGGAGAGAAACATCAGTGTGGGAGAGACACATGGATGGGTTGCCTTCCACACACACCCCAACCAGGACCAGGATGGAGCCTGCAACGGACGTCCACGCCCCAATCACACCCGGGACCTCTCTATCCCCGGCCAACGCTCTATCAGCCGAACCTGAGGCTGCTTTTTCAACATAAACTGCTTGTTTAAGAGAGTCAAACGGAAGCATTCTGGACCCCATTTTTAAAATATATATATTTTTTATTGCTGTCAGAGAGGAAGGGAGAGGGAGAGAGAGATGGAGACATCAACGATGAGAATCATTGATCGGCTGCCTCATTCACGCCCACACTGGGGATCGAGCCTGTAACCATGGCATGTGCTTTTTTAAAAAAAATATATTTTATTGATTTTGTACAGAGAGGAAGGGAGAGAGATAGAAAGCTAGAAACATCAATGAGAGAGAGTCATCGATCAGCTGCCTCTTGCACACCCCCCACTGGGGATGTGCCCGCAACCAAGGTACATGCCCTTGACCGGAATCGAACCCGGGTCCCTTCAGTCCCCAAGCCAACGCTCTATCCATTGAGCCACACCAGTCTCAGCTGCATGTGCTCTTGACCAGAATTGAAACCGGGACCCTTCAGTCTGCAGGTCGACACTCTGAGACAAACTGGCTATGGCACATTTTTTAAAAAAATATATATTTTATTGATTTTTTACAGAGAGGAAGAGAGAGGGATAGAGAGTTAGAAACATCGATGAGAGAGAAACATCCATCAGCTGCCTCCTGCACACCCCACACTGGGGATGTGCCCGCAACCAAGGTCCATGCCCTTGACCGAACCCGGGACCTTTTAGTCCGCAGGCCGACGCTCTATCCACTGAGCCAAACCAGTTTCGGCCACATTATTTTTTTTTTTTTATAGGCTCAGTGCCACCTCAAAAATTCCACACGGACCCACTGTACAACAGTTTCTCTTCGCGGGAAGCCACAGAGGTCGGTGTGGAATCTACGAGATGGAAAATCCCAGACGGTATGCTCATGCATAAGCTTGATCTCAGTGAGGGTGTGGACGGAGCAGCAGCACTGGGGTTAAAGGGTTAATGGTGTCGCCCGAAGCCCCCGCCCCACCACCCCCAGTCGCTCGATACACCGATGCACTGGGAGTCTGCATCCTCCTCCTGGTCCTGACCTTGACCTTGGGCAGGTTCCCTAACCTTCCTCCGTCTCAGCTCCCTCCTAGAGATCACAGGGGGGGGGTCGCAGGGATGACACGAGAGCATGCAGCATGGGACACACACGCATCTAAAGTAACGTGGCATGGAGGGACCCGAGAGCACCGCGCTGAGTGATGTAAGTCGGTCAGAGAAAGACACGCATCCCACGATCGCACTCCTACGTAACAAAACAGAGGGATGAACGGAATGGATGGAGAGACATGGAACCTCAGAGGGAAGGCGGGGGACCCTGTGTGCATATATGCATGCTTTGGGGCACAAACCATAGCAGGTGACAGAGGGAGACCTTGGTGCATATATGCATGCCCACGCACAGACCATAGAGGGGTGATGGCCTGGGTGGGGGGGTGAGGATTAATTGGGGAGGAAGGAACGGGATTTAGGTAGTATTTCTATTTTTAAAAAAATACATTTTATTGAGTTTTTACAAAAAGGAAGAGAGAGGGAGAGAGAGTTAGAAATATGGAACAGCTGCCTCCTGCACGCCCCCTACTGGAGATGTGCCCGCAACCAATGTACGTGCCCTTGACCGGAATCGAACCCGGGACCCTTCAGTCCGCAGGCCGAGGCTCTATTCATTGGGCCAAACCGGTTTCGGCACTTAAGTAATATTTCCACGAGAAAAAAAAAAGGGGGGGAAACTAAAGCTGTCCTTGACCCAGTGGTTGAGCGTGACCTATGACCCGGGGGTCAGGGCCCAGGCCCGGGTTGCGGGCTCGCTGCCCAGTAGGGGGGGCGTGCAGGAGGCAGCCGGTCCGTGATCCTCTCTCCCCCTCCCTCTTCTCTGAAATAAATTAATTTAAAGAAAAGAAAAAAGAAATGTATCCTTGGGGGGAAATAAAATAGAACGGCGTCCCCTCCGGATGGTATGTGTTTGCGGGGGTCCCGGCCGCACCCCGCACCCGGGGGGCCACATCCCGGCCGCGCTCCCGCTCCTCCGCCCGGAGTGTTTGGGGGGAACGTGGACAACCCGCGTCTCGGGGGGCGGAGGAGCGGGACACGGCCCCTCCCCGCCAGGCAGACCCCGGCCCCGCGCGGAGCCCGCGGGCTCAGGGGGAAGCACCGCGGCGGCGGCTCCGGGCTCCGGGCTCCGGGCTCCGGCCGCCAACAGGTGGCGACCCCGCCCCGGGCCCCGCAGCCGGCGCCCCGGCCTCGGGCTGCGGCGACACGCGAGGTGCCCGGGAGGCGGGGACGCGCCGGGCGCCGCGGCCGGACCGACCCGGCGGCTGCAGAGACGGACGGGGACGCGGGGCGACCGGCGGGGCCCCGCTCCGTTGCCTCCAGGCCGGCGGCACGCGCACCGGACCCGGGGGACGGTCAGCGGTCAGCCCGGCCCCGGGTCCCCGGTCTCCCGGCCCCGACCCCCGGCCCCGCGTGAGGAGGCGGCCCGGCCCCCGGCCCCCGGCCCCCGGCCCCGCGTGGGGAGGCGGCCCGGCCCCCGGCCCCGCTTGAGGAGGGGGCCCGGCCCCCCGGGTCCCAGCCCCGCGTGGGGAGGCGGCCCGGCCCCCGAACCCCGGCCCCCGGCCCCCGGCCCCGCGTGAGGAGGCGGCTCGGCCCCCCGAACCCCGGCCCCGCGTGAGGAGGCGGCCCGGCCCCCCGACCCCCGGCCCCGCGTGAGGAGGCCAGCCGCCCCGTCAGCCGCGGGGACACGTACCTGGCGGGCTCCGCGTCGCGCGCCTCTGCAGCGGCGGCCGCCACCGCTCGCGCGCCGGGCTCTCCTCACGCCTCGCGCCGTCCGCCCGCTCTCCGGGGCCCGCGCCTGCGCCGTGGCGCCTGCGCGCTGGCCGCGCGGCCTCCGCACTCCCCTCACCGTGCGGCCCCCCACGCACGCGCACCCACCCGCCCCCGGCGCCCCCCCGCGCACGCGCACGCCCCCTCCCGTCGCGCGGCCCTGGCCTCGGCGCCCCCCCGCCGCGCACGCGCACGCCCCCTCCCGTCACGCGGCCAAAGCCCCCCCCCCGCGCACGCGCACGCCCCCCTCCTGTCGCGAGGCCGAGGACCCCCCCCCCGCGCACGCGCACGCCCCCTCCTGTCGCGAGGCCGAGGACCCCCCCCCCCCCCCCCGCGCACGCGCACGCCCCCTCCTGTCGCGCGGCCGAGGCGCCGTCCAGAGCCTCGCGGACGCCCGGAGCGCCGGCTGCGGGGACCTGTCGGTTCCGGGGGGAGTGGAGGAGGGGGGACCACACTGTCTCAGGGCCGCCCACCCGCAAGGAGCCTGTGGAGCCTGTGTCTGCTGACCGCCCCGCCCACCCACCTCCATGCAGGAGGCGCCGCTGCGTGATGCGCAGGAGGGGGTCCGGGCGGCGCGGGGCGGGGACCGCGCACCTGTGCCCAGATGTCCGGTCCGCGGGTGGCAGGTGCCCCCGAGGCAGCCTCGGGTTCGTGGCAGCTTTTTTCTTTTATTGATGTCAGAGAGGTAGGGAGAGGTAGGGAGAGAAACACCGATGATGAGATGGATTGATGGATCAGCTGCCTCCTGCACGCCCCGCACCGGGGATGGAGCCCACAACCCAGGCATGTGCCCTGACTGGGAATCGAACCGGGGACCCTTCAGTCCGCAGGTCGAAGATCTATCTGCTGAGCCACGCAGGCCGGGGCTCCTGGCAGCTTTTGGTGATGTGCAGTCTCCGTGAAGTCACCCTAAAATCATGGCCATTGTCCCCTAGGCTCCTGGCGTTTTTTCGTTGAAAAGATTGGAACCCCGCCCCGTTCTCACGCCTCCTCAGAAGCAGGGTTTTCGTTGTTGGGGTTGGGGGATGGCTGTTGTTTTATTCAGGAGGTCTATTGGTTTGGCCCTTTTGGCCTCCCAGGAATATCTGCCTTCCCGGCCTCCTTCAACTTTTCCAGATAAAAAAAAAACTGTGGAGGCCCTAACCAGTGTGTCTCAGTGGATAGAGCGTCGGCCTACGACTGAATGGTCCCGGGTTCGATTCCGGTCAAGGGCATGTACCTTGATTGCGGGCACATCCCCAGTCGGGGGCGTGCAGGAGGCAGCTGATCTATGTTTCTCTCTCATGGGTGTTTCTAATTCTCTATCCCTCTCCCTTTCTCTCTGTTAAAAAAAAAAAAAAAAAAAAATCAGCTGAGACCGGTTTGGCTCAATGGATAGAGCGTCGGCTTGGGGACTGAAGGGCCCCGGGTTCGATTCCGGTCAAGGGCATGTGCCTTGGTTGTGGGCATATCCCTAGTGGGGGCTGTGCAAGAGGCGCTGATCGATGACTCTCTCTCATCGATGTTTCTAACTCTCTATCTCTCTCCCTCTCTGTACAAAATCAATAAAATATATATTTTAAAAAATCAATAAAATACATTTTTTTTTTAAAAACTGTGGAATAGGAAGCTTTCAAAACTGAGGCTTGGGTCACACTTCCTTAGACACAAAAATATCGGTCTGCACCTTGTGGGGCATCTCGTTGTGTGGAGCTGAGAAATAAGCCCCCCTTCCTCCCATGTTTATTTTTGTTTGTTTTTAATATAGTTTATTGATTTTTTACAGAGAGGAAGGGAGAGGGACAGAGAACTAGAAACATCGATGAGAGAGAAACATCGCTCAACTGCCTCCTGCACATCTCCCACCGGGGATGTGCCCACAACCAAGGTACATGCCCCTGACCGGAATCGAACCCGGAACTCTTCAGTCTGCTGATGCTCTATCCACTGAGCCACACCGGTTTCGGCCCTCCTATGTTTCAATGTTTCATGCCCAAATCCAATGGTGGCATTTCAAAGGGGGATTAAGAGCTCTTGGTGGTGATATTTGTAGAAGCTACCTGGGTTGCCAAGGGGATTTTCTTCCAGATTTCTGCAAGAAATGTATACCGGCTCCGCTGGTGTAGCTCCGTGGTTAAGCGTCGACCTAGGAACCAGGAGGTCAGGGTTCAAGTCCCCGTCAGGGCACATCCCGGGCTGGAGGCTTGATCCCCAGTGAAGGGTGTGCAGGAGGCAGCCGATCTACGGTTCTCTCTCATCATGGCGGTTTCTATCTTTCTCTCTCCGTCTCTGAAATCAGTAAAAAAAAAAAAAAAAATAGATACATATTTTTAAAAAGAAAGAAAGAAACGTGGCCTGGAAAAAGTGGCGGTGGGCCAAGTCAACTGGGGAAGACAGATGGTGCTGGGGAAGGAGGTACAGGTTTCTGACAGGTGGTGGCAACATTTCAACCACACTTGAAAAATTGTAAAAAAAAAAAAAAAAAAAAGCAAGCGTTGGCATCCCTTGCCCAAATTGTCCACCTACTAGAACACTGACGATGTGACCAAACCCACTGAAAAGCAGCCAGCTACAATGCTGGTTAAAAGAGTGGGACTAGCCGGGACCGGTTTGGCTCAATGGATAGAGCGTTGTCTTGGGGACTGAAAGGTCCCGGGTTCGATTCCGGTCAAGGGCATGGACCTTGGTTGCGGGCATATCCCCAGTAGGGGGTGTGCAAGAGGCAGCTGATCGATGACTCTCTCTCATCGATGTTTCTAACTCTCTATCTCTCTCCCTTCCTCTCTGTACAAAATCAATAAAATATATTAAAAAAAAAAAAAAAAAGAGTGGGACTAGCCCTGGCTGGTGTGGCTCAGTGGATAGAGCGCCAGCCTGTGGATGGAAGGGTCCCAGGTTCGATTCCGGTCAAGGGTACATCCCTGGTTGCAGGCTCGGTCCAATGTGCAGGAGGCAGCCAATCCATGATTTCCTCTCGTTGTTGATGCTCCGCCTCTCTCTTCCTCTCTGAAATCACTAAAAAAAATAAAAATAAAAATAAAAATTCTTTGAAAAAAAAAGAGTGGGGCTGAAACCGGTGTGGCTCAGTGGATAGAGCGTCGGCCTATGGACTGAGTGGTCCCAGGTTCGATTCTGGTCAAGGGCAAGTACTTTGGTTACAGGCACCTCCCCAGTAGGGGGCATGCAGGAGGCAGCTGATGGATGTTTCTCTAGCATTGATGTTTCTAACTCTTTGTCCCTCTCTCTTTCTCTCTGTGAATAATCAATAAAATGTATATTAAAAAATAAAAGTGGGACATGCATTTTGAAAGTTGTGGACAGAGAATTTGGAACGCCACTTCTGTTTCCTTAGAATCAATTTTTTGCCGAAACCGGTTTGGCTCAATGGATAGAGCGTCGGCTTGGGGACTGAGGGGTCCCAGATTCGATTCCGGTCAAGGGCATGTACCTTGGTTGTGGGCACATCCCCAGTAGGGGGTGTGCAGGAGGCAGCTGATTGATGACTCTCTCTCATCGATGTTTCTAACTCTCTATCTCTCTCCCTTCCTCTCTGTACAAAATCAATAAAATCTATTAAAAAAAAAGAATCAATTTTTTGATTCAGGTGCAATGCTACCTACTGTAAGGGGATTTTTGTTCTTTATTGATTAATGTATTACTTATGTGTCCTCATTCCCCCATTGCCCCTCCATCCCCCCCACTCACGCCCTCACCCCACCCCTCGTGTCTGTGTCCATTGGTTAGGCTCATATGCATGTATACAAGTCCTTCGGTTGATCTCTCCCCCTGACCCCCACCCTCCCCTGCCTTCCCTCAGAGGTTTGAGCATCTGATCCATGCTTCTCTGTCTCTGGATCTGTTTTTGTTCATCAGGGAACTTTTTTCTATGATGGCTGTCTCTAAGAACCCTAAGACTGGTAAGTAGATGCTAACATGTGCCTTTCAAGTGCATAATCTGAGTTTAAAAAAAAAAAATGTAGGTGCAACCATTTTATGTGGTCATGAGAAATCAAAAATTATCCCCAACCATGTATAATTTGTCAGCTCTGTGCTGCCTCCTGGTGGCGTCCTTCTTCACAGCACATATCCAAACTAAAAATTTCCCCTCTCTTGGGTGGAAAACCTATTTTTTAATTTTATTCTATTGATTTCTTACAGAGAGGAAGAGAGAGGAATAGAGAGCCCGAAACATCGATGAGAGAGAATCATCGATCAGCTGCCTCTTGCACACGCCCCATTGGGGGATGTGCCCGCAACCAAGGTATATTGGGGCGCGGCCTGCAGGGATCGATCCACGGTGGGAATGCCACTCATCTCGGTCAGCTGAGCAGCCGTGGACCCGCCCTCTGAGCGGCTGCTCCCGCTGTGGGGCGCACTGATCACCAGGGGACAGCTCCTGCATGGACTGGTGGTCAGTGCGCGTCATAGCGCCCCGTCAGCTGGTCCTTCTGGTTGTTGTGCCATTTGGTCTCCTGTCCTCTCGCCATCTGTTAGTCTCATGGCAGAGACTCACTCGCTCCAGCAATCCTCTCCCCTCACCCGCTACTGTCTTTTTTCAATATCTGGAAGGGGGAAAAAATAAGAACTACGCAGGCTTGTTAGCACTTTGGATAAAAGAGAAAATAAAAAAAGGCGAGGAAAGGCAGGGACACTTCCTTGTGTGACCTGAAGGGGGCGCTGACGCCACTCTGCCATGTTCTGAGCGGCGGGTAGAACATGGTGCGGGCTTGCCTGGAGGTGCTAGGCTGGACCGCCTGGACGTCACAGCACAGACAGTGTGTGTGTGTGTGTGTGAACGAGATAAGAGAGACCTGTTGTGGGGTGGGGGGCAGTGCATATAATGAAAATATGGGCCCTGGCTGGTTTGGCTCAGTGGACAGAACCTCAGCCTGCGGATTGAAGGGTACCAGGTTCAATTCTGGTCAAGGGCACATGCCTAGGTTGCGAGCTCGCTCCCCAGTAGGGGATGCAAGAGGCAGCCGATCCATGATCCTTTTTTTTTTTTCTTCCATGATTCTTATCATTGATGTTTCTCTCTCTACCTCTTCCTTCCTCTCTGAGATCAATTAAAAAAAATATATATATATATATATTTTTTAAATATATATTTTATTGATTTTTTAGAGAGAGGAAGAGAGAGGGATAGAGAGTTAGAAACATCGATGAGAGAGAAACATCGATCAGCTGCCTCTTGCACGCCCCCCACCTGGGGATGTGCCCACAACCAAGGTCCATGCCCTTGACCGGAATCGAACCCGAAACTCTTCCGTCCACATGCCAACGCTCTATCCACCGAGCCACACCGGTCAGTGCTATTTTAGGGTTTTTATGTAGCAGACCCATGCCCAGTCTCTTTACTGGAAAATCAAGCTAGTTGTCCAAAAATCTCACTGTTTCCAACCAAGAAAAGCTTCTCTGTTTCCACAAACACATGATGTATGCTGGGGCTCGCCTCAGTCGCACAGGGTAGGCGTAAGGTGAAAAGTAGATTTATTTTTCCTAAAAAATTATTACGTGGATTTGTAGTTCATTTACATGCTCTGAACGGTCACTATGTTGAACGTGCACAATATTAATAAACCAGAGGCCCGGCGCACAAAGATTCATGCCAGAATGGGCCTTCCTTCCCCTGGCTGCAGGCGCCGCCTCACTCTGGCCAGAGCTGCCTTTTCACCTTCCCACGCTGCCCAGAGGCCCAGAGCGGCCGGGGTGGTGCGGAACTCCTGTGTTATCACCATGGTAACAACACAAGCGTCCTGCCCTGCCCCGCCCCAGCTGCTCCATGCCCATGTATGCAAATTAACCCGCCATCTTTGTTAGGTTCATTTGCAAACTCATTCCTGATTGGCTGGTGGGCGTCGTGGAAGTACGGTCAATTAGCATGTTACTCTTTTACGAGTGTAGATGACAGAGCTTTTGCGCTCTGGCTTCTGGCTTGCTGAGAAGGCGGGGGGTCTGCCAGGCATCTGGGCTCAGGCACGCTAGAGGGGGGCCCCTCTTCCTGGGAAGAGGTCCCAGATGATCCCCACATCAACGATCAGGTGTCTGTTTCCCAATCTGGGTGGAAAGGCCTGCCTTCCCTTTACTTCTCAGGGTTGCTACGTGCCCAGGACTTCACTTCCACTTGGGAAGGGGCTGAAATACACTGAGTGGCCAGATGATGATGATCTCTGAACGCACAATCATCTGTCCACTCGGCGTAGATCCTATAGAATAAAAGGCTAATATGCAAATTGCCCCCTCGACCAGGAGTCCGACCAGCAGGCAGGTCGGCCAATCGCCCATGTCCCCTCCCCCTGACCTGGCTGGCCAGACCCCACCCACGCACGAATGCATGCACCGGGCCTCTGATACATATTATATACATATTGTATATAATACATATTATATACGGAAGTGAACATGTCTTTTTTAATTTTGTTTTATTGACTTTTACAGAGGAAGGGAGTTAGAAACATCGATGAGAGAGAAACATCGACCAGCTGCCTCTTGCACACTCCCTACCAGGGATGTGCCCGCAACCAAGGTACATGCCCTTGACTGGAATCGAACCTGGGACCTTCCAGCCCGCAGGCCGACGCTCTTATCCACTGAGCCAAATGTGTTTCGGCTGTAATGACTGCTTTTACTTAAAACCAGCCTTTCACAATCTCGACACACCCTTTCATTGTAACTTTGGTCAGAGCGAGTCCTCTCCCTCTCCACGCGACCTCCGGTGATGACTTTTGTCCTCGGATCTAGGAGTAACCTTGTAGCGTTTAGAGCAACATTGTAGCGTTGAAAGCAGCATTGTAGCGCTCAGTGTCGTTTTTTGTTGCCACGGTGATGAGTTGCCATGGGAACAAGTAGCCTATGGCAACGCTGGTTTCATTATATGTCACATGACCACAGTCCCAGCACCCCTAACCACAGACCCTGTTCAGCGTGGACTTGCTGGTCATCTAGGGCTTTTGTGGGCTCTGCTTTCTGTCCCATTCACACAAAAAACTTCATAGCTGAATCCGGTGCAGCTCAGTGGATAGAGCGTCAGCCTGCAGACAGAAGGGTCCTGGGTTCGATTCCGGTCAAGGGCATGTACTTTGGTTGTGGGCACATCCACAGTAGGGGGTGCGCAAGAGGCAGCTGATTGAGGGCTCTCTCTCATCGACGTTTCTAACTCTCTATCCCTCACTCTTCCTCTCAGTAAAAAAAATCAATAAAATATATTTAAAAAAAAATTTTTTTTCTAGTTTTCAACTTCCTTTTCCTGTACTGAATATCCCAGAACACAGATTCACACGGTATTTTCTGTATGTGCTATGGAATCACACTCAAGGGCTCAAACTCCCAGGTCCTGTCTCCTTGGTAAAGGGCCCCGATGCTACAGAACTATAAATGTTCACCACTATTCAGAGACTGACAGTTCTGACCAACTTTTCTTTGGAAAAGTTCATCCTCAGGAGGTGAGATGAGCTAACCACCAACCAAAGGAAACCCGGTACTTTTATCGCAAACGTAAGCAGGAAGAGGAAAACCTTTTAGAGGTTAAAAATTTATTGACCGTCTCCTCATTGGAGAGTAGAACACTACTGTTCATCGCGATGAGCAACTGGAGCAGGAAGACAAAATAACTCTTTCGTATTTATCATCAGAGGCGTAGACAGTCAGTCCTGTGGTCGCTTCTGAACGATGTGGTCAGAGGGGAACTCGGAGAAAGGATTTCTCAGGCCGACCGCCCGCCCGGCTTCCTCCTTCATTCGGGGGGAAAAGTGTCTTCGCGATTCTGCTCCACGACCCCGCGGGGCCTGCACGGGGAGCCACGGACTCCCCTCCATCCGGTCCCGGACCCTTCCCGTGTCCAGGCGCCTATGCATCTGGTTCAATGACACGCATGGCAGGCACGGGGCCTGGGCCAGCGCCACGATCGATGGATCGATCGATGGATCGATGGGCGGGTCTGTGCCTGACGCAGGAGCCTCCTTCCTCACAGGTTAGAACAGTGGTCGGCAAACCGCGGCTCACGAGCCACATGCGTGCGGCTCTTGGGGCCCCTTGAGCGTGGCTCTTCCACAGAATCCCACGGCCTGGGTGAGTCTATTCCGAAGTGGCGTTAGAAGAAGTTTAAGTTTAAAAAACCTGGCTCTCCAAAGAAATTTCAACCTTTGTCCTGTTGGAATTTGGCGCTGTGGACAAACCGAGTTTGCCGACCACTGGGTTAGAAAACGACCCTGATGCCGAAACCGGTGTGGCTCAGTGGATAGAGCGTCGGCCTGCAGACTGAAGGGTCCCAGGTTCGATTCCGGTCAAGGGCATGGACCTTGGTTGCAGGGTGTGGGAGGCAGCTGGTCGATGTTTCTCATCGATGTTTTTAACTCTCCCTCCCTCTCCCTTTCTCTCTGTAAAAAATCAATTATATATATTTTATATTTAAAAGAAAAAAAAAAAAAAGGAAGAAAAAGATCCCGAGAAACCTGTTAGAGAATCCAGGCTACAGAACAGATACATGTAGAGTCATTTTGTTTAAAAGACATATATTCCCAAGTTCCGGGAAACGCGGGGGGGCCTGCGGGGGGGTGTGCGGGGCGGGCCCAAGTGTGAGCTGGGCGAGCCCAGCAGGTGTGGGCGGGGCGGGCCCAGGCCCAGCCAATGTGGACGGGGCGAGCCCAGGCCCAGCCAATGTGGGCGGGGCAGGCCCACCCCAGCCAATGTGGGTGGTGCGGGCCCAGGTGTGGGCGGGGCCAGCCCAGCCAATGTGGGCGGGGCGAGCCCAGGTATGGATGCTGCAGGCCCAGCAGGTGTGGGGGCTGCAGGCAGGTGGGTGCTGCAGGCAGGTGGGTGCTGCAGGCAGGTGGGTGCTGCAGGCCCCAGCAGGTGTGGGGGCTGCAGGCAGGTGGGTGCTGCAGGCCCCAGCGGGTGTGGGGCCGCAGGCAGGTGCGGGGGGCCCTCACTTGGCGGCGCCCAGGTGCACCAGCGCCAGCACGGTGGTGTAGCTGTGGAACAGGTCCTCCTCGGCCCGGGCCTCGCCGCAGCGCCGCAGCGCGAAGTGGCCGGCGACGATGCGGTCGCAGCCGATCTCGCCGTTGCCGAAGAAGCCGAAGAGCGGCACGCCGGGGAAGGCCTTGCGGAACGCGTCGGCCTCCACGTGGGCGCGGCCGCGGTAGAACTGGGCGCCGCGGCCCACGCAGGCGAACATGAAGCCCACGGTGTGGCGCTCGGGGATGCCCGCCGCCTTGAGGCGCTGCACGGCCGCCTCGGCCGCCCGCTCGTCGCCCACGTCCTCGCCCAGCAGCACCGTGGCGCCCTGCACGCGCTGGCCGCTCAGCGCCAGCCCCGCCACGCCCGCGCCGTCCACGTCCACCGGGCACCTGCGGGGACGCAGACGGAGGGACCGGTCACCGCCAAACTCAGAACGTGCACGTGCCAACAGGCAAGGCCAGCCCGGCCTGCGTGGCTCCGGGGCCGAGTGCCCACCTAGGAACCAGGAGGTCAGGGGTTCGATTCCCGCTCAGGGCACAGGCCCGGGTTCCAGGCTCCATCCCCGGTGGGGGGCGTGCAGGAGGCAGCCGATCAGTGCTTCTCTCTCCTCATTGAATTTCTCTCTCTGAAATCAAAAAAATATACACAGGTATGAAAGTATCTCTAGCCGTGGCTCAGTGGATAGAGCATCCTCAGCCTGCAGACTGAAAGGTCCCAGGTTCGATTCCCGCTCAGGGCACAGGCCCGGGTTGCAGGCTCCATCCCCGGTGGGAGGCGTGCAGGAGGCAGCCGATCAGTGCTTCTCTCTCCTCATTGAATTTCTCTCTCGCTTTCTCTCTGGAATCAATAAAATATACACAGGTATAATAGTATCTCTAGCCGATAATAGTATGGAGCCCACATGTCTGGGTTGTGGGCTCGATCCCCAGGGTGAGGCAGCTGATCAGTGCTTTTTTCATCATGATGTTTCTCCTTCTCCCTCTCTCTCCCTTCCTCTCTGAAATCAATTAAAAAAATATATTAAAAACAAACAAACAAAAAACAACAGCCTGGCCGGGGTGGCTCAGTGGAAAGGTCCTGAGTTCGATTCCCGGTCAGGGCACAGGCCTAGGTTGTGGGCTCGATCCCCAGGGTGGGGCGTGCAGGAGGCAGCCGACCCGTGCTTCTCTCTCATCGTGGATGTTTCTCTCTCCCTCTCCCTCTCTCTTCCTCTTCCTTTAAATATATATAAATATATATATATATATATATATATATATATATATATATATATATATATATATATATATTTTTTTTTTTTTTTTTTAAAGTGACACCCAGGCATGTGCCCTTGGCCAGAATCAAACTCAGGGCCCTTCAGTCCTCAGACTGACGCTCTACCCACTGAACCACACCAGCCAGGGGCTTTTTCTTTTCTCATTTCCAAGAGGACCCCCGCTGCCTGCTGTTTTGTGTTCGTACAGCGTGTCTAACAATAAAGCAGAAGGGGAAAAAAGCACCAGGCCGATGCTCTATCACAGGCCAGGGCTTTCTCCTTCCCTTCCTCCCTCCAACCTTCCCTCCCTTCTTCCCTTCTTCCCTCCCTCCTTTTTTTTTAAAAAAAAATATATTTTATTGATTTTGTACAGAGAGGAAGGGAGAGAGATACAGAGTTAGAAACATTGATGAGATAGAGTCATCGATCAGCTGCCTCTTGCACACCCCCTACTGGGGATATGCCCGCAACCAAGGTACATGCCCTTGACCGGAATTGAACCCGGGACCCTTCAGTCCCCAAGCCGACGCTCTATCCATTGAGGCACACCGATTTCGGCCCCTCCTTTTTCCTTTCCTTCCTTCCTTCTGTCCTTCCCTCCCTCCGTCCCTCCGTCCCTCCCTCCCTCCCTCCTTCCCTTCCTTCCTCCCTCCCTCCCTCCTTTTCCTTCCTTCCTTCCTTCTCCATATTTGATATATATTGTAACATATATCAACTTGGGGTTTCACAGAACCCCAAGCGCGCACCCCGCCCCTCGGGGAACCCGTGGGGAACCCGAGGGGGCCCGGGCGGCGGCCGGCCGGAGGGACGTACGTGTCAGAGGTCAGCGACGCCAGGTTGTCCACCTGGCCCCCGGCCACCACCACGTTGGTGTCGCTGAAGGTGCGGACCACGCGCTGCAGGAAGCTGCTGGCGCCCACCTTGCAGCAGTTGTAGCCGAACACCAGGACCACGCGCAGCTCGGGGTTGTCCAGGAGGCCTGCGGGGAGGGGGCGGCCGTGAGTGGCTCCTGCGGACGCCGCGGAAGCTCCGTGGGCCCCGCCCTCAGCCGCCTGCTCCCCCTCCCTCCCCCCCCGTGACGACGCGCACCCGTGGGTGCAGCTGGGGAAGCCGCCGAGGGTCCCCCCGGCTACAAACTGTGACACGACTCAACGTGCGGGCAACAGCGTTTCCCTCTTAATAAAAACCTGAGGCGCCGGCCGGTGCGGCTCAGTGGACAGAGCGTCGGCCTGCGGAATGAAGGGTCCCGGGTTCGATTCCGGTCAAGGGCACGTACCTTGGTTGCGGGCACATTGCCAGTGGGGGGGCGTGCAGGAGGCAGCTGATGGATGTTTTTTTAACTCTCTATCTCTCTCTCTTCCTTTCTGTAAAAAATCAATAAGATATATATTTTGAAAAAGTTAAACACGCATTTAAAAATAAATAAATAGCCGAAACCGGTGTGGCTCAGTGGATAGAGCATCTGCCTGTGGACTGAAGGGTCTGAGGTTCGATTCCGGTCAAGGGTTTGTACCTTGGTTGCGGGCACATCCCCAGTGGGGGGTGTGCAGGAGGCGGCTGGTCGATGTTTCTCTCTCATCGACGTTTCTAACTCACTATCCCTCTCAATTCCTCTCAGTAAAAAAATCAATAAAAATATATTTAAAAAAAATAATCTATGGCCCTGACCAGTGTGGCTCAGAGGATAGAGCACCGGCCTGCAGAATGAAGGGTCCCGGGTTCGATTCCCGGCCAGGGCACAGGCCTGGGTGGCGGGCTCCATTCCCAATAAGGAGCATGCAGGAGGCAGCCGATCCATGATTCTCTCTTGTCATGGATGTTTCTCTTTCTCTCCCTCTCCCTTCCTCTCTGTAAAAAAAAATCAATAAAATATATATTTTTAAAAAAACAGTTAAACACACATTTAAAAATGAATAAATAGCCGGGACCGGTTTGGCTCAGTGGTAGAGCGTCGGCCTGCGGACTGAAGGGTCCCGGGTTCGATTCCGGTCAAGGGCATGTACCGTGGCTGCGGGCACATCCCCAGTAGGGGGTGTGCAAGAGGCAGCTAATCGATGATTCTCTCTCATCGATGTTTCTGGCTCTCTATCCCTCTCTCCTCCTCTCTGTGGAAAATCAATAAAATATATTTAAAATAATAAAAATAAAAATGAATAAATAGAGCTCAGAACGCACCGCCCCAGCCTCGGTCACCCCGGGACCGCCCTGCCCACCACTCTCTCCGGGGCCCTCGGCCGAGGTGGGGCCGGGCCGGCGAGGGCTGCGACTCACCTGCTTCGGTGAAGCGCCGTCTTTCCAGCGTCAGGTTCTTTGGGTTCTTGGTGAAACGGAAGGGCTGTATTTTAATCCCTTCCACCTGGGGGAACAGCAGCGCAAAGCCGGACTCCCCGATCTCTATCTCCTGCGGCCGCTGGCTCCCCGAGCCCATGGGGGTCACTGGGGGGAAGGGGAGCAGTTTGGCCCGCGGTCCATAAACACGGAGGATTGTGTTCCTAACGGCGCGCGGCCAGCCCGCCCGGACCGCCGGCCACCAGGCGCCCGGGCCACACTCCCCCCCGACCCCCAGCGTGCTCAGCCTGCTGCCCGGGGGGCACGGAGTGCTGAGGGCTCGATGCCCTGGCAAATGGTTTGCAAAGAAACAGGCTGGTGCTGCCACACGTCCTTAAATGGTGACCCAGCCAAAACCGGTGTGGCTCAGTGGGTAGAGTGTCAGCCTGCGTGGACTGGAAAGGTCCCGGGTTCAGATTCCGGTCAAGGGCGTGTGCCTTGGTTGCGGGCACATCCCCAGTGGGGGGGGGGGGGCGTGCAGGAGGCAGCTGATGGATGTTTCTCTCTCATCGATGTTTCTAGCTCTCTAGCCCTCTCCCTTCCTCTCTGTAAAAAAAGCAATAAAATATGAAGGAAGGAAGAAGGAAGAAAGGAAAAAAGGAAGAAGATAAAAGAGCTCTGGCCTGTGTAGCTCAGTGGATAGAGCATCGGCCTGAGGACTGCAGGGTCCCGGGTTCCATTCTGGTCAAGGGCACAGGCCCGGGTGGCGGGCTCCATCCCCAGTGGGGGGCGTGCAGGAGGCAGCCGACCCATGATTCCCTCTCCTCACTGATGTGTCTCTCTCTCTCTCTCTCTCTCTCTCTCTCTCTCTCTCTCTCTCTCTTCCCTTCCTCTCTGAAATCAATAAAAATACACTTAAAAAAAGAAGAAGAAAGGCATGCAGTACAGCTGTTTTATACTGACAGCCCTGAGCCGGGCCGTAGGAACCCCAGTGAGAGAAGCCGGATAGGACTCTCCGGTGAGTGGGGCCGCCTTCTACGTGTTTCAGTCCCAGCTGCGCCCAGGACGGACCCGCTGGGGTATGAGGTGGGGGGCCCCCCGGGGGGCACTGCTCTCACCGACAATCCCGGGGGCCACGACCCCCAGCACCTGGCACTGCCTCGGGAACAGCTTCTCCAGGGCGATGGCCGACTCCATCGTCGCTCGCTTCCTGGCTGCGGGAACACGGGGCACAAGGGGTCAAGGTCACCCGCCCAAGGTCATGCAGGGTCACCCGCCCGAGATCACTCGAGGTTGCGTCCGAGGCGCGGAGGGAGAGAGAAAGGCAAACGCTGAATAAAGCTGAAGCCGGAAAGCGGTGCAAGTGAGTCTCAAAACTCCACGGCTGAGTGTCGACCTAGGAACCAGGAGGTCAGGGTTCGATTCCCGGTCAGGGCACATGGGGCGTGCAGGAGGCAGCTGGTCCATGATTCTCTCTCCTCATGGATGTTTCTATCTCTCTCCTCACTTCTTCTCTGGAAAAAAAAATATAAAAAAAAAAAAAAATGCCAAAACCGGTTTGGCGCAGTGGATAGAGCGTCGGCCTGTGGACTGAAAGGTCCCGGGTTCGATTCCGGTCAGGGGCATGTACCTTGGTTGTGGGCACATCCCCAGTAGGGGGTGTGCAAGAGGCAGCTGATCAATGATTCTCTCTCATCGATGTTTCTAGCTCTCTATCCCTCTTTCTTCCTCTCTGTAAAAATTCAATAAAAATATATTTTA
Source organism: Pipistrellus nathusii (assembly GCA_963693515.1). Classification (NCBI taxonomy): domain Eukaryota; kingdom Metazoa; phylum Chordata; class Mammalia; order Chiroptera; family Vespertilionidae; genus Pipistrellus; species Pipistrellus nathusii. The sequence goes on from OY882878.1 coordinate 2,707,038, forward strand.
AAAAAAACACAAATAAATAAAAAAATAAACTGGTTTGGCTCAGTGGATAGAGCGTCGGCCTGCGGACTCAAGGGTCCCAGGTTCGATTCCGGTCAAGGGCATGGACCTTGGTTGCGGGAACATCCCCAGTGGGGGGTGTGCAGGAGACAGCTGATCGATGACTCTCTCTCACTGATGTTTCTAACACTCTATCCCTCTCCCTTCCTCTCTGTAAAAAATCAATAAAATATATTAAAAAGAAAAAAAAAAAAGAACGAACACACCTAAGGAGACAAGCACCCGCAAGACTGAGTTTGGACGGTCACCTCGCTTGTGACCCCGACACTCCTCCAGGCTGATGAAGGTGTCCGAGTCGGCCATGTAGAGCACGGTCTGCGGCAGGATGTGCACGTTCTGCGGGGAGGACGGGAACCGGGATTAGAGCGCAGGAAGCGAGGGGTGCTTCCGTGGTTAAACACTTCAAGCCTCACCCCCACCGCCCTCACCCCGCTCGCGCGCGCCCCCCCCCAACCCCCCCTCTGATCGGACAACGCTGGCATTCTGAGTCCCTCCGCTTCTCATTCGTTTTTCACTCATGCTCTTGCATTTTTCAGTTCGGTGATTGGTGAAAACATCGATTATTTCTTCCGAGCAGACTCTGTCCCCGACTCGCTCAAGAGGTTCATTCTCGTGGTGACTGAAACAAAACCATGAAGTACCAGCAAAAAAAACAAAACCCAAAAAAAAACAAAACAAAAACAGAGAAAGACACCAAAGGCCACTTGCTCTATCAGAACATGCGGGAAACCAATCGTGGTTCCACTAATAGAGGCTGGTCAACCTTGAAGCTCTGAAAGCTCAGAGCCAACCGCACCCTATCGAATGGAGACAATAGTAACTGAGGCAACTTCCCCATCTTGTAATCCTGTCAGTCCTTACTGGTATGATAATCCGCTTATTACCTGCCTGAGGGCTGTGGGTGTTTCCCAACGCTGCTTCAGGGTACTGGGTGTATCCCACAGCAGCCTCAATAAAAGGGACAGCAAGGCCAGAGCCTGGAGAGTCTGCCCACTGGAGGTGGACTCCCGCCTGGCCCCCCATTTGTCCCAAATGAACTCTTTTCTAGTCTCTCTCTTCATTTTAGTGGGTGGCCTCCTCCAGAAGCCGGACCCTGAGTGGGCCCTCATCACGCGGGTCGTGTTAAGGGATCCCACAAGAACAGGCACTGCAGTCCAGAAGCTGCTCGGCAAGTGTCACACTCTTAAACATCCCAGGCCCTCACTTCCTGCACAGCAGCTCCACTGTGCTTCCGACCGCCCAGACACACACACACACACACACACACACACACACACACTTCCCGGTAGATTCTCTGCAGCTGGTTCCTTTCCCACTTGGTTTAAGATGGTTTCCCCCAACAGATAGTTTATTGTTCATGTAAAATACATTTTTAAAAAATATATATTTTATTGATTTTTTACAGAGAGAAAGAGAGAGGGATAGAGAGAAACATCGATGAGAAACACTGACCAGCTGCCTCCTGCCCACCCCCCACCAGGGAAGTGCCTGCAACCAGGGCACGTGCCCTTGACCGGATTTGAACCTGGGACCTTCCAGTCCGCAGGCCGACACTATATCCACTGAGCCAAACCGGTTTCGGCTAAAATATGTTTTTATTGATTTCAGAGAAGGGAGAGATAGAAACATCAATGAGCCCTGGCTGGTGTTGCTCAGTGGATAGAGCATCAGCCTGCGGACTGAAGGGTCCCGGGCTCGATTCAGGTCAAGGGCATGGACCTTGGTTGCGGGCACATCCTCAGTAGGAGGCGTGCAGGAGGCAGCTGATGGATGTTTCTCTCTCATCAGTGTTTCTGACTCTCTATCCCTCTCCCTTCCTCTCTGTAAAAAAAAAAATCAATAAAATATATTTTAAAAAAAGAAACATCAATGAGGAGAGAGAATCATTGATGGGCCTCCTGCATGCCCCCCGCTGGGGATGGAGCCTGCAACCCAAGGGTGGCCCTTGACCGGATTCGAACCCAGGACCTTTCAGTCTGCAGGCCGACGCTCTATCCACTGAGCCACACAGGCTAGGGCTCCCCCAAGTGCCACCGAATAAAAGGGACTAAGAGCCGAAGCCGGTTTGGCTCAGTGGTGGAGCGTTGGTCTGTGGACTGAAGGATCCCAGGTTCGATTCCGGTCAAGGGCATGTACATTGGCTGCGGGCACATCCCGGTGTGGGGTGTGCAAGAGGCAGCTGATCGATGTTTCTCTCTCATCGACGTTTCTAACTCTCTCTCCATCTCCCTTCCTCTGTAAAAAATCAATAAAATATATTTTTTAAAAAAAGTCAATAAAATCACGTGTCTTATCTGTAGAGAATTAAAAAAAAGGGGGGACTAAGAATCTATATAGACATAAATAAATGAATACTTTGAAACAAGACATAAACATATAGGTTCAAAGTATCTCCCCACCAAACACTTTGGTGGGAAGAAGTTAAGTTTATAGTAGCAACATCTGGCGGACACCATGTTACTAAAAAAATAAATAAATAAAAATAAAAAAAATAAAAGATAATGTCAGCAACGATGGCAGGCCAGCATCAGCCAATGATACACAATGCCAACCTAACCAACATGGGAAGCTTTACAACATGACCGGCCTGCCTCGTACATGGGTCTGAGCTGTGAAAGTCCAGGAGAAGCTTGGAGAAAAGGTTCCAGGACAAAGAATCACGAATCAGGACAGGCCCTGCCGGTGTGGCTCAGTGGTTGCGCATCGGCCTAGGAACCAGGAGGTCAGGGTTCCATCCGGGTGGGGGCACAGGCCTGGGTGGCGGGCTCCATCCCCAGTGGGTGGGGTAAGCAGGCTGCAGACCATCCATGATTCCCTTACCCCTCTCCCTTCCTCCTGAAATTATTTAAAAAAAAATAAAAAAAAATAAATATATATATATATATGTATTTTTTTTTTTTTTTAAAGAATTAGGATGCTGAAACCGGTTTGGCTCAGTGGATAGAGCGTCGGCCTGCGGACTGAAAGGTCCCAGGTTCGATTCTGGTCAAGGACCTTGGTTGCAGGCACATCCCCAAGGGGGTGTGTGCAAGAGGCAGCTGAACGATGATTCTCTCTCATCCGTGTTTCTGACTCTCTATCCCTCTTCCTTCCTCTCTGTAAAAAATCAATAAAAATATATATTTTTTAAAAGAACCTGGACAAACCGGGACCGGTTTGGCTCAATGGATAGAGCATCGGCTTGGGGACTGAAGGGTCCCGGGTTCGATTCCAGTCAAGGGCATGGACCTTGGTTGCGGGCATATCCCCAGTAGGGGGTGTGCAAGAGGCAGCTGGTCGATGACTCTCATCGATGTTTCTAACTCTCTGTCTCTCTCCCTTCCTCTCTGTACAAAATCAATAAAATATATATTTAAAAAAAAATAAATAAAAGAACCTGGACAAATAAACGCAACATAAAACTCTAAACGGAGTCCTTTGGCGTTGAAGGGCGGCCCTGGGAAGTGGGGAAACGGGACACGGAAGACAAGGGTGAGAGGTTGAGACGGTGTGAGTGTGTCAGCCGCACACCCTGACCCTGACCCTGATGGTGGTCGTGCAAGGTCTGGTTTGCGGGGAGCACGCAGGAAGTACAAGGGGAGCGGAGCCATCCCCCTCCGACAGCTCCTCCCCGCCCCTCCCGCCCGCAGCCTCCTGTCTCCTGCCCAGGTGCCGCCCATCATTGGAAATCGGGGCCCAAATGGGCCAGGGCTTCAGGAAATGTGTGGGTTTCAGACGAGCTCTGGGCTTTGTCTCCGCTGCCTTTTCTGCACCAACAGGGAGGGGGGGTACGGGGAGCCGGGGAAGGAGAGGGTCCCGCCGCCTGAGACCCGCAGCAAAGCTCTGGGTGCGGACGGCGCCCCAACGCGTGTGAGCGAAGGGCCCAGAGAAACCCGGGCCCCGGCTCGGGAGACGCGATCATCAAACCCGAGGCTTCAAAGTGTCACCAGCAAATGGTCCCCAAACTCTAAAACACAGCCCCGTGAGAGAGGAACTGGGGTACAACCAGAGTCCGCACTCACAGACCGGCCCAGCACCCGCACCCGCACCGGGTGTGCAACCTCCCCCCCCACCCCCCAATGCACCGGGTGTGCAACCCCCGCCACTCCCCCCTGCACCGGGGGAGCAACCCCTGCGCCCCCTGTACCGGGAGTGCAACCTCCGCCACTCCCCCCTGCACCGGGGGAGCAACCCCAACCACTCCCCCCTGCACCGGGGGAGCAACCCCCGCGCCCCCTGCACCGGGCGTGCAACCCCGCGCCCCCTACACCGGGCATGCAACCCCCGCACCCCCTGCACCGGGCGTGCAACCCCGCCCCCGTGTCCCACACTCGCCTGCAGCTCCGCGGCCGCCGCGCGGACCAGGCAGTGCTCCTGCGGGGGACCCGCGTCCGCCGGGCCCGCCGAGATCCAGGCCACCCCGCGCTGGGCTCGCAGCACCCGGCGCACGCTCTCCCTCCACAGGCGGCAGACGCTGCGGGCGACCAGGAAGGCGGTGAGCGGAGCCCCCGGGCGTCCTTCCCGCCTCCGCCCGCCCGCCCCGCCGGCCGCTCACCCGGCCGCCCGCAGCAGCGCCCGGGCGGGCAGGAAGGAGAGCACCCGCTCCACCACCTCCGCCAGGTTGCTCAGCACGAAGGCGCCCGGGGGGTCCGCGGGGAAGCCCCCGCCGCCGCCGCCCGCCGGCTCCATCCCGCCCGCAGGCTCCCGCGGCGCGGCCGCTGCGCCGAGGGGTCAGGAAGCCGCTCCAGCTCCGGCTCCGGCTCCGGCCGGCGCGCACTGCGCAGGCGCCCGCCACTTCCGGATGGGGCGGGACTTCCGGCGGCGGGCTTCCGCTGGATCCGGGGGACGGGTCCTCCAGCTGTCAGTCCCGCAGGCGCAGCAAAGCCTCCGCCGCCTCCCGCCGCACCCCACACCCCGCAGAGTCTGTTGGCACCGCAAGCCCCGCTTCCCACGGGCGGCGTCTGCTTAGAAGCCGCCCTCCCGCGTGGCCCGGCTGGACCGCCGTCCGCACCACGGTCCCCCCGCCCGCACCTCATCCCTGCACCTCGGTCCCCCGCCTGCACCTAGGCCCCCCCGCCCGCACCTCATCCCTGCACCTCACCACCCCCAGCCCGCACCTCAGTCCCCCCAGCCCGCACTTCATTCCCCGCCCGCACCTCGGTCCCTCACCTGAACCTCATCCCCCGCCCGCACCTCATCCCCCCTGCACCTCGGTCCCCCGACTGCACCTCGGCCCCCCCCCCCCCCCGCCCGCACCTCATCCCTGCACCTCGGTCCCCCGACTGCACCTCGGCCCCCCCCCCCCGCCCGCACCTCATCCCTGCACCTCGGTCCCCCGACTGCACCTCGCCCCCCCCCCCCCCCCCCGCACCTCATCCCTGCACCTCGGTTCCCCGCCCGCACCTCGGTCCCTCCCCTGAACCTCATCCCCCGCCCGCACCTCATCCCCCCTGCACCTCGGTCCCAGGCCAGCACCTCATCCCCCGCCCGCACCTCATCCCCCCTGCACCTCAGTCCCCCCGCCCGCACGCAGGGTAATTGGGGCGCCCCCACTGGCACCCGCCTTGGCCAGTCTAGCAACACCCACTCGCTAGTCCCGCCCCCTCACCGCTGCTGATTGGCGGGCACCCACCTTGGCTGTCCTGGGGGCCCCGGGCTGGGGGCAGCTCCTGCATTGAGCATCTGCCCCCTGGTGGTCAGTGTGCATCATAGCGACCAGTTGTTATTAGGCTTTTATCCTATAGGATATCCTTTGACCTTCAAAACCTCCTAAAAGGTCCTCACAGGGTTCCCCAAATGACATGCTGAGAACCATGGGTCCAAGAAGAGCCAGGAAGGGGAAGGCACTGAGTGGGGGCAGGGGGCGGGGTCACCGGAAGATGCCCCTGGAGACAGGACGCTGCCTCAGGCCGCAGTAGCACGAAGGCACGACCACCCATAACTTTCAGTCCACAGGTGACATCAACACAGAGAAAACCTCCGTGCGAGGAGGCCACGGGGACCACACAGGGGGAGCAGGTGACTGACACGGGGAACCACGGGCGGCCACGGGACGTTTCCATTGAAGAACGGGTATGGGAGAGAGAAGATATGGAGGGAGCCGAAATTGGCTTGGCTCAGTGGATAGTGCGTCAGCCTGCGGACTGAAAGGTCCCAGCTTCGATTCCGGGCAAGGGCATGTAACTTGGTTGCGGGCACATCCCCAGTGGGGGGTGTGCAGGCAGCTGATGGATGTTTCTCTCTCATCGATGTTTCTAGCTCTCTGTCCCTCTCTCTTCCTCTCTGTAAAAAAATCAATTAAAAAAAGAGATGCTGAGACCCGAGCACACCACATCAGCACACAACGTTCCTGATTTCTCACTCAAACCCACCTGCTCTCCCACGCGAGTCTCTCCTCACCCCACAGATCCTACTCCACGGAGCTGCACACAACGGACAAAGGGCCCCTCCAAGGAGGCCAGAAGACAGTTCTTTTTGAAATGAGTCTTTATTCATAAACTTGATGCAAGTTTACAAAATTTACTGTACATTGCCAAATAAATCTGCAATGAAAAATAAAACTCCAAATAAAAACAAAGCATGCCAAAGGTGCAGCTGTCAATCTGCTTAGCCATCAGGATATTTCAAGAATTCAATAATGTATTCAAGATTCAGCCTTAGGTTTAAGGAACTGTAATGCTTTCAAGAATTCCTCCTTGTCGCTTGTCTGAGCCACTGTATCAGAACGGAGCACAATGGAACGTAACCGCGTGAGCAGGAACCAGGACCCCGCCCCCGGCCCCCCACGCGATGATGCAGCTGCCGAGCGAGCGGACCTCTCCCAGGCGCTTACAAAGTTAAAAACTGCCTCTCGGAGCAAGGGCTGGAGACACTTCGGAACTTTGTAAGCGATTTGTGCAGAAAATGTGCTTCTGGATTTCGTTTGAAAAGTGCTTAATAGCTAGACCTTACTTTGAAACCAAACGTGGGGATATAAAAAACCTATTTCCGATCTAACGGGACTGGTTCGGGTAAGGCAAAGAGAATGGAGAGTGTATATACTGATTCGAGTCAGGTTTTAGAAAAGAACTAATATGTGTGGAGTTCCTTATTAGTCGTTAAGGAAAAGCCACTGTTAGGACTGTAGCAAAAAATTTTAGGTCTCCAAATGAGGGTTTGTTTTGTCCTTAGCTGTGCAGCTTTTGCTCAGGGACTCTGTCTGTGTGCCAATCATTTTAGAAGTTTATTAGTTTACAAACGATTGCAACATCCCGTTAATAAAATGGAAATGTAAAATGACTTAGTATTTTAAATAACTTTAACTTTAAGATCTCTACTGCGGAGCTCCCTCAGACAGACCGAACCGACAGCAGGCTCAGCCAGCAAGACGGAGGCCCGGGGGTCGGGACGCCAGCCGAGGGGCTGACGGCCCGCCGTGCCTTCGGTTACAAGCATGTCTGTGGGGGTGGCCCCGCCGTCACGTGGCCATAAGTGTCACATTCCCGGAGCCTGTGTTCTGTCATTTTGGCAACACCATAGAGCGGTTTGTTCTAAGCGGAGAAGGCTGCTGCGAGGCAGAAGACCTGACATTTTCTAAACCAATAGGAACACCAAACAACCTTTATTGGCTCTAAGGGAACAATACACTCAAGTCCTCACAGCGCACGCGCTCAGACGGAGCCGTCGCCCTGAAGCTGCACCTCCGGAACCCGGTGCTGACTTGCCTGCTTAACAGATTCCGTTTTCCAAGAAAAGAGATGATGAGTGGCGGCCAGTGTGTGCATTTTTGTCAGGGAGCGTACAGTCCAGGCCCCGCTGCCGAGTCCGAGGTTCCTAAGGAGCGATGAGGAGCTGGAACGGATGCGGTGCCAGTGACAGGTTATCCACTAAGTGTCTATCAGCTAACGTCGTCGGGCTGCTGTTATGGGCACTCGAAGCTAGTCTGCACGTGGGAAGGTTCTTTAAAGCAACGTTGGTCCGAGCCGGGGACGGTCCGTCCGCTTAGCCGTCTTCCTTCGGAGGGGTGTACCAGCCTGAAACACAGACGGGGGCACTTCAGTTCTTAAACTGCCAGGGGACTAAGCCAGCCCTTTCTCGGTCGTCACATTCAAGTTTAAACCTCCTGCGGAAACGGGGCTCACTCTGGGGTGGGTCACAGCATCTCCCACGTTTACAACAGACGCCCCCGGTGGCAGGAGGGTCAGGGCGCCTGATGGGCCCGAGCCCGCCATGGGAGCACCGAGCAGCGGGGGACTCCACAGCATCCCGCACGTACAGCGCTGCCCCGGGAAGATCCGGATGCAAACCCAAACTGTGGTTCCTCCGAATCGCGTCACTTCACACCACCGTGAAGTCAACACGTCTGATCCAACCAGTGTGAGCAGGGATGTCCACACAGTCATTTTCTTTCTTTCTTTCTTTCATTTTTTTTTAATATGTTTTATTGATTTTTTTTACAGAGAGGAAGAGAGGGATAGAGAGTTAGAAACATCGATGAGAGAGAACTATTGATCAGCCACCTCCTGCACGCCTCCTATTGGGGATGTGCCCGCAACCAAGGTACATGCCCTTGACCGGAATCGAACCTGGGACCCTTCAGTCCGCAGGCCGACGCTCCATCCACCGAGCCACTCCGGCTTCGGCTGCACAGTCATTTTCTGAGCAAACTGCACATGAGTGTCAACATGCGAGCTCCATGCACTGGCGCTTCTGTGAAGGTGAGTGTGGGCACTGGACCACAAGCTCGGTTCAGATCCCACTGAGATTCTCAGGAACCCCGAGAACAACTCACCCCAACAAAGTCCTGGGCCAGACCAGAACCAGAACCAGAACCAGAGGCACGGGCCGGGCCAGGGGAGGAGATGCTGCGACCAGCAGCGAAGGAGCCAGCGGCAGGGACCCAGCGACGGACCCTGAGACCCTTGAGCAGAAGCCAAACGAGGGCGCCGCCTGTTCTGACCCACCCCCCACGCAGACCCCAGGGGGGCTGCAGAGGTCAGAGGTCAGCCAGGAAACCCAGGCTTGCCCAAGTCTGAGCTTGTCCCGCTTCCGAACCCAAAGAGGTTTGGATTCGATCACACCTCCCTTCCCTGCCTCCAGGGCTGCCTCTTCCGCACACCGAGGGCGACGCCCATCAGCAGGAGCGCCAGGCCGGGCCTGTGGGCTCGCCTTGGCGTGGTCTGTGCCAGACCCAGCCTCCCAGAAGCAAGCCCTCAGCCAAGTGACAAGTTTCCGCTGTCATTAAAGTGATAGCACAAACGATGCTCAGGCCACGAGCCGGCCCAGGCCCCAGCAGGCAGAGGTTTGCTGTCACTCCCCGTCGGAGAAAAGGACCTGCGTGTGTCTCAGCAGCTTCCTCGCACCCAGAACCACCGCCCCACCACTGCGCTGCGAAGGCTGCGCACACTGCTCGCCAGACAGACGGCGTGCCAGCAGGCCAGGAGCCTGCGGAGCGGCCACAGCCTGTGCAAGGCTGAGAGCTCAGAGGGTGCGGGCGGCAGTGACACAGGTCTGATCCCGTCAGAGACAAGACCCACCCCGTGCGGAGAATGCAGCCAAGTGAGGTGAGGCCAGAGGTTGAGGGAGACGAACATTGGGTTAGCGTGAATGGAAGCGGGCATGATCGGCGAGGGGCACCGCCATCGGAGAGGCGGGCCCCGGCCTGGTGACCTGTCACCGTTAGCAGGACCTGCACTTGCACAGGCCCCGCCCTGTGAACACTCAGCTCCGTGTGACACCGCCCACCGCTGAGGAGTCAGAGACCATCCCTCCTAGACTCAGGAAGGGACTCTGATCGGGCTCTCAGGCCGCGTCTCCAGGAACCAGGACTGGGAGGAGCCCAGGGGGTGGGTCCCCAGGTTACATGTTCTCAGGGGTTACATGTACTTTACAAGATACTAAAGCAAAACCAACACTGAACAGGACACACAGCCACTGCACAGGATGGGGCACACACGGCAGTCAGTGCGTGTGGAATGAAACGTACCGTTCTTCTCGTGTATCTGTACGATGGAATTATAAGACTGTTGAGCTCTTGCTAGGTTATATTGATTCTGAAAGAGAATTATACATTTTCAATCAAGACTGTAAGCAGATGAAAATCATGGCACATAATTTATAGATGTGTCACCCTGTGCTTAAAAGAACACAGGAACCAATTATATTTCCATTTCAAAACGATTTTTAACTGAACGCCCGCCCGGCTGAAGTTCATTGTTCCTTATCGTTTTATTTTATTATTATTTTTTAAAAATATATTTTATTGTTTTTTTAAAGAGAGGGATAGAGAGTTAGAAACATCTATGAGAGAGAATCATCTACCAGCTGCCTCCTGCACACCCCCTTCTGGGGATGTGCCCGCAACCAAGGTACATGCCCTTGACCAGAATCAAACCTGGGACAGTTCAGACCACAGGCTGATGCTCTATCCACTAAGCCAAACCGATTTTGGCCTGTTCATTATCATTTTAGAAGAATAACAGATGCAGGTGTATCCAACAGAAATGTACACTCCTCGCAGTTATGTGTAAGTCCTGTGACCACTGCACAGTACACACCCTGTAGTGCCCATGTGCCCACCACACCACACACGTGTGAGTTACAGGAGGCTAGGGACCTAAGTAGAACCCAAACTCTTTCCTCTTAAACTGCATCCAAAACAAATGCTAATCTATTACCCCAGACAAGAAAACATTGCCCTGCTGAAACCGGTTTGGCTCAGTGGTAGAGCGTCGGTCTGCGGACTGAAAGGTCCCAGGTTCGATTCCGGTCAAGGGCATGGATCTTGGTTGCGGGCACATCCCCAGTGGGGGGTGTGCAGGAGGCAGCTGATAGATGTTTCTCTCTCATCGATGTTTCTGACTCTCTATCCCTCTCTCTTCCTCTCTGTAAAAAAAAAAAAAATCAATAAAATATATTTTTTTAAAAAGAAAGAAAGAAAATGCTGAGCTTTAAGGACTACACATACAAGTGACATTCAGAGTTTAAAACCTAAAGAATGCCCCTGAGTAGCACCGAACAAAATAATGCATAAAAACGTGAAACTCTCCTTCCTACCGATCCTCCAACCATTTGGGTGGGGGGAGGAGACAGGGAGGAAGGTGGGGGTAGGAGGAGAGTTCAGTTCCAAGTATTTTTATTTATTTATTTATTTATTTATTTATTTATTATTTTAAAATATATTTTATTGATATTTTTACAGAGAGGAAGGAGCGAAGGAGCCAGCGGCAGGGATAGAGCCAGAAACATTGATGAGAGAGAAACATCGACCAGCTGCCTCCTGCACACCCCATCTCAACCAAGGTACATGCCCTTGACCGGAATCGAGCCTGGGAACCTTTTAGTCTGCAGACCGACGCTCTATCCACTGGGACACACCGGTTTCGGCTGTTCCAAGTATTTTTAAATCTCCATATGACTTTTTACAAACCATGACTTAAAGTGTTTAATTTCCAGATTTATGTAGGTTGGAATTTGTCTTTTCATTATTGTCTTCTAACCTTAGTTGGAACATATTTAACATGTATGATCTGTATGGTACCAGTTATTCCTTGGTTATGAATTAATTTATAGTAAATATAATCTCCCTCCCATCTCTAACCTCCCCATTTCAATATCTCCTTATTAGAAAGAGCAGCTGTCAGCACTTCCTGAACACTCTCTATACTCCATTCTCTATATACTATAGTCCCCCGGACCCCCTCCCCTTTCCTCCCCCCCCCCCCCCCCACACACACGGCAGCATATCTTTAAATACTACTCAGCACCTAGCCTTTTTAAAGCTAACAGACTGTCCCTGCTGACTTAGAACCAGGGAAGGTAAAACTTGTATCGTGAAAAGTTTCCACATTCTTAGCTGATAAGCATTTCTCGAGAAAAATAATGGAAGTTTAAGGTCTCATCATAACAATTCATTTTAAAAATGTACCCGCCAAGACAGACTTTAACAGGCGAACATTTCTTAGCCTCTTGATGGCATTCTATGCAAATGGTTTTATTTATTTGCTAACAAACCTATAAAGCATGCCCTGGCTGATGTGGCTCAGTGGACAGTGCATTGGACTGCAGACTGAAGGGTCCCAGGTTCAATTCAGGTCGAGGGCACAGGCCCAGGTTGCAGGCTTAATCCCCATTGTGGGGCGTGCAGAAGGCGGCCGACCCATGATTCTCTCTCATCATTGAAGTGTGAGATTTTTAAAAAATATTTTTTAATTGATTTTTTTTAGAGAGGATGTTTCTCTCTCATTGATGTTTCTCTCTCCCTCTCCCTTCCTCTCTGAAATCAACAAAAAATAAAAAAGTCTAGATCAGAGCTTAGCATGGAAAGGCTCTCTGGGAATTAACTATTATAAACTTCAAAGTACACATAATCTTTTACTTACGAGTGTATGCATTCCAGTAACACATTAAAGCCAGGCATGTTTACCGACAGTAAAACGACAAAGACGAGAGGAACAGGGACGCCTCGGATGCCGGGAGAGCGGGGGACACAGCGATGTGACGTCAGGGAAAGTACCTTATTGGCTCCGAACTGCACCCTGGCTTTGCCTTTGACGAGGGTGGCGTTGATCTGCATGATGACAGACTCGATGGAGTAGGCGCTGCTCCAGCCCTGCGGGAGGAAAGCGTCGCTGAAGGCGTGGGAGAGCCGCTGCACCCAGGCAGCACTCAGCACCAGAGGAGCACTGAGTGTCTGTGAGTGAAAGAAAAGCTGAGCCTCTGCTAAAAGCTCTTCCCTGGCCAGTGTGGTTCAGTGGTTAGAGCATCGGCCTGCGGACTGAGGGTCCCAGGTTAGATCCTGGCCAAGGGCATGAGCCTTGGTTGCGGGCACATCCCTGGTAGGAGGCGAGCAGGAGGCACCTAGCTGATCGATGTTTCTCTCTCACTGATGTTTCTCTCTCACCGATGTTTCTAACTCTATCCCTCTCCCTTCCTCTCTGTAAAAAAATCAATTAAAAAAATATTTAAAATCTCACACACATGCGAGAAAAAGCCCGGTTAAATGCCCAACATGAGCAAATGATACCCTTAAACGTAACTCACTTCCTGTCTTAGCAGAGACGAGACAGCCAAGCACAATGTTATGTTATGACTTATGTTGCATAGCTTTTTCACCATTAAAAGAGGCTGCTTTGCCCAAAGCCGGTGTGGCTCAGTGGTAGAGCATCGGTCTGCGGACTGAAAGGTCCTGGGTTCGATTCCGGTCAAGGGCATGTACCTTGGTTGTGGGCACATCCTCAGTAGGGGGTGTGCAGGAGGCAGCTGATGGATGTTTCTCTCTCATCGACATGGGCGTGTGCAGCAGGCAACCGATCAACGCGTCTCTCACATCGATGTCTCTCTCTCACACCCCCCCTTCCCTCACTCCCTTCCACTCTCTAAAAATCAATGCAAAAAATACCCTCGGGTGAGGATTAACAAAAAAAGAAAAGTCACCTGTTTTGTGAGGAGTTCCATACATAACGCGCCACCACCCAGCACGTACCTGAAAGAAAAGAGGCATCACACACAGTTCTCTGGGTTCAGCTTGCCTCCCTAGTCTGGGCGTACATGGCTAAGGAGACACGCACACGTGTGAAGACGAGGTCAGCGGGAACACACAGCGGGCAGGGTCACAGGCTCGGGTCACTCGGATCTAGTGCCAGCGCCCTCTGCAGCCTGGGGATAGGTACTGACAGACCCTCAGCTCTCAGGGAGCAAGAACTCAGCCTCCCTACCCCGGGGAGGGGACAGGAGGGGACGGAGACCCCACTTCCTAGAAGGTACGATGAGCAATGTCGCTGCCGCCATCCAGACAGCGAGGCTTCCCCCCCCACACGCTCCCCTCTATCCGTTTCCGTGAGCAGTTGTGGTCACGGTCAGACGTCCCCACCCTGCTCCCCTCCAGGCCAGAGCTGCTCTCTTTGATCAAGACCCGTCACCGAGTCTCGCCTTGCGGCCAAGGTCAAGTGCAGATCGAGATCCTTCTGCCATTTGACACTTTTCCAAACAAAATAACATTGCTCCTCCTTTAATGTTATCTTAAACTCGAAAACACGTGAACTATCACGCCTACAAATAAAAGCAAGGGGTGATATTAGACAAGAAAAACCGCAGGAATCCTGAAAACCAGTCGGACCCGAGCAGGTCTGTGTGAGGGCCGAGTCTGAGTGCCTGCTTCGTCCTCGGGGCTGGCCTCTCTGTCCCCTCTGCTCCTCCCGCTCCTCGGCCCAATGACAGGCCGCCCTCCCCGGCAAACTGCCAAGACCCTCTGCCTGGGACTGTGGTTCCTGCTAACGAAAGACCTCCCATGTTTAACGTGACCAGATGTCCTGATTTTTAACAAGTTGTCCCGAGTCCTGCAGCGTTTTTAAAAAGTCCCGATTTTTTGAAAGATTCCTGCGGGACAAATTGTTAAAAATCGGGACTGTCCTGCCCAAAGCGGGGCGTCTGGTCACCTTAGCCATGTTGCATAAACCAAATCACTTTACCAAGTAAGAAGCCTGACAATTATTCACTTGCAGAGCGGGGCAATAATCCCACTGTGGGAAGAAAACTCCGTAGAGGGAAACTAAGATTTTAAGCTAAAAACGGTCCGTCAGCTCTTGGTGCAGCCTAGGCGGGCGGGCATATGTTTAAGCAGCTCCATTATTGCTGAGGTGTGGTCAGGCCTGTGGAGGAGGGGGTGTCTGCCGAGACCTGAGGGGCAGGAGTCTCTACTGTCTGTCTCCATGCCAGGTGATGAATTGGGTAAGGCTATACATCCCTGGCATTCTTGGCATTTCTCACAACAAAATGTGAAAAATCCATGCCGGTCAAGTTCCTATCAAGTTTTAAAACAGCCAAAACCGGTGTGGCTCAGTGGATAGAGCGTTGGCCTGCGGACTGAAGGGTCCCGGGTTCGATTCCGGTCAAGGGCATGGACCTTGGTTGCGGGCACACGGGAGGTGTGCAGGAGGCAGCTGATCAACGTTTCTAACTCTCTCTCCCTCTCCCTTCCTCTCTGTAAAAAAATCAATAAAATATATTAAAAAAATTTTTTTTCAAAACGATCTGATAAAATATTTTCATAGGTTTATTCTAAACTTGCAGAAGTTTTCCAAACCTTTTCCTCAGCATGTACAGCTGCCCTTATTTTTAATCTCGATGAAATGAGACTGACTTCAGAGGCGATTGAGGTTAAGAGTATGTTTACAGCTGGGACCAGTTTGGCTCAGTGGACAGAGCGTCGGCCTGCGGACAGAAGGGTCCCAGGTTCGATTCCGGTCAAGGGCATGTACCTTGGTTGCGGGCACACCCCCAGTAGGGGGTGTGCAAGAGGCAGCTGATCGATGATTCTCTCTCAACGATGTTTTCTAACTCTCTCTCCCTCTCCCTTCCTCTCTGTAAAAAATCAATAAAATATATTAAAATAAAATAAAAAGAGTATGTTTACACTTGAATCACCACGACCCTCTGACACAGTGATGGTCAGCTGAGCATCTCGGAATTCGCTAAGCTCAGCCGCTCCTCCTCGGAGGGTCCATGGGCCACCTCACACCCACCCCAGCTTGCTCTCGGACCCCTCCCGCCGTAACCACCCCTAAGACATCGGCCGGCCAGCCCCTGGCCCGGGAGGCCGTGATGGGTCCTGCGAACACAGGCAGGAGGGACTCTCTTTGACTTCTCTGGACACTCCATCACAATTCACGTCTTAAAAACATTGGCTTTTCATGGTAAAATGTGTGCAAATAGGGTCATTAAAACTCCCCTGTGCACACACGGTTGGTTCCGGTGGTTCCCAAACTGTGGTCCCCAGAACCGTGAACGGCGCCTGCGGCCGCTGAGAAACACCACCTCCCAGCCCCCAGCCCCCGGCCCCCGGCCCCCGCCATCAGAAGCTCGGGGAGACCCCGTTCCTAGGGGCATTCATGGCCAAGCCTTGAGCTGGCGTCCGGGCCTCGGCCCCCAACCAGCCCTCAAAAGCTCCCGGCGCACACGATCACAGAAAAGGTCACTTACACTTACCCTCCGGAGAGAACCGGCATCACCACGCGGACGAATGGAGGATCAAACGGGAAGTTATCCTAAAAGGCAAGTCAGCAAGTTAGGTCCATTTTCAGAACACCCTCAATACCACATCGCGTGGGAGATTTTAGTCCATAAAGACATTTGCTATCTGAGGCTGAGGGAGGGTCCCAAAGTTAAAACAGTACCAAAAAGAAAATGGAATCAAAGCCAAAGAGCTCTAGCCGGTGTGGCTCAGTGGATAGAGCGTCAGTCTGTGAACTGAAGGGTCCCGGGTTCAATTCCGGTCAGGGGCACATGCCCGGGTTGCGGGCTCAATCCCCAATAGGGGGCGTGCAGGAGGCAGCCGATCCATGATTCTCTCTCATCACTGATGTTTCTCTCTCTCCCTCTCCCTTCCTCTCTGACACCAATGAAGCTGCTATCCCTCCCAAGCGGAGCAGTGTATTGGGTTCCTGCAAGGCCTTCCCAGGCCTCGCACGGAGCTGGGACCCCGCAGGACAAACTGCCGAGCTCCCTGCTGAGAGGAGGGCGTCTCCCCTCCAGGTCATCTCAACCCGAAACGCCTCCAGGCACCCTGGAGCAGCGCAAAGGCTCCAATCAGCTCCCCAGCCTGTCGTACATGGGTTATCACTACAGGTAAGTTACATGAGGCCCAAAATGACATGATTAGGAGAGCGAGATGCAAACGACAGACACAAGGAGTCAGTATTTATCCGACACAGTTTTAAAATAAACACGCTGCACATATGCAAGTAAAGATGTTCAGGACGCCATGGCTGTCAGGCGGAGAGGAAGCCCATGAGGCCTTGTGCGCACCAGGCAGTGGGACGCTTATCCTGAAGAGCGAGAACAGCCCAGCAAGGAGGACAGACAGAAAGCACCTGTGAGATGGGGGTTTGAGCCCAGAGGCCAACATTACAGCGGCAGCGGCTCCCACAACCAGGGCTGGCCCAGCACAGCGCCGAGCCTGGGACAGCGCCACACAGCACCACACACAGCACCGAGCAACAGCACCACACACAGCGCTCAATCCGGGACAGCACCACACACAGCACCAAGCCTAGGACAATGACATGCACAGCACTACACACAGCGCCAAGCCCGGGACAGCGACACACACAGCAACACACACAGTGACACACACAGCGCCAAGCCCGGGACAGCGACACACAGCGCCACGCACAGTGACACACATAGCACTCAACCTGGGTCAGTGACACACACAGCGCCACGCACAGCGCCGAGCCTGGGGCAGCAACACACACGCTCTCCCAGGGGCTGCAGCAAAGGTGGCAGCAGAGGAGGCCGTGCTGGAAGCCCGGGAAACAGCCGTCACCTCCAGGAACCCTGTCTGGGGCCAAAGAAACACCCGCCAGCGGGGTGGCTTCTACGACCGAACCGAAGAGGATAAGGGAGCACCGGAGCCGCTGGAGAGGAGGGAGCTCCGTCCCTCCGGTTGTTACCGAACTAACACAGCTCACCGGAGTCTCTCACTCACCCCTATCCCCACCCGCCCCTAAGGAAGATTCGGGAGAAGCCATAAACTCTGAACACAGCCCCTGAGGAGGGAAGACAGGAGAACTATCTCACGCCTAGAGCAGAGCGTCTGCGATTTCCGCAGAAACACACCCGGAAGCCAGCAGCTGCAGAGCCTTTGCTCTCGGTGCAGAAAGCAGCTCACACATTCCTCCTGAGAAACTCAAGGCTGCAGACCACCACTGTGACCTCTGAGACCTTTACTCCGAGGACGGCGTCTCCCCCACGGGGGTGAGAATGCCGCGCTGAGGACGCACAGCCTAGACAATGTTACTGGTTTCGCCCGGGTGTGAGCTTCACGGCCGTGGACGGTACAGCGCGTGCGTCTCCTGCTCCACGTTCTGTTTAAGAGCCGCCGATCCCGCGGCCCCGTCACCCTGCTCGCTCATGGAAGCCTTCCTCGGGGCCACGTGCCCAGGGCCGCCCTGAACAGGCCCCCGGGCAGCGAGCTCGTGTCTGGGCAGGGCACACTCCCAGGGGGTCCCTGAACGCAGGGCATGAGAAACCCCAAGCGTTTTCCCACGAGACGCACAGGAGCTCGGTCACAGTGTTCTTACCTTAAAAGAGAAGTTAAGCAAAATATATTCTATGCCTTCTTTTTCCTTTAAGATCTGAAGGTCACTGTGCAAAGGACTGTCAGGATCCACCCTAAGAATTACAAAAAAAAGTCAGATTCTTTTCTCACCGACCTCAAAAAGGACCCGGCCCAAGCGCTGACAGAGCCCCACGGTGAGGTCTGAGCAGACAAGCTCTACAGCTGTTCTGTGGAAAAGCAAATTCTAGAACCCCAACTCCGAGGGATGAAATGTTCCAAGAGAGATCACAGCCTGGCCGGTGTGCTCAGGGGTGGAGGATCCACCTATGAACCAGGTCACGGTTGCATTCCGGGTTGCAGGTTCAAGCCCCAATAGGGAGCGTGCAGGAGGCAGCCAATCAGCGATTCTCTCTCATCATTGATGTTTCTAACTCTCTCCCCCTCTCCCTTCCTCTCTGAGATCAATGAAGATATATTTAAAAAGAGAGAGAGCCGAAGCCGGTTTGGCTCAGTGGTAGAGCGTCGGTCTGCGGACTGAAAGGTCCCGGGTTCGATTCCGGTCGAGGGCATGTACCTTGGTTGTGGGCACATTCCCGGTAGGTGTGCAGGAGGCAGCTGGTCGGTGTTTCTCTCTCATCAACGTTTCTAGCTCTCTATCTCTCTCCCTTTCTCTTTGTTAAAAATCAATAAAATATATTAAAAAAAAATACTTTCTAAAAAGAGAGAGAGAAAGAGAGAGACAGACACCCGGTATTCCAGCCCTGGGTGGTGTTGCTCCGTGTTAGAGGGTCGGCAGAGAACTGAAGTCTCCTGGTTCCTTCCCAGTCAAAGGCACATAGCCGGTTGGAGGTCTGATTCCTGGTTGAGGCTCTTAGGAGAGGCAACTAATCCATGTGTTTCTTTCATGTAAATGTCTCTCTCTCTTACCCTCTCCCTCCCTTCCACTCTCTGTAAAAATTAGTGGAAACGATATCCTCAGGTGAGGATTAAAAACTACAAAAAAATTTTACAATATTCTCAATCTATTCTCTGGCGATTCAAAGTCAGCAGTCATTCTAGAGAAGATGGTCATGTCATCTACCTAATAAAAAGAGTAAATGCTAATTGAACTGTACCTTCACAACGCTCACCAGCCAATCAGGCATGAGTATGCAAATTAACCTAATAAATATGGCAGGTTTTTTGCACACACAGGTGCTGAGCAGCTGGGGGCAGGATGCTTGCATTGCTACAGGCATTCTGCACCACCCCAGCTGCTCCAGGCCTCTGGGCAGGATGCTTGCATGGCTACAGGCATTCTGCACCACCCCAGCTGCTCCAGGCCTCTGGGCAGCGTGGGAAGGCGGAAAGATGGCTCTGGCCGAAGTGAAGGTGCTGCTGGCAGCCAGGGAAAAGGAAGGGCCATTCTTGCATGAATCTTCGTGCATCGGGCCTCTAGTATGCACATAATTTTTCCAAGGACTCAAAAAAAAAGTAATCTCCTTTCCTAAAACTGCGTTATTAGACAAGGGTTCACGGAGATATATTTACCATGGATGACACCAGAGAACACAAAGCCCTGACAAAATCTAACTGCCTGTTCAGGTCTTACCAAATCCCTCCCTTCAGACAAGCTGTCACCTCACCCGGTTATTCAATCCACTGGTGTCTGCAGTCCCCCCCTCCCCTCCTCCAGGAGCCACTTCCCCACAGCCGCCCCTTCCCTCCCCGCTTCTCGCCTCATGGTTACTAAGCCCCAAAGCAACTCCTCCTGACACCGCGGAGCGACCCGGGAGCTACAGTGCCAGGAGAGCTCTGTGCTAACGGCATCCACGAGGGCGCTCTCCGTGCGGGTGTGCCGCCAGCCGTCACCGCGAGAGGGCGAGCAGGAAGCCACTCACTTCTGAAGCTTCACGTGCCAGTCGTACAAGCTGTCATTGATGAGCTCCACGGAGTAGAACCCTGCGGAGATCAGAGTGTCAGTGACTCTGCACTGGTGGGTGACTGTCACTCCAGTGAAGTATGGACACTATCAGCCCCAAAGCTAGGAATGTTGCCACTGAAAGTGGGACAGAGCTACACGGTAACGCTTTTGCCACGAGAGCCAAGTACCTCATGCCCTTCCCAGACCCTTAGAGCCATTAACAACAAGAAGCTTCTGTAACGAGGTGAGAAATTATGTTCCATGAACTGAGTGGGAGAAAGAAATCACGTAAAATCCTACGCACCTTTATTCACACACATGCACACATTTCTTTTTTCTTTTTTTTTTTTTAAATATATATATTTTATTGACTTTGTACAGAGAGGGAGAGAGATACAGAGTTAGAAACATCGATGAGAGAGAGTCATCGATCAGCTGCCTCCTGCACACCCCCCACTGGGGATATGCCCGCAACCAAGGTACATGCCCTTGACCGGAATCGAACCGGGGACCTTTCAGTCCCCAAGCCGACGCTCTACCCACTGAGCCAAACCGGTTTCGGCCACATGCACACATTTCTATAAAAATGGGTGACCCTGCCAAAACCGGTGTGGCTCAGTGGTAGAGCGTCAGTCTGCGGATTGAAAGGTCCCAGGTTCGATTCCGGTCAAGGGCATGTACCTTGGTTGCAGGCACAACCCCGGTAGGGAGTGTGCAAGAGGCAGCTGGTTGATGTTTCTCTCTCATTGACGTTTCTCGCTATCTATCCCTCTCCCTTCCTCTCTGTAAAAAATCAATAAAATATATTAAAAAAAAAAAAAAGGGTGACCCCGCCAAAACCAGTGTGGCTCAGTGGATAGAACATTGGTCAGTGGACTGAAAGGTCCCAGGTTCGATTCCGGTCAAGGACATGTACCTTGGCTGCAGGCACATCCCCAATGGGATGTGTACAAGAGGCAGCTGATGGATGTTTCTCTCTCATCGATGTTTCTAACTATCTATCCCTCTCTTCCTCTCTGTAAAAAATCAATAATATATATATATATTTTTTAAAAATGGGCACCCTCTCTCTCTCTCTCTATATATATATATATATAGTTTCATCTCCTTTCCTGGAGCATCTGTCCTATTTGGTATACAGAAATTTATTGTCAATTTCTTACTATTTCTTAGCATAATTTACCCAATTCCACCCTACATCTGATGAGTTTTTTTTTATGTTCTGCTACTCCAAACAGTGCTGGAGAAACAAGTTATTTAACATTTAAAGACAAGTCATTACTCAAACATTTAACTGCATGCTAAGAGGTTTCTACAGATAAACTTCTAGACACGCTGCTCAAAACAGAACCAAGTGCAGTTTAAAACTTATGGACCAGCCCTGGCCGGTAGCTCAGTTGGTTAGGGGAACCCAATAAGCTAAGGTTGTGGGTTCGAGCCCCAGTCGGGGCCCATACAAGAATCAACCAATAAATGCATCAGTAAGTGTCACAGCGAACTGATGTTTGTTTCTCTCTCACCATAAATAAAACTTAGGAATTGTTTGCTTCTGGAATTTTCAATTGGATATTTTCGGACTGACCATGGGTAACTGAAACCATGGATAAGGGTGGAGGTGCTGTACACTCACCCTATTTCACCCACATCTTTTAAAAATATATATATTTTATTAATTTTTCACAGAGAGGAAGAGAGAGGGATAGAGAGTTAGAAATATCGATGAAAGAGAACCATCGATCAGCTGCCTCTTGCACACCCCCTATTGGGGATGTGCCCGCAACCAAGGTACATGCCCTTGACCGGAATCGAACCCGGGACCTTTCAGTCCGCAGGCCGACACTCTTTATCCACTGAGCAACACCGGTCCCGGCTGACCCACATCTTTTGATAACTTGGTCACATTTATGTTTCACATCCCTCCCATGAAGTCAGTAAATAGTTCTGGTTCTGTCCAACCACGAGATGCCAGCTGGACTCTGACACTGGCAAGGCGCAGAGACCGACCCGGGCCGCGTGCTCACCTGCTTTGTAGCTCTGCGAGCGGTAGATGTCCCTGAGCTCCTTCATCAGCCGGTCTGAAGCCTGCACCGACCCGGACACGGCGCCCTGCAACACAGCCGGGACCGCGGTCAGACAGAGGGGCCCCCGGTGTCTGAGCCGGAAGGCCCGTGTCCTGTGACACTGCAAATGTGGACCACCACTGACATAGTAAGAAGCCAAAAAAGTTAACACGTTAAGTCAAAGCTTATGAGGGACAAGCCTGGCTCAGGTACTGCTTCTTCCCATCTGCAAACAAGCCCTGCCAGGGTGTCCGGTCGCCACGGCCCTGCCACACCTGGGACTCACGTGTGTCTCTTCCAGATCCCACCTATTTCCCCCGCTGTGTTTAAGGGTTTATTTTGTAGCTTTACATTCGCAGCAAAATCAAGAGGAAGACACAGCCGAAACCGGTGTGGCTCAGTGGCTAGAGCATTGGTCTGTGGACTGAAAGGTCCCAGGTTCGATTCCGGTCAAGGGTACGTACATTGGTTGCGGGCACATCCCTGGTAGGGGGTGTGCAAGAGGCAGCTGGTCAATGTCTCTCTGTCATCGATGTTTCTAGCTCTCTATCCCTCTCCCTTCCTCTCTGTAAAAAAATCAATAAATTAAAAAAAAAAAGAGGAAGACACAGCTTTCCCACAGGGTGTCCCATAAGCATAGTCTCCCTCACCTGAAGGCACGAGTCCTATGACTGATGAGCCTGCAGCAAGGGATTACCCAGAGCCCACGTGACCTCCCACGGCCCAAGCGACCCCCAGGCTCATCGGTGTGGCAGTCTCTATGCCTTAGACACATGTATGAGGACACGCATCCCTCGTTAGGGCATAGAACGTTGCATCTCATGCTCTAAAGAAGGTTTGCCGATTGCACTGACACAGCAGGTAAGGCTGTGTCTCCTTGCATGAGAATCCATCCTGTCCGAGACACAGCCCGACAGCACAGCGGCCTCAGGCCTCACAGGGCTGGGAAGTAGCTCTCATGAGGGCAGTAGGTGGTTTTCAGACAGAAACCCTCCTCTCACGTGATGTTGTCCTACTCTGTCTGGCATTTATGGATGGGACTCGTTCCTCTTCAGAGAATCACCCAGAAGGCTCCCCGGGGCCCCCCTGCATGTGGAGTCAAGGGAACTGAAGCCATAAGGCTAAGGTGACCAGACGTCCCGATTTTTGAAAAATAAGGACTTTTTTAAAACGCCACGGAATGTGGGACAAATTGTTAAAAGTCAGGACTGTCCCGCCAAAAGCGGGACATCTGGTCACCTTACATAAGGCGCGTCTGTCATCAGAGCACTCCTTTCACACACCCGCTGCTGCACCCAAAGGTGTGATGGCAAAGACCATACGGTGTTTGGTCCCACCAGGGCAGGGCCTCCTGGAGGAGGACTGAGCTGCACATGAGGAGGCGGAATTAACACGCAGCCGTGAGAAAAGGGCAGAAGCGGACAGGGATGCTGGGAGGAAAAGGCAGAGGAACAGGGCGAGATGGCGATCAGCAGACGAGAAACGTGAACCGCCGATAAAAAACACGCGGCACCAAGGCCCAGCCTGAGCCCCACGGCGGCTGGAGGGCCGCTGAGCTGGCGCTGGGTGAAGGGCCCGTGTCCACGTGATCGCCTACGAGCTACGCAGCCCTAAGCCCCGGTCCCAGAATGTTACACATACATTGAGATGGTCTTGCCTTTGAGTCTTCCTAATCTTCTCCAGTATCGCCAAGTTCTCCTTCTCGATTCCTTCGTCTTCCGACTTCTTCCCGCTGACAGGTTCCTCCTCCTTCATCTCGTAGTGGTCCAGGTCCTCGATGTCCTGCAAACAGCAGACGCGTGAGTGCTCCCGCTCCGGCTCAAGGCCGACGACTCCTGACTGGAGGGAGCAGGAGAGAGCTCCCTACAGGACGGGGTAAGAGGCCTTCATTCACACCCATGCAAAGGCTCCCTGCTCACAGCTCGCACTCTGTTATAAAACTAGAATCTGAGAAAGGTATCTTTAATACCTGTTACCAAAGAAGCCATCTTTTCAGTCTCCTACGAAGAGATTTAAAATAGTTTAGCATCGAGGCATCAAGAATCTTGGGTTTGCCCTGGCCGGTGTGGCTCAGTGGATAGAGCATCGGCCTGCGGACTGAAAGGTCCCAGGTTCGATTCCGGCCAAGGGCACATGCCTGGGTTGGAGGCTCGATTCCCAGTAGGGGGCGTGCAAGAGACAGCCAATCAATGATTCCCTCTTATCATTGATGTTTCTCTCCCCCCCTTCCTCTCTAAAAAAAATCAATAAAATATAATTTTAGTGCTAAATGTTAAAAGCTCTCATTTCCCAGAAAACCAAATCTGCGACATCAGAGAAGCAATTTATTCAAAAGCACACATTAGCCGGGACCGGTTTGGCTCAGTGGATAGAGCGTCGGCCTGCGGACTGAAAGGTCCCGGGTTCGATCCCGGTCAAGGGCATGTACCTTGGTTGCGGGCACATCCCCAGTAGGGGATGTGCAAGAGGCAGCTGATCGATGATTCTCTCTCATTGATGTTTCTAACTCTCTGTCCCTCTCAATTCCTCTCTGTGTAAAATCAATAAAAATATATTAAAAAATATTTTAAAAAAAAGCACACATTAGAGGTAAAAGCCAGATTTGATATACAATTAAAGCCATCAATTATATTCAATTCCAGGAACAGTGTGCTCTTCATTATTCCACACTAACGCTGGTGTGTAAAGAGATGAGAGGAATTTCTAAGATTTTCCGTAACGAAGATATCCACACCATGTTCTGTAAGACACCCACCTCCGCCATCTCCTCCTCGTCTTCCTCTTCCGACGTCACTTCCTCTGTGGTTCCATTCTGCAAAGGAAGGAGAAGGTGCCAGGCCAGCGGGCAGCACACCCTGGGCACTGGGAGACGCCAGGGCCCCGACTGTCCCTCTCCTGCCCCGACTCCAGAGGACCGGTGACAGGTGAGAGACACAGCACCTGACCTCCAGCTCTGATTGGACCAACACGTATCAGTTTTCTCAAAGAAACATTTTGGAATAAATTCAAGTTAACAAGTGCATTAGGAATAACGAAGGCAATGAATCATATATAAAGCACCTCTAAAAACATTAAAGACATTCTCATTTAAAATTTAAAAAACATTTTATGCTTAAATAAATGGCTTCCTTCACTTTAAAAGTCTTTAAAAAGAACAAGACCAAAAAAACTTTTAAAAAAATATATTTTTATTGATTTCGGAGAGGAAGAAAGAGGCAGAGAGAGAGAAAAACCACCATGATGAGAGAGAACCATGGATCGGCTGCCTCCTGCATGCTTGATCAAGCCCCTGGGGATAAAGCCCGCAACCCGGGTGTGTGCCCTTGACCAGAATCGAACCTGGGACCCTTCAGTTTGAAGGCTGACACTCTACCCACTGAGCCACACCAGCCAGGACAATAAATTGTTTTTTAAACATAAGCATTAAAGGGACAATTGAGGTGCTAGAGGGAGAACAAGACGCTTGCACATGAACTACAGGTAACACCCAGAAGCAGAATGAATGCTGTGAGTACGAACAGTCATCTCAGAATGTGTGGGTCCCCTGTGGAGAGGACCCCGTGAGCCAGCCCTCACCCCTTCCTCGGGCCTCCCACAATCCACTGGGCTGTGAGTGAACCACTGATGTGGTGAGAGTGACACTGGCCAGTTCCCAACTTAATCCTCATAGGGCCTGGCAGCTTCCAGATCGGAAGACAAAACTAAGGATCCTATGAGCTTCCTAAGAAAGAGGAGGGCAGGGCGATGGAGAGAGGAGGGCAGGGTGATGAGGAGGGCAGCAGGTGTAGGGAGGAGCCCTGCAGGCCCAGGGCAGTGCGTCCAGAGGGCCCCGGCCCCAGCCCGGGGCTGACTGCACGAGAGGCAGCAGCCTGTCAGGTAAGGCAAGCCCGCCACCCCGTCGAGAGGCGGAGAGTACATTATTTAAGCCGTCCAGTCCGGGGGTAACTGGATCAGCAGCACACACCCAAAACAAAACTTAAAGTTACGCTATCCTAATAAAGTCCTAAACGCTGGGAGATGAGAACATTTCCTAGCATTTGAAATTAAGACGGAGAGAGAGAACAGAGGCACAGTCTCCGATCCCCAGAGCAGGCGTTTCCACAGAGAGAACGGGAGGAGAGAGGAGCCGGAGGGAGCGCACACCCACCACGGAGACGACGTGGCCCATCGGAAAAGGCCCCTCCGGGAGGAAGATCTGCTAAGGCCACGCTGACACCAAGGAGGGGCCCTCGGGCTCCTGCGGAGATGGGAAGGTTCAGGGGGCGCAGGCTCCCCCGCCCGTGGCTGAGTTAACACCGAGGACAGCATTTCCAGTCAGAACCCACATCAGCACAACCCCAGCCCATGTGAGGCCGACTAAGCCGTTCACACTGACGGGCACTTACATGCCCCGCACATGCCCTACAGCACTAACGCTGTAGCCTTCAGAGCCCCCAACACTAAAGTGACCAGGCGGGACAGTCCCGATTTTTAACAATTTGTCCCAAGTCCTGCGGCCTTTTAAAAAAGTCCTGATTTTTTTTTGCCAAAACCGGTTTGGCTCAGATAGAGCATCAGCCTGCGGACTGAAAGGTCCCAGGTTCGATTCCGGTCCCAGGGACTGAAAGGTCCCAGGTTCGATTGATGTTTCTCTCTCATCGATGTTTCTAACTCTATCCCTCCCTCTTCCTCTGTAAAAAATCAATAAAATATATACTTTTTAAAATAAATAAAAATAAAAAAGTCCTGATTTTTGGAAAGAATCTTTTAAATCTTCTGGACTTTTTAAAAATGCCGCGGGACACGGAACAAATTATTAAAAATCGTGATTGTCCCGCCAAAAGCGGGACGGCTGGTCACCCAACACTGCCCCCTGGCAGGAAGGGAAGTGGCTGCACACAGGGCTGGGGGAAGAAATGCAGTTCCTGAGCAGCAGAACCGAGTGTGAAACCAAGGTGCCTCACCCTTCCCGGGTTTCCGAGGTGCCCTCAGGCAAAGGGGAACGGCGAGCCCAGAACGGTGCCCAGGTCAGGGACAGACCCACGCGAGCAGACGAGACAAGAGCAGGTCAGATGCAGCTGTCCCGCCAGCTCAGAGAGCCACCGCCAACACGGGCAGAACCAAAGGCTCCGAAGCGAGGGCGCTCACAAAGGTGGAGAGAACAGCCGAAGCCAGTTTGGCTCAGTGGATAGAGCGTTGGCCTGTGGACTGAAGGGTCCCGGGTTCGATTCCGGTCAATGGCATGTACCTTGGTTACGGGCACATCTCAATGGGGGGTGTGTAAGAGGCAGCTGGTCGATGATTCTCTCTCATTGATGTTTCTAACTCTATCCCTCTCTCTTCCTCTCTGTAAAAAAAACAATGAAAATATATTAAAAAAAAAAAAAAAAAAAAAAGTGCAGAGAACACGGAGAATTATCATCCTCGGGAGGCATCCTGTCATCCCAGACTCCCTAGGGCACGGCACGGAGGAGACACAGCTGGGGATGCCTGAGGGAACCGGGTTTGCAGGCGAGGAAGTGAGTCAGCACAAGCCACAACCGAGGAAGCGAGAGCAGGAATGGAACCGGAACATTAGCAACAAGGGTGAGTGTGGGAGGGGCCGGGTCTCTGAATGTCACAGCGAATTCACTCCAAAAAGTGAAAAGCATGGTGCCGACAGCAAAGCAAACAAAGCCCTGACCGGTGTGGCTCAGTGGATAGAGCGTCAGCCTGCAGACTGAAGGGTCCTGGGTTCGATTCCGGTCAAGGGCATGTACCTTGGTTGCGGCACATCCCCAGTAGGGGGCGTGCAGGAGGCAGCTAATGGATGATTCTCTCTCATCGATGTTTCTAACTCTATCCCTTTCCCTTCCTCTCTGTAAAAAAAATAAGAAAAAACATATTCTTTTAAAAAGTGAAAAGAGTGGTGGCTCCAGCGAAGCAAACAAAGCATCCAACAGCAGCACTAACCCTGACACGCTGCACGCTAAGCGAGGAAAGCACCCTAGCTTCGCTTGGCCTGAGCCCACTCCTCGGCGCGGGGCCCAGGAAGGCTTCCGTACCTGGCCCGTGGGCAGCGGCTGGTCGAGCAGCTCCACATCCAGGTGCTTGGGAAGGTCGTGCAACCTGCAGAGCTCACAGATCAGCCACTTCAGCTGCTGGCGGAGCTGCAAAACAGTCAGAGAAGCAGCGTCAGAGGCCTCCGCCGACAGTCACGCTGTGACCAGCCCGGCAGGAAGGGAAAGGTGCTGCTGCCCGGGCAGCCAGGATGGAATGACCTGGTGAGGGTGCTGCCGGGGCCTGCGTGCGAGTCCCGAGGGCCAAGTGCAGCCCTACAGAGGGCCCAGCAGCACGCCGGCAACAAGAGAGGAAGAGCACTGACCGGTTTGGCTCAGTGGATGGACCGTCGGCCTGTGGACTTAAGGGTCCGGGTTCGATTCCGGGCAAGGGCATGTACCTTGGTTGCGGGCACATCCCCAGGTGGAGGTGTGCAAGAGGCAGCTGCTGGATGTTTCTCTCTCATCGATGTTTCTGACTCTCTCTCCCTCTCCCTTCCTCTCTGTAAACAATCAATAAAATATATATAGTTTTAAAAAGCATATGCTTTTCTGTGTTCTGCGACTAAGGAAAGCGTGTAAACGGCAGACAGGCTTCTCGTGGCACTGCACAGGACAGCGGCCGCCTGGACGAGACTGTCACCACGTGACGCCCCGCTGAAACCACGCTCAGCGCCTTCCTCTAACTGGGCTGCCGCGGTCTCGCCGTCCCCGGTGCGCAGCGGAGGGAGGTGTTTCCGCAGGAACACTGACAGCTCCCACTGCAGCCGGTCAGTCTTAGCACCGGAAAGGGAGGCGGCCCCGGTTGGGCAACTAAAGGGAAGAACGTGGATGCCACGAGAGGCAGGCGGCTGTGATGAGGAGGGGATGGAGCCAGGAAAGACGCTGACTCTGTCACTGACTGGGCTCTGTGTGAGCGTTTCTGAGGGGGTGCAACATGCACACCCTCCGGTCTATAAAAGGCGGCTGCAGGGAGCTGCCTCTACTGGTCCTGCGGCTCCTGCCCATCCTCCTGCCCATCCTGCGGTCCCCACCCGTCCTGCAGCCCCCACCCCATCCTCCGCCCCTGCCCCATCATCCTGCCCCGTCCTGCAGCCCTTGCCCCATTCTCCTGCGGCCCCTGCCCATCCTCCTGCCTGTCCTGCAGCCCCTGCCAACCCTCCTTCTCCTTCCTGCGGACCCTGCGGCAGGTGCAACGCGCCCCCTTCGCTAGCCTCTCACCTCCACCTCTGGGCTCTGCAGACCAGCCTTCACTTCCCAAATCCCTTAAAATTGACCTTATGCTTTTTTTATTTTATTGATATTTTACAGAGAGGAAGAGAGATAGAGAGCTAGAAACGTTGATGAGAGAGAAACATCGACCAGCTGCCTCCTGCACACCCCCTACCGTGGATGTGCCCGCAACCAATGTACATGCCCCTGGCCGGAATTGAACCTGGGACCTTTCAGTCCGCAGACAGACGCTCTGCCACTGAGCCAAACCGGTTTCGGCTGACCTTATCCTCTTAATTTTAGGAATAAACGTGTTTAAAGCAAAAGTAACTTATTTTGACAATAATCTGAGGTCAGACTCTAATTTCCAAAATGGTCATATCTCCCAATACTATTAATAGAATAATTGATCCTCTCCTTTTTGAGTACTTTAACTCAATTTCACTTGCTCTAAATTCTCAATTACATGACTCATTCTAAATTCCCAGCCTTTACCCACCCAAGCCAGTGTCAGGACATGGCATTCTATGTAAAACCTACTTGAACAAGTCTCATTTCATTACTTTTTCTACAACTTCATTATTATTTTCACTCTTCAAAACAGACTTTAGATTCATTTTGTCAAGTTCCAAAAAGAAGTCTGATTTTTTTTTTTTTTAAACTGGAATTGTATTCAATTTATAAGTTAAAATAAAGCTATGAAGATAATTAACATGTTTAATTACCCGGAACACACTGTCTTCCATCTACTCAGCAAATTATTATAGTTTTCTTGATATAGCTAAGTTTATTCATAGGTAGTTTTTCTTTTTTAATTTAATTGTAATTGCTAACAAAATACTTTTCTCCTATATTTTCTCTCTGATTATGGCTGATATTTGGGAGAACCACTGATTTTTATATAACAGCACTTTTTAAAAAATATATATGTATTTTATTGATTTTTTACAGAAAGGAAGGGAGAGGGATAGAGAGCTAGAAACATCGATGAGAAACATCGATCAGCTGCCTCCTGCACGCCCCCCACTGGGAATGTGCCCGAAACCAAGGTACATGCTCTTGACTGGAATCGAACCTGGGACCCTTGAGTCCACAGGTTGATGCTCTATCCACTGAGCCAAACAGGTCAGGGCTATAACAGCACTTTTAACCAGTAATCTTAAAACTGTTTTCTCAGTGGATTCCTTTTAGATAATCTTATCTAAAAGGAATCCACTGAGAAAACAGTTTTAAGATTACTATAAAGAATGACTGATATTTTCTATAAGGACTTTATGACATCATGGAAAAATAATAATATTATTAACTTTAAAAAATGGCATAAAACTATGTAGACTATGACCTCAACTATTTAAACATGTATATGTATTTTATTACAAGGGAGAAAAACGGAAAAAACAAACAAACAAACACATCATGTCAACAATGGTTATAGCAGGCAGATAAATTACAAAGATTTTCATGTTCCCTTTAAATTGCACTAGTTCTCTCACAAATGTTATTCATCAGTTTTATTAAAAAAGGACAATAGGCTGAAACTGGTTTGGCTCAGTGGATAGAGCGTCGGCCTGCGGACTGAAAGGTCCAGGGTTCGATTCCGGTCAAGGGCATGTACCTTGGTTGCGGGCACATCCCCAGTAGGGGGTGTGCGGGAGGCAGCTGATCGATGTTTCTCTCTCATCGATGTTTCTCTCTCATCGATGTTTCTAACTCTCTATCCCTCTCTCTTCCTCTCTGTAAAAAATCAATAAAATATATATATATTTTTTTAAAAAAAGGACAACGGGTTTTTAATTTTTGTGTGAAATGGGAAGTTGCATTTCTCTCTACACAAAAACTTTTCATTTATGTCCCTCTGGCTTTTACCGCAGTTACAGACTCTTGACAGAAAAAGCAATTCCCTAAGGTTCATGAAGAAAGCGAGAAAGGAGCAGGACGGATTTTCTTACCGAACCGTTGCTCTTAGAATCTTCTAGACGTTCCAGAACTGATGTCAGGTTGGGGTCATCAGAGTCCACGAACCATATTGGTGAGGAAGCTGGGTACGATTCCTGTTAGAGACATGCCAGGTTACATGCTTGTCACAGCCTGACCTGGACCTGCACTTAAACTAAGGTGACCAGACGTCCCGGTTTATATAATAAAAATCGGGACTGTCCCGCCAAAAGCGGGACGTCTGGTCATCTTAACTTAAACAGGCCGCTCGGTGGTCAGGTCAACATACGTCAGTGAATACAGCTGGGGGGCCGGTCAGGGCACATCCGGGGATTCAGGCTCAGTCCCCGGGGGCGGAGGAGAGGCGGGTTTAGGGGACAGGAGGCAGCCAATCAATGATTCTCTCATCACTGTTTTTAACTCTCTCTCCCTTTTCCTTCCTCTCTGAAATCAATAAAAAAACATATTTTTTTTTAAAAAAAATATATATATATGGGGAAGAAAAGCAATACAATAAAATCCATGTGTGGAAAAACCAATTTCTCTTAATGGATTTTTTTATTCTTCTGGAGACCAGCTATGGGGCCATGACTGTCACACTCTGCTGCTCCCTGAATGTGGAGTGGAGAATGGCGCGAACTCACAGAACCGTAATGAAATTCCAAAGGCTCTGACAACACGGAAAAGGAAGCTGCGAGAAGGCAGGGAGGAACCCTCCTGCTCACCGCCCGACAGGTGAACAGCTCAGTGTCTACGCGGCAGACCCACAGAGCAGTGACCACACTAATGAGCGTGAAGAACCTGCGCAGCACGTGACGTCCCATCAGAGCACCCACACGAGGCATCCACGCAGGACCCGGCGGAGGCTGGGAGGCCCCGGATGCTCAGGACCCAGGCGGCTCCCCGCTCTCAGCCTTCCCTTCCCCAGGACTCGAAGGAGACAGCACAGACCCCGCGCCACAGCCTTGGGAGGGGCTCTCGGGCAACGCTTTACCTCCGGTGGTGTGGTTCCCATTCGCCTCCCACCCCTCGACCAGCTGACCCTTATCTCACTCCAGATCTGAGAATTCAACAAGAAAGTCACGTTGCTAAGGGACACGCCATTCATAACATGGACACCTACGTCTCCTCCTCAGGACCTGTTCCTTCCAAGGAGGGCACGGGGGTGAGGGAGGCGAGAACTAGGATCCGACTCGGCATCTCTAGCTGGTCGGATGAAGGAACACACGACTCTTCCGCCTGAAGGCAGTGAGGTGCTGTCTTTCCCAACAATTCCCAGAAGCTGCCTCAGAGGCGCCCGCCAGGAGGACAGGCCAGGGAGAAGGTCCTGGCTCTGTGGTCAGGCTTCATTCATTATGTCCTTTGTACAACCCAACCGGGCTACTTCTTATCCGTATCAAGACTAGGAACACATAAAACTGACAGCCCTAACTTAGTGCCCATGAAAAATCAATGTCAAGCAGTCCATCATAAACACAGAATATGCAAACTGACCGTAACTCCGGGACAAAGGTGGAAGTGCCCACAGCCAATCAGGAGGCAATATGCAAATTGACACATCAAGGCAAGGCAGAAGGCGGCAAGAAAGCCTATTCTTGCACGAATCTTCGTGCCTCGGGCCTTTAGTTTTCAAAACACAGTGCTCTTCAGCCAGAAACGGCACCTTCACTTTTGTGTTTGTAGAGAACACTGTCACCGCCACAGGGCTTCCGTGTGGGGCAAGAAAAATGGTCTATTTCATCGAAAAACGCAGCCGTGATTTGCTTCAGGTCCCAGCTACTGAGCATAAACCTTTTCTCTCCCATAAACTCCAAGCTCTAACCGTTTAAAGTTTAGTATCTGACTCCTGGGGGAAGGGAGGCTTTTGGTGACAATGAACAGAAATTTAATTGAGGAGAAAAAGTTCCACCACTGCGGCCTGGCGAACGGCCACTCATGCAGAAAAGCGATGACGTTCGCTACACCTTAACGAAGCTCGAGGTTTGTTTACTAGCTAGTTCACGTCCGTCCGGGGAAGGAGGGTCTCTCTAAACAATTCCCTGCCAACAGTCCCAGACGCGAGAATCCATAAAGGAGTATCGGAAAACCCTACATCAGCTCCAACAAGGCTGCCCAGGTCCGTCAACACCTGCTGGGCCTCCAGGTGTGAGCGTAATAGCTGGCCCTCAGCACCAACTGGAAATCGGATGTTTACTGAAAACGGGAAACAGCGCTTAGACCTGCATGACAAGCTTGCGTATCTCGACTTCCTTTTTGATTAGGAAAAAGACTCCCTGAGGTTGAAGATGGCATTCTTCGCCCTTCATATTTGATTTATGAAACAGAAAAATGTTTTAGCTCAATTCCCTTTGCCTAGCGAATAAAACATCGATGTTTTTTCACTTCATAAAAGTATCTTTCAGCCCTAAATGGTTTGGCTCAGCAGATAGAACATCGGCCTGTGGACTGAATGGTCCTGGTCAAGGGCATGTACGTTGGTTGCGGGCATTTCACCAGTAGGGGGTGTGCAAGAGGCAGCTGATCGATGTTTCTCTCTCATGGATGTTTCTAACTATCCCTCTCTCTTACTCTCTGTAACAAATCAATAAAATATATTTTTTAAAGTATCTTTCATATGAACTTGAAGTCAAATAACAGATTTCCTATCAACCCGTATGTGACCCTTGAAATATATGTGCACTGTCCACGACACTGACTCTTGACAGTTAATTTACAGGAAGTTTGTTTTTGTTTTTTTAATACATATTTTTTTAATATATTTTATTGATTTTGTACAGAGAGGAAGGGAGAAAGATAGAGAGCTAGAAACATCGATGAGAGAGTCATCGACCAGCTACCTCTTGCACACCCCCTACTGGGGATATGCCCACAACCAAGGCACATGCTCTTGACCGGAATCGAACCCGGGACCTTTGAGTCCCCAAGCCGACGCTCTATCCATTGAGCCAAACCGGTCTCGGCTTTTTAATACATATTTTATTGAGTTTTTACAGAGAGAGGGGGATAGAGAGCTAGAAACATCGATGAGAGAGAATCATCGATCAGCTGTCTCTGCACATCCCCCCCTGGGGACGTGCCCGCAGCCAAGGTATATGCCCTTGATCAGATTCGAACCTGGGACCTTTCAGTCCACAGGCTGACACTCTATCCACTGAGCCAAACTGGTTTCGGCCTTAAAGGTAAGTTTTTGTTCCAACTGAATATAGCTGAAACTCGACCATGTGGTCAACAGAATAAAGGAAGTCCCCGAAAAAAGTGCACACACACCGGGACAGCTGACAACTCACTTAACTTTAACTCTTGCTCTCATTTAACTGATTTGAAATAATGGGTGAAACCAAGCTAAGCTTTAAAGAAGATTTATCCTGCCAAAACCGGTTTGGCTCAGTGGATAGAACGTCGGTCTGCAGACTGAAAGGTCCCAGGTTCGATTCTGGTCAAGGGCATGTACCTTGGTTGCCGGCACATCCCCAGTGTGTGTGTGTGTGTGGGGGGGGGGGGTGCAGGAGGCAGCTGATCAATGACTCTCTCATCGATGTTTCTAACTCTCTATCCCTCTCTCTTCCTCTCTGTAAAAAAATCAATAAAAAAAAGAAAACATACCCAAAGTGGTTGGTAGCCAGGACTGTAATAAAATCAGCATGAATTGAACCTGACCAGGAGACCTTGA
Source organism: Pipistrellus nathusii (assembly GCA_963693515.1). Lineage (NCBI taxonomy): Eukaryota > Metazoa > Chordata > Mammalia > Chiroptera > Vespertilionidae > Pipistrellus > Pipistrellus nathusii. The sequence goes on from OY882878.1 coordinate 2,741,908, forward strand.
GAGATGGTCAGACATGGGAAGAGATGGGGGGGAGGAGTGTGTGTGTGAATGGAGCACATGCTACACGGGACAAACTGCCATGCAGAAGTCTCAGAGAAAGAGGGTAGAGAGGTGCGGTATCTCTGGAGGGTTTTTCAGAAACTGGCACGTGTTTGTGTGTGTGCGTGTGTGTGCCCAAGAAGCAACTCATGAGGTGCCACTCACGCACACGTCACAGGAACTGCACCTTCTTGGTCAGCGTGAAGACAGGGCCTGCATGGCGACTTGAATGGCGGCTCCTAGTGGTGCCGTTACACTAGTCCCCACCAAACCCTCCTCCCCGCTGTGTCCTTCACTACTTCTTCCTTTTAAATATATTTTTATTGATTTCAGAAAGGAAGGGGAGAGAGAGAAACATCAACGATGAGAATCACGGATCAGCTACCTCCTGCACGGCCACAACCCAGGCACCTGCCCTGACCGGGAATCGAACCGTGACCTCTTGGTTCATAGGTCGACGCTCACCCCTGAGCCACATGGCTGAGCGCTCATTCACTGCTTAGCAGCTCCATTCCCTAACCCGGCCATCAGTCCTCATCTCTGTGCGAAGCAGGCCCCCGGCAGCCTCCGCGGGCACTGCTGGCACTGAGGTGACATACTGCCTGCCTGACAATTACACGTCATCTGGAATCCCTGCGCCCCTGGCACTCAATGCCAGCTCAGCCAGCCCCACACACTCCTCTCCTAAAGCACCCGCTGTCACCCGGCTGGTGTGGCTCAGTGGTTGAGCGTTGGGCTCAATCGAACCAGGAGGTCAGGGTTCGATTCCCGGTCAGGGCACAGGCCCGGGTGGCGGGCTCCATCCCCAGTGTGGGGTGTGCGGGAGGCAGCCGATCCATGATTCTCTCATACTGATGTTCCTATCGGTCCCTTCCTCTCTCTCTGAAATCAATAAAAATATATTTAACAGTAAACAAATAAAGCACCTCCCGTGGAGGCCCACTCCTTCGCCTTTTCCCACGTTCCCTGGGCAGCTCAGTGGCTCCCCACAGCCTGAGCGCTTCTCTGTCCTTCCAACCAGCCCTCCTGCCCTGGTCACCCCGGAGGCCACCCCCTGCACATTCCACCTCTCGCTCACTACTACTTCCTGTTTCCGCTCTCGGAAAATTGTCCTCCTTGCTGGGCTTCCTTCCCAACCACACTTTTCTCAAGCTTTGGGGTGTTTTTAAAAATATATATTTTGATTTTTTTTTTTTTACAGAGAGGAAGAGAGAGGGATAGAGTTAGAAACATGGATGAGAGAAAAACATCGATCAGCTGCCTCTTGCACACCCCCCACTGGGGATGTGCCCACAATCAAGGTACATGCCCTTGACCGGAATCGAACCCGGGACCCTTCAGTCTGCAGGCCGATGCTCTATCCACTGAGCCACACCGGTTTTGGCTGTTTTTGTTTTTTTAATCAATATGTTTCTATCCATTTCAGAGAGGAAGGGAGAGGGGAGGAGAGAGAGAAACATCAATGATGAGAATCATGCCTTCACATATGGAATCTAAGTAACAAAATAAGCGGATGGCGTGGATCCAGAGACATGGACGCGGGGAACAGAGTCCAGGGTCTCGGAGGGAAGGTGGGGAGGGTGCGAGGTGACCAACCAGACCTTGTGTCACAGCCATGGACCCATGGCGGGGTGGTGAGGGCCTGGGACAGGGTGGGGGCAGGCTGGAGGGGTGGGTGGGGGAAAAGAGAGGACACATAGGCCCTGACCAGGTAGCTAAGTTGGTTAGAGCCGTGGTCGGCAAACAGCGGCTCATGAGCCACATGCGGCTCTTTGGCCCCTTGAGTGTGGCTCTTCCACAAAATACCACAGCCTGGGCGAGTCTATTTTGAAGAAGTTTAAAAAATGTGGCTCTCAAAAGAAATTTCAATCGTTGTGCTGTTGATATGTGGCTCTGTTGACTAATGAGTTTGCCGACCACTGGGTTAGCGTGTCCTCCCCATATATCAAGGTTGTGGGTTCGACCCCTAGTCCGGGCACACACAAGAAATCAACGGCCCAGCCGCAGTGGCTCAAAGGTTGAACGTCAACCTATGAACCAGGAGGCCAAGGACTGAAGGGTCCCAGGTTTGATTTGGGTCAGGGCACATGCCCGGCTTATGGGTTCAATCCCCAGTAGGGGACGTGCAGGAGGCAGCTGGTCCATGATTCTCTCTCATCGTGGATGTTTCTTTCTCTCTCTCTCTCTCCTCTCTTCCTCTCTAAAATCAGTAGATACATTTAAAAATAAACAAAAATAAAAATCAATCATTAAATAAAATAATTCTTTTAAAAAAAAAAGGAGGGGGGATGTATAACACTTTCAACAATAAAGCCGAAACTGGTGTGGCTCAGTGGATAGAGCGTCAGCCTGAGGACTGAAAGTTCCCAGGTTCGATTCCGGTCAAGGGCATGGACCTTGGTTGCGGGCACATCCCCAGTAGGCAGTGTGCAAGAGGCAGCTGATTGATGATTCTCATCGATATTTCTAACTCTCTCTTCCTCTCTCTGTAAAAAAAAAAAAAAATCAATAAAATATGTTAACAAATAAATATATATATATTTTTTTTAATGATGAGCATCACAGATGAGCCGCCTCCTACATTTAGCAATCCAGGCACGTGCGCTGATGGGAAGCCAACCACTGCGCCACACCGGCCGGGCTGCGTTTTTTTAAAAAATTTTTGGGGGGGCGTGTTTGTTTATGTTTTTTAATAGATTTTCTCTGTGGGGATGGGGGGGGGTTTCGGGCTCATCTGTGTGAAAGCCCAACCACCACCGCCAAGCTCCCCTCTCCTCGGGGGCGCCCCTAACCCCCCTCCCCGCACCCTCCCCCCAAAAAAAGCCAGAATGAACGCTGCCTGGGGCTTTCATGGTGATATCATGGCACTGAGTCACACCTTTGGCTGTGGAAAACCTCTTCCCTCCCCGCCAACCCCACCCCCACCCCCCAAAAAACTAACAACACGGGGGGGGGGCTCGGAAAGCAGGGGGGCAGCTCGGCCCCCCCATTCTGCAAAGCCGGGCCCCCACGCTGGATGCTCCATAAGCCACCCTCTCCCCGAACTGGTTTTTCCGGAAACACGCACCTGCCCCCCCCCCCACGAAAAAAAAAACCATTTAAAGGTGAACCGGCGTCTCCCGGCGGCCCCGGGTCCAGGGGAGGGAGCCGGGGAGGGAGCCGGGTGGTGGCGGCTCGCAGGAGGAGACGGAGAAAGTCGCCCCCCCTCCCCCGGGTCCCCCCAAGTGCGCGTGAGGGGCCCCCGCCCCCCGCCTGCGGCCGGAAGTGGACGTCCTCCCGCCGCCTCCCCGGCCGCGGGCTCCGGGCCGGCTCCTCCCGGAGCGCGGACGTGCCGAGGCGGCGGGGGCGGCGCGGCCTGAGGCCCGGAGGCGGCCACCGGCCTCGGGCCGCCCGCGCCCCCTCAGCGCCCGGCCCGGCGGCGGCCCCTCAGCGCCCGGCCCGGCGGCGGCCCCTCAGCGGCCCCTCAGCACCCGGTCCCGTCATGAAGCGGCCGCGAACCGGCGGCGGCCCAGCCTGGGCGCCTCCACCGCGCCGCCTCGCGGGGCGGCGGCGGCCGGGCCCCCGGCGGGCGTCTTTGTCCGGCCGCCCCGGGCCCCGGCCCGGCCCCCGCCCCGACCCCGGCCCCGGCCCCGGCCCCGGCCCGGCCCGGCCCGGCCCGCACCGTGATGTTGCAGTGCAGCGTGAGCGCCGAGGCCGCGCTGCCCGGCGGCCGCACCAGGAACTGGCAGTGCAGCTCGTCCAGCTTCCAGCTGACGATGCGGAACCGCTCGTGGTTCTTGTCGAAGATGGACGCCAGGAACTTGAGCTCAGCCTTCAGCCCCGACACCGACATCCTCCCTCATCTCCGGCGGGGAGCCCGGCCCGCGCCGCCGCCGCCGTCACGGCCGGAAGAGGGTTGAGGGCGGCCGGCCCGGTAGCGGCCTTTGTAACCGACGCGGCCGGCAGGAGGCGGCAGCCCGCGGCTGAGGAGGGCGACGCGACACCGCCCCGCCGCCGGCAGAGGCCGCCCGCCCCGCCCACGCCCCGCCCACTCTGTAAGTCTGGCCCCGCCCACGCCACCGGCAGTGGCCTCTCATCGCGCGCCCCGCCCCTCCAGGCCCCGCCCACATATCAAGCCCTGCCCATACTATCAGTGTTCATCGCGCGCCCAGACTCATTTTGGCCCCGCCCACGCCTCAAGTCCCGCCCAGCCACCAGCGGAGGCCTCTCATCCCGCGCCCCGCCCCCCGCCGCATCCTGGCCCCACCCACGTCTCAAGCCACGCTGCCGGCAGAGGCCGCTAGCCCCGCCCCCGCCGCTAGCCCCGCCCTCCCATGGCTCAAGCCACGACGCCCGCAGAGGCTGGAAGAGGGTGAGGGCGGCCGGCCCGGCAGCGGCCGTTGTAACCGACGCGGCCGGCAGGAGGCGGCAGCCTGCGGCTGAGGAGGGCGACGCGACACCGCCCCGCCGCCGGTAGAGGCCGCCCGCCCCGCCCTCACTCCGCCCCCTTCCATAAGCCCAGCCATCCAATGTCTCAGCCCCGCCCACGCCACCGGCAGCGGCCGCTCATCGCTCGCCCCGCCCCCGCCGCAAGCCCGGCCCCGCCCACGTCTCAAGCCCCGCCATCAGCAGAGGCCAATCATCGCGCGCCCCGCCCACTCCGCAAGCTCCGGCCCCACCCAGGTCTCAAGTCACGCCGCTGGCAGAGGCCGCGCGCCCCGCCTCCCGCCCCCGCCCCGCCTCCACGTCTCAAGCCGCGCCCCCTCCGTCGGCAGAAGCCCACCCTCGCCCCGCCCCCGACGCAAGGCCTCGCCCCGTCTTTCTACGCAGCCTTGCCCCGCCCCGCGCCAAACCCCGCCCCCACGCGTGCACGCGGCCCTCGCGGCCCGCCCCCTCTCGGCCGGGTTCTGTCGCGCCCTCTAGTGACGGCGACCGCTCGGTGCGGTCGGGTCACGCTCCCCGCAGCCCGGCTCGCTCCGCGTCCATCCCCCTCCGGCCTGTGCAGCCTGTGCCCGGGTCCCCACGCCGGCCGTGGCGCAACCACCACCGCGGGGCCGGCTCCGGGGTCATGCGGGTCAAAGTGCCACCACCGCCCCGCCACCCCGCATCCCTCCCGCACCTGCCACCGCGCGACCTGTCCCCCGTTCCTTTGTTCACTGTCTCCGCCCAACGCCAGGGTCTCCCTCGAACCCACACCCCCAGGACCCAGGACGAGGCCTTGGCCATGCTGACGCCCGATGTGACTCTGGATGCTCCTGGATCTGGCATCCGCAGCTCGGACACAGCCCCCTCTCCCCCCCCCCCCCACATTCTGGGGACCCCACACGTGGTCTGGGGGCGTGGCTCAGCGGTTGAGCATCGACCTATGAACCAGGAGGTCAAAGTTCCATTCCTGGTCAAGGGCACAATGCCTGGGTTTGGGGCTTTATCCCCAGCAGGGTGTGCAGGAGGCAGCCGATCCACGATTCTCTCTCATAATGGATGTTTCTGTCTCTCTCTCTCCCTCTCCCTTCCTCTCTGAGATGAATGAAAATATATTTTAAAAAGAGATCAGATCATTTTTTTAAAATATATTTTTATTGATTTTTTACAGAGAGGAAGAGAGAGGAATAGAGAGCCAGAAACATCGATGAGAGAGAAACATCGACCAGCTGCCTCCTACACACTCCTTCCTGGGGATGTGCCCGCAACCAAGGTACATGCCCCCGCCCGGAATCGAACCCGGGACCCTTCAGTCCGTAGGCCGACCCTCTATCCACTGAGCCAAACCGTTCCCGGCCAGATCATTTTTAAAATGTTTTTTTTTTAAAGCTTCTATTTGTATTTACTTCTGAAATACCCTGCTCTATGAGCATCTAACAAAAGCTATGATCTTTCTTCCCAGGAAAGTACTTTTGCACATAAAGTTGTAAATTTTTTTTGGCGGGAGTGGGGTGTGTGTGTGTGGGAGGTCACGGCCCTGGCACTAGAGAAACCACTATGAACTGGGAGTGGGAAGGGAGAGAGTTTCAGAAACTTGATTGTGGAATAATTTCCAGGGATAGCACCCTCCATGCTATGTTGTTCCAGCATTTCAAAAGCCGTCTCTTCTTTTTAAAAAAATATATCTATTGATTTTTTATATTTTATTTATTTCTTTTTTTTACAGAGAGGAAGAGGGAGGGATAGAGAGTTAGCAGCATCGATGAGAGAGAATCATCGATCAGCTGCCTCTTGCACACCCCCTACTGGGGATGTGCCCGCAACCAAGCTACATGCCCTTGACCGGAATCGAACCCGGGACCCTTCAGTCCGTGGGCTGACGCTCTATCCACTGAGCAACACCAGCCGTCTCTTTCTTCAGCCTTTCCTATACCCTAAGTTGAAATTTAAAAATATACACATATATATTTCTTGATTCATTTCAGAGAAGAAGGGAGAGGGAGAGAGAGAGAAACATCCATGACAGAGAATCATGGACTGGCTGCCGCCTGCACGCCCCCTACTGGGGATGGAGCCCAGAGCCCGGGCATGAGTCCTGACCAAGAACTGAACCCTGACTGACCTCCTGGTTCCTGAGTTCAGGCTCTACCCCTGAGCCATGTCGGCCCTGTGAGGGCGATTTGTTCTCTTCCCACTCTTGCTCCCTCCTCCTTTGGGCAGCCTGGCAGCGATCGCTGGCTCAGGCGGGGCAGTTCCGTTTGCAGGTACAGACACTCCCAGACCCACTTCCCGGGCCGAACTCGGCAATCACACGGCCCTCCTGCTCCAGGCTCTCAGATTCCCTGGGCTCCGGGGTGCAGGTTGGACAGCTGTCTGTGCCGACAGCACGACCAGAGACAAGAGCAACGCCTTTCCCAGGGCCTCCCAGGCTCATCACCCTGTCACGGCCTCCAAACACCCTGCTACCAGCCCTAGCCGGTGTTGCTCAGTGGATAGAGCATCTGCCTGCAAACTGAAAGGTCCCAGGTTCGATTCCGGTCAAGGGCATGTACCTAGGTTGCGGGCGCAACCCAGTGGGGGGTGTGCAGGAGGCAGCTGATGGATACATCTCTGTCATTGATGTTTCTAATGCTCTATCCCTCTCTCTTCCTCTCTGTAAAAAATCAATAAAATGTATATATACTGGACGGACCTGCTTGGGAGGTTAAGGAATAAGAGGCTCAATCCAGCTGGTTTGAGAGTTGACCCATTAACCAGGAGGTCAGGGTTCGATTCCCGGTCAGGGCACACGCCCAGGTTCTGGGCTCAGTTCCCAGTGTGGGACATGCAAGAGGCAGCCGATCCGTGATTCTCTCATCACGGATCCTTCTATCCCTTCCTCTCTGAAATCAATAAAAAACATATTAAATATATATATATCCAAAACCGGTTTGGCTCAGTGAATAGAGTGTGGGCCTGCGGACTGAAGGGTCCCGGGTTCGATTCCGGTCAAGGGCATGTGCCTTGGTTGCGGGCACCATCCCCAGTGGGGGGTGGGGGATGCAGGAGGCAGCTGATGGATGTTTCTCTCTCATCGATGTTTCTAACTCTCTGTCCCTCTCTCTTCCCCTCTGTAAAAAAAAATCAATAAAATATATTTTAAAAATAAAAATAAATAAATTAATTAATATATATATATATATATTAATATATAAGGATATATATATCCCTAACCAGTGGCTCAGGGGATAGAGTGTCAGCCTGCGGACTGAAGGGTCCCGGGTTCGATTCCTGTCAGGGGCATGGACCTTGGTTGCGGGCACATCCCCGGTGAGGGGCGTGCAGGAGGCTTCACTACGGGTTCCAGTCTGCACCATCCTTGCCCCCCCCCCCCGCCCCGTGCCCGCCCGCCCCCAAGGCGTCCAGCTTCAGGGCTCTGATGCCTCTGGCCAAGTTCAAGGCTGTCAGGAGAAGGGCGGAGGGAGCGGAAGGGAGATGCATTTCCCCAGACGGCCTGTAGGTGGCACCAGAGACCCGTGGAGCGGGGCCTGCGGGCTCCCTGGTCCCAGGGCAGGGGCCCATCCACCCCCAAGCGGGGGCGGGGGCGGGTGCCCCTGGGTAATTTCCTCTCTGGGAGGATGGTCGTGGGATGTATTCCTCACATCCAGGCCTTCCAGACCTTCCAGACCTTCCAGAGCGTGAGGGCACTGGAAACACCCGTGCAGGGCCAGAATGGCATGGCTCGGTGGTCCAGCATCAACCTAGGAACCAGGGATCAGGGTTCGATTCCCGGTCTGGGTAGATGCCCTAGTCGTGGGCTTAATATAATATATATATTAAGCGGACAGAAGGGTCCCGGGTTCGATTCCGGTCAAGGGCATGGACCTTGGTTGCGGGCACATCCCCAGTGGGGGGCGTGCAGGAAGCTTCACTACGGGTTCCAGTCTGCACCATCCTCGCCCCCCCCGTGCCCACTGCATTATATATTATATATTATATATTAAAATATATTATATATTATATATTAAAAATTAATATTTAGCCAAAACCGGTTTGGCTCAACGTTTAAAGCATCGGCCTGTGGACTGAAAGGTCCTGGGTTCGTTTCCCGTCAAGGGCATGGACCTTGGTTATGGGCACATCCCCAGTGGGGGCCGTGCAGAAAGCAGCTGATGGATGATTTTCTCTCATCGATGTTTCTAACTCTCTATCCCTCTCTGTAAAAAATCAATAAAATATATATTTTTAAAATTAATATTTATATATAATATAAAATATTATATTAAAATATATAATATATTATATATAAATATATAAAATTTTATACACTTATATATATATAATTTTTGTTTATATATAAAATTTATTTTTAATATGCATTTTTTAAAATATATAAAATGTTGGGAGCCAAAAAAGAATTGGCATTCGTGACTCCATCTTAAAAGACACCTCCAGCCGAGACCGGTTTGGCTCAATGGATAGAGCGTCGGCTTGGGGACTGAAGGGTTCCGGGTTCGATTCCGGTCAAGGGCATGTACCTTGGTTGCGGGCATATCTCCAGGAGGGGGTGTGCAAGAGGCAGCTGATCGATGACTCTCTCTCATCGATGTTTCTAACTCTCTATCTCTCTCCCTTCCTCTCTGTATAAAATCAATAAAATATATTTAAAAAAAATAAAAAATAAAATAAAAGACACCTCCATCTTAGACACTGAGTTTCTGACCTACCAGAACTCAGGCCCTGTGGGAAACTGCACTCCCAGGCATGTGCCTGGATGGCCCAAGATACATTGTTTCCACAACCCATGACAGCTATTTTAAAAAAATATATATTTTATTGATTTTGTACAGAGAGGAAGGGAGAGAGAGAGTTAGAAACATCGATGAGAGAAAGTCATCAATCAGCTGCCTCCTGCACACCCCCTACTGGGGATGTGCCCGCAACCAAGGTCCATGCCCTTGACCGGAATCGAACCCGGGACCTTTCAGTCCGCAGGCCCACGCTCTATCCACTGAGCCAAACCAGTTTCGGCCCATGACAGATATTACTCAAGCTCTGCTTATGGAACATCCTGCGGTTGGGACACAGCTGCACAACAGAATGTTCTCTGTTGAAGATAAACTATTCTTTTTTTTTTTTTTTGACAAGATTGAAAAATTATTTATTTGCTAGAATTTTTTTGAATTTAATAAAAAATGGCAATAACTGATACATACATTAATTCGAAGTCTTTTCATTAAGCACCAAGGACAGTTCCTGAACTTTTCACCAAGAACCCCTTTATTATTATTGAAAGATGCCTAAATCAGTTTGAGTTTTTAATGGAGAAATCCAAAGCTGCCAGTCAGAGCTTCTAATCAGCATGAGATGGCCAGGTTAACAACCCTGAAATCATGTTATCTGAGAAAAAAAATTTTTTTTTTAAATATATTTTATTGATTTTGTACAGAGAGGAAGGGAGAGAGATAGAGAGTCAGAAACGTCGATGAGAGAGCGTCATCGATCAGCTGCTTCTTGCACACCCCCTACTGGGGATATGCCCGCAACCAGGGTACATGCCCTTGACCGGAATCGAACCCGGGACCTTTCAGTCCCCAAGCCGACGCTCTATCCATTGAGCCAAACCGGTCCCGGCGAGAAAAAAATTTTTTTTAAAGCTTTAATTCACACATGTTCAGTGAGGCGACTAAGTGGCCTCAAGCTGTATACCATACATGCACAAACAATAATGGGTAATAAGTACTATGTACAAGAGACCCGTAATACATGATCTCTGTATGTTCAGAGGAAAATTGCCTACTTCTCATGAGGAGCACAGAGACACATACAAATTACTACTAACCCTCAAATGAGCACCAAGCAAGGCTGATAGACAGGAAGTGCTGAGTCCCGGGGGGAGGGGAGCAGCAGGGAGGGCATTTGGAGGCGTGAGGGAGCATTCAGGCACCAGGAGCACTGTCAATGCTTATGGGGAGGGGCCTTCAAGGCTGGAGAAACAAACAAGTCAAGGTATCGAGCCCCAGAGGCACTGCCTCTTCAGGAGACAATGGCTCTTGTCTGGGGTAAAGGGATGTAAGCTAGCCAGAGACTGAACTTCCCAGAAAGGAAAGCTCGTTCAGGGACAGGCAGACACAGTGCCCGTCTGTATTTCCCAGCAGCAGCAGATCCATCAAGAATCATGTTGGGCCGAAACCGGTTTGGCTCAGTGGATAGAGCGTCAGCCTGCGGACTGAAAGGTCCCGGGTTCGATTCCGGTCAAGGGCATGGACCTTGGTTGCGGGCACATCCCCAGCAGGGGGTGCGCAAGAGGCAGCTGATCGATGCTTCTCTCTCATCGATGTTTCTAACTCTCTTATCCCTCTCTCTTCCTCTCTGTAAAAAAATCAATAATATATATATGAATCGTGTTGGCCTGTGAGACCACGGAGAGGGTAAACCATCTTCCCAAATGCTGAGGCTCTTTGTGGAGAGTAAGTCACCTAGGGTCAGTCACCCCGAGGCCCCGCTTCCTGGAATCAACACCATCCATTCCCAAGAACCTTCCTTAATGGAAAATTTCTGCTCCACAAAAGCAAAACATAAACAACACAAACAAAACAAAGAGAGACTAACCCTCACACCTCAGCTCTGCCCGTCGTGCTAGTGGGAACAGGGTCTGCTATTGGGACTGATTCTTCCCTGCAGAATGGGACAAAATTTACGTCAATGCTCCTCCTGCAGCCTCCCAAACAGTAAACAAACATCACACAAAATATAAACTTACCACAAGCAAAAGTCAACATCAACTTAAGGATCCTACTGTATTACCAATGCACTAAGCTAGGCAATGACAATCCTCTTCCGAGTATTTACAAAAGACGCATTACAAACATTGCGGTATTAGATTCCTCTTCTTGAGGTAGTTCAAAGTCTAGAAACGTGGCAAATCTACATATTTTTACCTACTGCCACTGAGGGTTAATTATGATAAAAGCCTATAACAGTTTTCCCTTCATGATTCAAACTAGTCAAAAACTGGAAACACAAACAGATGAAAAGTTACACAAACATAAAAAATAAGCAAAAACAAAAAAAAAAACCCAAACAAACAAAAGGCAATGTTAGTGGCATCACACTAACAGTCTAAATTTTGCTAGAAACAAGAATATTTGCCGAAACCGGTGTGGTTCAGTGGATAGAGCGTCGGTCTGCGGACTGAAGGGTCCCGGGTTCGATTCCGGTTAAGGGCATGTACCTTGGTTGCGAGCACATCCCCGGTAGGGGGTGTGCAAGAGGCAGCTGGTCAATGTTTCTTTCTCATCGATGTTTCTAGCTCTCTATCTCTCTCCCTTCCTCCTCTCTGTAAAATATCAATAAAATATATTTTTTTAAAAAAAGAATATTTACTTGGTTTACCAAAGCGATGCACCTTGTGTAAAGTAATCACGTAAGAGCTTTAATAAAAAACGGGGAACATTTTAGGTGGGAGCATGCACCTAAGATCGCCTCGTTCTCGGGCAGAGTTCCCAGATGTCACGCCACCGAGGAGCGAGAAGAGACCCTTCCTGCGGCCTTCCTCAGTTCTGTTTCATGGGCGCGGGGATGTTGGCGGACGCCTGCTCGAGGCAGGCCCGGGAGCCCTGCGGGAGGACGGCGGGCTTCAGGTGCTGCCCGTTGATGCCCTCCAGCACCTGCTGCCAGTGCCGCAGCTTGGCCAGGTGCTTCTGCACCAGCGTGTCTTTCCGCTGCAGCTCGTTCTGCAGCTCCGACACGTCCTCTTGGATAGATACCTGCTCAGGCTTCTGGACAGATAACTGCAATCTTTTTTTGTAGAAAAAAAAGCATTCTGTTTGTCTTGCAATATCCAGGAATTTCTGGATACGCTGGTCAACACCAGGCCGAATTTCCTCCTGATCCGTGCCATTGACATAGTCCTGACTCACCAGAGAAGCAAAGCAAGCCTGGAAAGACGACTCCAGCTCATCCACCAGGGTACTCGGAAAAGACCTCGGTGCCCCCGGCGCGGCCTGAAGGAGCGAGGCCTGGCCCGGCAGGCCCGGCGGCGGGGGGTGCCCGGAGAACATGCCTCCCAGCTGAAAATCAAGATAAACTATTCTTGACATTTACCGTTTAGTTGCTTAGCTACCCGCTGATGTCCTTGGAGGAATCGCCCTCATTCTCCCTGACTATCTCTACATCCTTCTACCCTGCAATACACGGGGCTCAATCAGAACCCTGTCTTGCCTCCATTTCTCCGCGTCTCCTGTCCTCCCTCATTCCGTCCCAGGTGTCTCCTCGCTCCCACATTGCTGTCTCGCTGGCCGGGGCAAATGGCGCCCAATGTGGGGATCAAGGTACAACACTTGTTCAGAGGTCCGGCCGGACACCCCCTGAGTCGCCGTGCAGTACTGACTCACGAGTCAGACTTGTTCCCCTGATGGCCACGGTTTTCGCCCGCCCGTGAGACAGATCGACGAGAAAGGGAAGCAAGTGCATCTTTTTTGGACAGGCATTTTTAGTTTTAGGTTTTAAGGCCTCGTGTTCTGTACTCTCTAGTCCACTAAGAGCATCCTCTCAAGCACTCGGGGAAGTGTGAAGGGTATCCGAGTTTGGAAGAGAGGAGACTCCGAATCACTCGGGAGAGTAACCCGAATTACCAGCCGAACGGAAAGGCAACCTCTTGAAAACTCAGAATTCACTATATCTTAGTGGTCATCCTCCTGGCACGGGGCTTATACATCCCGACCTATGATAGAGGAACAGGGGCCTTTTTTAAGATGGACAGAGGCTAGCCACGTAGGAGAAATCTGATAAAGAGGTAAAATCCTGGACTCACCTGGTACAGGATTTATACGTCCCAGAGGCTCAGGTGGAAGAGAGGAAGATCATGGGTCAGGCATTAAGCTCCCATGAGATATTTTTATTTCTATTTATTTTATTTTTTATTTTAAATATATTTTATTGATCTTATACAGAGAGGAAGGGAGAGAGACAGAGAGTTAGAAACATCGATGAGAGAGTCATCGATCAGCTGCCTCTTGCACACCCCCCACTGGGGATGTGCCCGCAACCAAGGACCATGCCCTTGACCGGAATCGAACCCGGGTCCCTTCAGTCCCCAAGCCGACGCTCTATCCATTGAGCCAAACTGGTCTCGGCTCCCATGAGATATTTTTAAAGAGTCTTAAAGAATCCCTCAAGCTGAGATCGGTTTGGCTCAATGGATAGAGCGTCGGCCTGCGGACTGAAGGGTCCCGGGTTCGATTCCGGTCAAGGGCATGTACCTTGGTTGCGGGCACATCCCCAGTGGGGGGTGTGCAAGAGGCAGCTGATCGATGACTCTCTCTCATCGATGTTTCTAACTCTCTATCTCTCTCCCTTCCTCTCTGTACAAAATCAATAATATATATATATGAAATAAGTCAGCATGAAATGTTCGTAGAAGAAAAAGGCTTTAAAGGCACGAGGGGTAAAGGTTTCTGTAAAACAATTGTCAAAGTATTTTGTTTATATTAAGGATGTTTGTCCGTGGTTTCCACAGGAGGGTACTATTGATGATAAGAGGTGGAAACGAGTAGGGGACGCCCTTAAAGACTATTATCAGACTTTTGGGCTGGAGAAGGTCCCCATTACTGCCTTCTCTTATTAGAACCTCATAGATGAAATTTTATCTCAAAAACAAAAAGATCCAGTTGTAGCAGGGGCGATGGAGGGAAGAAGTACTAAGGCAGGAAGGGAGAAAGAGTAAAGTTTCCCCCAAGTTTAAAAATCCAAACCCCAAAGAGGAGGAAGATTTAATGTCGTTTGACAGCGAGGATAACAGTCCTTGCCCTAAAAAGGAGAAAGAATCACAAACTAAATCTCAGGAACAAGATGTCTCCGTCGCGGGGCAGCCAGAAAAATCCCCTAATTATACTCTCAGGCTCCCGTCTCCCTCCAGTGATAAATGGTCTCCGGGGGCTCGACCTAAATAAGGAAACTTTATCCCCCCCTTAAACAAGTCCTCCCAGTCTCTAATGATTTAGGAGATAATGACCAGGCTGACCTTGAGGAGGAGGCAGCCAAATACCATAACCCTGACTGGCCACCCCTAGCCCAGCATCCTCCTCCCTATTACACTCTCCCGCTCCCCCACGCCTAGTGCACCTGCCTTGGCGTGTCCTGCCATTGACCCTCAAAAACAACTCCGGGACAAAATACAGTTTTAAAAGAACAAATAAAATTAGAAAAAGAACATCAAGAACTCATCCAGCAACTCGAAGAATTAAAGACAGGCGAAGCTGAGCAAATTAACACTATAGACCCCGGTTAGCTCAGTCGGTAAAGCATGGGACAAAGTGAAAGTGCTCTTTTAGAGTGAATGTTGAAGTCTATGTGATCACAAAATAATGTTGTTTTTTTGTCGAAATTAGAATCTTAGCATATGTATGGAATTTAAAATCTGTAATAAGTGGAACTCCACCGCTGAAACTGCCTCTGATGAGGATAAATTCAGAGGCAGCTGGAGAGGGCGGGGCTATCTGCTCTCCCTCATTAAGATTACTTGCAATAAGACTACTTAATGCCTTGTTTAAAAATTATAAGAGAACTCGCAGGGAAATGCAAATCTTGGCCAAATTGGGTATTATTATTTGATTTGTTATTATTTCAGAGAGCCAAAAAGGAAGAAAAAAAAAATTGAGATCTGTCTATCTTTTAAGCATGAAAAGAAATTCAGCCAGATCTGTTGCTGATGCTTCCCCTGAAGTAAGCAGGATGTGGGGAAAGGGAGAGACAAGAGGCGATCCAATATAGAAGCCTGCTCTCCTAGTATATTAAGTTAAAAGTTTCCTTTCTCGCTATAAAAGAGTTTTAAAAATTTAGAAATGCGTCTGGGATATCTGTACACGTGTAAAGAGAAAGCTAGCATAAGACAAAATGCGCGCACGTCCGATTTCGGATATTAGATAGGTCTTGAACTGGCCTTAACTCTTTACAAGGGCTACAGAAATGAAAAACCCAGAGCTGGTTCTTTTTCCTGAGAAAAAAACGGTGGAAAAAAAAAATCTTCTTGAATGAAATTCAAGCTAATTCCAGCAACAAGATTTGCATTTCCATAATAAAGAGTAGTTTTCAAAATGCTAGTGAACCTTATTGAAAAGTTAACTTTTAAGGCCTTCAAGAAAATAAGTAAATTTGTCTCTGTCATAGAATTTATCCAAAGTAAATACTTTAAAATAATGATAATTGATTCTAGAATCTCAAAGAGATTATTGAAATATAAATAAATAATATATTAATTATAAAGATCTAAGTAGTCCAGGTAACTGGCTACATCCTTTATTGAGGAAGGAAAGGGTAAAGGCCCTTCCCCCAGCAGACAGTTAATATAGTGTCCTACCAGTAGCCATCTTAAAGAATGTGATAATTTACAGTCGAATAAACAAAACCTAGTTTCCCAGAGCCACTGGCAAATAAAAATTAAAGTTTAAATTTGCCTCAGGACAGAATTAAATCTATTAATTGATTATGTCTTGTATTTTTCTTAAAAATATAAAGTAGTATTAATCTAAGAACTACTAAATGTATTTAAATTGCCAGCTCTAAAAATTCAAAGTACAAATTAAATAAGGAGAAATTATAGAGTTGTAGTGATTAAATACTTAAAGCATAAAAACTTATTTTTAAGAAAAGAAAATATTATATTTCCTCTAATAATTAGGAATTCAAAATAAGTTGCTTATTATTGATCTAATTAAAAGAGGATTAATTCTGTGATCTCCACCAAAAATTTTTCTATACAAAAATTAGTCTAAATCTAATTGATATCTTAAGATAATAATAGATAATAATAACAGGTATTAAAATATTTAAATCATAGGTAGATATTTATTTGATGTTTTTTTTCCATGTTAAAATTTCAAGGCCTTAACAGAGATAATTCTTGGAAAGCTCCAAGGGCCCGGAGTAATACAAGAAATTTATTCTCTCTTCTCATAGGAAAACTTTTTAAAACAGATCTAATATACTTGAAATTGCATGGAAAGCCTTATCAAATAAAAATTAATAGGTATATATTAAATATTATAAAAAGTTTTCGCCTGTAAGAAAGGCAAAAACAATATAGTTCTTAAATATAGCCAAATTTTTCAACAGCAGTAGAATTTCAAGAAAGATAAAAGCCATGCTTTTGGATCAAACCAATAAAGTATCAAACCTATACGTTTTACTGAATAAGTTTCTTTGCCATTATTTTTTTAAGTTAAAAATACCTACTTAAGTTACTTTATAAATTAGCTTTTACAATATAATCAATGTCATATAAATTAAGTTACATGAGAAGCCAATGTTTTATAAATAATTGAATCCTAACTGTATGTGGCCACCTACATTTTGGTTGGGCTGGGGGCAGGGCAACATTTGTGGCTTGTGAATTCAGAAATAAATTTGCTGTATTTATTGTAGAAGGAGAGCAACATTTTATGTCTTGCCAAGAAGTCTGTAACTATTTATTGAGATTTACTGTACTAAGAATGGATTCCTCCCCTACCTTCTCCCCATCCTGGGTCCCCTCATAGGCTTTATATTAATCCTTTCCTTTGGCCCTTAGGCTTTTCGGAGGTTAACAGATTTTATAAAACAGCAAATCGATAATGCTCTTGCCAAACCAATTCAAATTCGTTACCAGCGCTTGGCCACGGCCGACCGAGAATACAGATTCCTAATGATGGCTCCCTCCCCACGGGGACAGCATTAAGGCCAGAGGAATGCTTACCTACCCTCCGCTCAGGAGGGAAGGGTATGGGTACCTGATCTGAGTGCAGAGCAAAGCATTGCAAGGGAAGGTCAAAAACATTTCGACCCTCTCTGGATTTCCCTGGGAGTAAACCTGGTTTGCATAGAGGTTGGTATCCATACAAAATCTATCAGCTCTGCCTCTGCTCCCCAAAAAAATACCAAGAGCCGTTATCAGTGGGTCTGGAAAGCCCACGGGAGGAACCAGGTCAATACTCCCTCAGATGGTTAAGGCCCGCCCTTTAAAAAACGGAAAGGGAAATAAAATTTGAGGCTTGATCAGAAAAAAACAACAACAACAACAAAAAAACTGTAAAGGGAGGAGATGTTGGGAGCCAAAAAAGAATTGGCATTCGTGACTCCATCTTAAAAGACACCTCCATCTTAGACACTGAGTTTCGGACCTACCAGAACTCAGGCCCTGTGGGAAACTGCACTCCCAGGCATGCACCGGGATGGTCCAAGATGCATTGTTTCCACAACCCATGACAGCGATTTTTAAAATATATATATATATTTTATTGATTTTGTACAGAGAGGAAGGGAGAGAGAGAGTTAGAAACATCGATGAGAGAGAGTCATCGATCAGCTGCCTCTTGCACACCCCCCACTGGGGATGTGCCCGCAACCAAGGTGCATGCCCTTGACCGGAATCGAACCCGGGACCCTTCAGTCCGCAGGCTGACGCTCTATCCACTGAGCCAAACCGGTTTCGGCCCTTGACAGCTATTGCTCAAGCTCTGCTTATGGAACATCCTGCTGTTGGGACACAGCTGCACAACAGAATGTTCTCTGTTGAAGATAAACTATTCTTGACATTTACGGTTTAGTTGCTTAGCTACCCGCTGATGTCCTTGGAGGAATCGCCCTCATTCTCCCTGACTATCTCTGCATCCTTCTACCCTGCAATACACGGGGCTCGATCAGAACCCTGTCTTGCCTCCATTTCTCCGCGTCTCCTGTCCTCCCTCATTCCCTCCCAGGTGTCTCCTCGCTCCCACGTTGCTGTCCCGCTGGCCGGGGCAATAAAACATTTTATTTATTTTAAATACCTGGGTGTATCCCTGCCACACAGAACCTGCTGTCACCTTACCCTCAGGCCACCTTTTCTTCCTTCTTTCCACTCTTTTCCCCCCCATCTTTTAAAAAATATATTTTTAGCCGAGACCGGTTTAGCTCAGTGGATAGAGCGTCGGCTTGGGGACTGAAGGGTCCCGGGTTCGATTCCGGTCAAGGGCATGCACCTCGGTTGCGGGCATATCCCCAGTAGGGGGTGTGCAAGAGGTGGCTGATCTCATCTCATCGATGTTTCCAGCTCTCTATCTCTCTCCCTTCCTCTCTGTACAAAATCAATAAAATATATTTTAAAAATAATAATAATATATATATATATATTTTTACTGATTTCAGAGAGGAAGGCTAAGGGAAAGGGAGAGAGAAACATCAACAAGGAGAGAGAATCATGGACCGGCTGCCTCCTGCACACCCCACACAGGGCATCGAGCCCACAACTCGGGCCTGTGTCCTGACTGTGGAATCAAACCGTGATCTCCCCGTTCCTAGGTCGATGCTTAACCGCTGAGCCATGCCGGCGAGACTGCCCTGCATCTCTTTGAATTTAAATAGACTGGTTTAGCCCTAACCGGTGTGGCTCAGTGGATAGAGCGTCGGCCTGCGGACTAAAAGGTCCCGGGTTCGATTCCGGCCAAGGGCATGTGCCTTGGTTGCGGGCACATCCCCGTTAGGGGTGATGCAAGAGGCAGCTGATCGATGATTCTCTCTCATTGAGATGTTTCTAACTCTCTATCCCTCTCTCTTCCTGTCTGTAAAAAATCAGTCAAATATATATATAAATTTAAAAAAAAGCAATTTAAAAAACTAGTCTATCTTAAAAAAAAAAAAGTCAATAGAAAAATGTCCTCAGGGGAAGATTCACGAAAGGAAAAAAGATAAATGAGCCAAGGAGAGAGGGGCCTGTCTTCCCAGGGGTCATGGCGGGGTCATGGCGGGGTCATGGAGGGGTCCAACGCCCCATGCCAGCCAGATGTGGAGCAGGATGTGGGGGCCAGTCAGGCCCCACACGCTCATCTTCCTTGGCCGGGGGAGTGTTTATAGTTCCTTGGGTCAGAATGTCAGGTCGGCCTTAATCTATAAACAGAATCTGTGCCTCCAGCCGGGGTTGGAGGGGGGAGTGGGGGGGGGGGCGAACCTGGGGAAAAGCAGGGGGAGGCGGGGGCAGTTCAGCTAAAGCTCTGACGTGGGCCCGGCCCAGAGCCCCGCTGGGCCTGCCTCTGCCTTCCCCGCTGGCGCCCAGGGCAGCTCCCGGCCTGGCCTCCTTCCTTCCTTTTATCCTTTTCAAAACAATCTGCTTAAGGTTTTATTTAAGCTCATTTTTAGAGAGAGAGAGGAAGAGAGAGAGAGAAACATCCACGATGAGCGAGAATCACAGATCGGCTGCCTCCTGCACGCCCCACATTGGGGATCCGGCCCACAACCCAGAAAGAAATGTGGACACCTCTCTATTAAAAAAAAAAAAGTATATTTTATTGATTTTTCTATAGAGAGGGAGGGAGAGGGAAAGAGAGAAACATCGGATGAGAAAGACATCGATCAGCTGCCTCCTGCACACCCCCCACTGGGGATGTGCCCTCAACCAAGGTCCATGCCCCTGACCGGAATCGAACCCAGGACCCTTCAGTCTGCAGGCCGACGCTCTATCCACTGAGCCACACTGGTTTCGGCTCTATTTTTTTTTTTTAATTTATTTTTTATTGATCTCAGAGAAGAAGGGAGAGGGAGAGAGATAGAAACATCCAGGATGAGACAGTATCATGGATCGGCTGCCTCCTGCACGCCCCCCCACTGGGGATGAAGCCGGCAGCCCGGGCCTGTGCCCTGAGCGGGAATCGAACCCGGGACCCTTCAGTCTGTAGGCCGACGCTCTATCCACTGAGCCACACGGGCCAGGGTTCCACCGTCTCACAGTCTCTCTTTGGGAGTCACTAGGGGCTGTTTCTCTGGCTGCTTTAAATTTTCTTGTTTGTTGGTCTGTTTGCTCGGAAACAGAGACCGAGAGACAGGGTTTTCCCCGCATTTCACAGCCGGGAGAAGGGAGAAGGGAGTGGCAGGCTCCGTCTACGTCTCCCAGCTCCCAGCCTAGGTCTCTTCTCCATGAGGAGCCTGCTCCCCTCCCTCCCCCCGGCCCCCGCTCCCTGACGCCCTGGAATAGAACTCCCAGGCCCAGCATCCAACGAGCCAGCAAGAGCCAGCATTCATGCTGAAACCGGTGTGGCTCCGTGGATAGAGCGTCGGTCTGCAGACTGAAAGGTCCCTGGCTTGATTCGAGTCAAGGGCATGTACCTTAGTTGCAGGCACATCCCCAGTGGGGGGCGTGCAGTTTTTAATATATTTTATTGATGTTTTACAGAGAGGAAGGGAGAGAGATAGAGCGCTAGAAACGTCGATGAGAGAGAAACATCGACCAGCTGCCTCTTACACACCCCATACCGGGGATATGCCCGCAGCCAACGTACATGCCCTTGACCGGAATCGAACCCGGGACCCTTCAGTCCGCAGACCGACGCTCTATCCACTGAGCCACACCGGTTTCGGCTATAATCTTTTTAAAAAAAATAAAGAACCAGCGTTCATTTCCTGAATGTCAGCAGACACATCCGAGCTCTCTGCACCCCGAAGCCCGGGCCAGATGGCCGGGGAGCCCCGCGGGGACACCCCTCAGGGCTCCAGCTAACGGGCTGCAGAGATGAAAGGTCGACGTGGGGGGGGGGCTGGGCTGTCCCCATGGGGGGCCGGGAAGCATGCCCTCCAACCGCCTCTGAGCATCTCCTCCAAATGCCTCCTCCCTCCGCAGCCCGGCCGCCCCGGGGCAGGAGGGACGGCTCAGGACACCGTTACCCGGCCGCCCCGGGGCAGGAGGGACGGCTCAGGACACCGTTACCCGGCCGCCCCGGGGCAGGAGGGACGGCTCAGGACACCGTTACCCGGCCGCCCCGGGGCAGGAGGGACGGCTCAGGACACCGTTACCCGGCCGCCCCGGGGCAGGAGGGACGGCTCAGGACACCGTTACCCGGCCGCCCCGGGGCAGGAGGGACGGCTCAGGACACCGTTACCCGCAGACTCAGGCCATGGGGACCGACAGGAGGGGCTCCGGGTCCGTGGGTCCTGTTTTCCGCCCTCCCTGCCCGGCCCTCTGCCCCGCTGGAGGCCAGCTCCTGCCTCGCTGCCCTGGGGGAGGCGGGGGGGAGGGAGACCCCCCCACACACACACCCTCAGACACACCACTGCCTCCACCACCACCCTTTCCTCCAGGGGACCACAGGGGCCTCAGCGTCTCCACCTCTGCGTCTCCATCCCTCTCCCTGCAAGACGCCATGATTTCCAGGAGCTGGGAGCCCATGGGGACGGCCCCTCCCTTTTAAAAAATATACACACAGAGCGGCCAGATGATTATGCCTTCAGAGATCATAATAACATAATCATCTGGCCGCTCAGTGTGTGTGTGTGTGTGTGTGTGTGTGTGTGTGTGTGTGTGTATTAAAGGCCCGGTGCATGGATCCGTGCATGGGTGGGGTCCGGCCAGCCTGGCCAGGGGGAGGGGACGTGGGCGGTCGGCCGGCCTGCCTGCTGGTCGGACTCCTGGTCCAGGGGACCGTTTGCATATGAGCCTTTTATTCTATAGGATATGCACTGAGTGGCCAGGTTATTATGCGTTCAGAGATCGTCATCATCTGGCCACTCTGTGTGTGTGTGTGTATATATATATATATATTTCTTTTTTTTAAATATATTTTATTGATTTTTCACAGAGAGAAAGAGGGAGGGATAGAGAGTTAGAAACATCGATGAGAGAGAATCATCGATCAGCTGCCTCTTGCACACCCCCTACTGGGGATGTGCCCGCAACCAAGGTCCATGCTCTTGCCCGGAATCGAACCCGGGACCTTTCAGTCCGCAGGCCGACGCTCTATCCATGGAGCCAAACCGGCTAGGGGTGCCCGGCTGTGTTTTGCCCGGCCACCAAACTGCCACCCACCCCAGAGCCAGGGGCCAGGCTCAGGATTGGGGGGAAGGGAGGAGGGGGGATGGAGGGCTTAGTCCCCCTTTCCCCCGCACCCCGTCACCCCCCCCCAACCTCCCCTGCACACACACAGGGCCTGCCCCTCCCTGCCCGCAGGCTCCCCGCACCTTGTTTCTGGGAAGCCAGATTGAATTAGCTGCGGGGCCCATCTGGCCAGGCCTGGGCCTAATCCCATCTGGCAGCTCCGGGCCTGGTGGCCCGGAATCCAATTTGCCTTGGCCTAATGGAGGCCCGGGCTCCCCGGGGGCGCTGGCCGGGCCCTCCCGCAGGCCGGCAGCCGCTGTTCCGGTGATTAGGAGGAGGAGGCTTGCATGGCTGGAGCCAAGTTAATCTCAATTACCCCCTTCTCTCCCCAAGCCGAGCGCGCCCGGGGGCCGGGGCAGGGGAGGCAGAGAGGGAAGAGGCAGCTCTGGACACTTGGGGGGCTCCTTCCAGCCCCCCGACACCTCACGTCTATCTGCTGACTCTGCCCAGCACCCACGGGGCCTCCCCCTCAGACCCTGGCCTGCCCCCTGGACTCAGAGCCTGAACTGCAAGGTCTTTGTTTAAAAAAAAAAAAAAAATTAAAAAAATATCTATTTTTTTAATTGTTCAGGTTTTTTTATTTTTCTGATAATTTAAAAAAATGTAGCCATTCTGTAATTCAGCCACAGCCTTCATTTCCAGGTGACTTCTTCATTGGGTCGCAGTTCTCTTTTAAATAACAAGCTCTTGTTCCGGAAGACAGTTAGCTTTTCATCAGACTTTCCGTCTAGATAACACCCAACGACAAATCCCATAGGGACAAGTATATGCACCCAGTGGCCACGCACCAGCTGAATTAACTTCATCCTGAGTGCCGCGGCCTCGGTGCCAGCCCGACCCCAAGACCACGGGCAGTCGCGCCTAAAAAATATATTTCTATTGATTTCAGGAAGGAAGGGAGAGGGAGGGAGAGAGAGAGAGAAACATCGATGAGAGAGAAACATCCCTCCGCTGCCTCCTGCACGCCCCCCACTGGGGATGTGCCCGCAACCAAGGTCCATGCCTTTGACCGGGAATCCAGCCCGGGACCCTTCAGTCCGCAGGCCGACGCTCTATCCACTGAGCCAAACCAGCTAGGGCTGTTTAAAAAAAATTTTTAAATATATATTTTATTAATTTTTTTACAGAGAAGAAGGGAGAGGGATAGAGAGCCAGAAATATCAATGGGAGAGAAACATTGACCAGCTGCCTCCTGCACACCCCGCTCTGGGGATGTGCCCACAACCAAGGCACATGTCCTTGACCGGAGTCGAACCTGGGACCCATCAGTCCGCAGGCTGACGCTCTATCCACTGAGCCAAACTGGTGTGTGTGTGTATGTATGTGCACAGGTGTTTGAAGGGCCCAACAGCAATATATATATATATATATATATATATATATATATATATATATATATATATATATAATTAAAAATCAATAGAAGGTTATATCTCAGGTGAGGATTTAGAAAAAAAAAGTGCCCAGCCAGCATGGCTCAGAGGTTGATCATTGACCTGGGAACCAGGAGGTCAGGGTTTGATTCCAGGTCAAGGGCTCCATCCCCAGTCCAGGGCATGCAGGAGACAGCCGACCTGTGATCCTCTCTCCTCACTGAGGTTTCTGTCTCTCTGCCCCTCTTTCTTCCTCTCTGACATCAATAAAAATATATTAAAGAGAAAGCAAGAAAGCGGGGCAGATGTGGGACGTGCCAACTGCCTCTGTGGAGAACCGGGGAGAGAGCGGGGTGCAGGGGATCATGGAGGACGGGCTGAGGGGGTAAGGGGCTGGGACCACGTCTGGGCGAGAGGACCCCGGACGGGGTGAGGCGTGGACTGTCATGGGGGTCCCCCCGGACAGGTGACCTCACGCGCCAGGAGAGAGGGCCCGGCGGGGACGGGGCGGGAGGCGGCCGGGAGAGCCCGGCTCAGCGGGAGCCACCGAGCAGCTGGCAAAGGCCCGGGCGTCCCGCCGAGCCCACCCCGCCGGCTGCAGAGGCCGGAAGGGGCTCCCGCAGGGACGTGTCCGCGGATCCGAGCTCTGAAGGTCACTGGCTGCGGCTGGGAGATGGGGGGCAGGGGGACGGGCAGGGCCATGAGGAAGGGGTGCAGGTGGAGGAGCAGGAGACATGGGCAGGGTGTAACGAACCTGGACAAGCTGCCAGCCAGCCAGCTGGGGCATGCATGTGGGTGTGTGTGGGTGTGTGTAGGGTACATGCGTGTGTGTGTGTGTGTGTATGTGTGTGTATGTGCACAGGTGTTTGAAGGGCCCAACAGCAATAAGAAGCTGGTCTGAGCCCTGACCAGTGTGGCTCAGTGGATAGAGCGTCGGCCTGCGGACTGAAGGGTCCCGGGTTCGATTCCGGTCAAGGGCATGGACCTTAAGCGGGCACATCCCCAGTAGGGGTGTGCACGAGGCAGCTGATCGATGATTCTCTCTCATCAATGTTTCTAACTCTCTATCCCTCTCCCTTCCTTCCTGAAATCAATAAAGATATATTTTTTTAAAAAAGAGAGAACGAAAAAGAATCTGGTCTGAGAAATGAGAGGAGGTCCCTAGGAAGACAGGAAATGCTTTGATTTTTTTTTTTTTAACTTACTGGTTATCGAATTTAAAGAGAGGAAGGGAGGGAAGGAGGAAGAGAGAGAGAGAGAAAAAACATCAATGTGTTATTCCACTTATTCATTCATTCATTGTTTTTTCTTCTTTTTTAAAATATATTTTTATTTTTTAATTTTTTAAAAATATATATATTTTTTTATTTTTTAATAAAAAATATATATATATATATTTTTTTTACAGAGAGAAAGGGAGAGGGATAGAGAGGTAGAAACATTGATGAGAGAGAAACATCAATCAGCTGCCTCTTGCACACCTCCTACTGGGTGTATGCCCTTGACCAGAATCAAACCTGGGACCTTTTATTTTTTATTTTATTTTTATTTTTAAATATATTTTATTGATTTTTTACAGAAAGAAAGGGAGAGAGATAGAGAGCTAGAAACGTCGATGAGAGAGAAACATTGACCAGCTGCCTCTTGCACACCCCCTACTGGGGATGTGCCCACAACCAACGTACATGCCCTTGACCGGAATCGAACCCGGGACCTTTCAGTCCGCAGGCCGACGCTCTATCCACTGAGCCACACCGGCCGGAGCCACTGGCTTCTTGTCTGTGTCCCGCTGACGGGAGATCGGAACCCGCAACCATGGCGTATGGGGACAACGTTCTAACTGACAGAGCGAGCTGGCCCGGGCTTCAGGACACATTTCCTTCCTTTTTTTTTTTTTTTGTCTAAAGTTTTGCGTATGCCTCTTTATATGTCCCCCACAGCCATTCCCACCCGGGCAAGGCCCCACCGCCCCAGAGTCCGTGTCCACTGGTGATGCTCCTGTGCATGCTTTGGCTGCTCTCTGACCCCCCTCCTCCTGCCCTTTATCCCTGGGCCTATTCTTGTTCATCCGATTATGTTATTCATTGCATCCCACAAATGAGTGACGTCATGTGATAGTTATCTTCCTCCCTCTGGCTTATTTCGCTCAGCATGATGCTCTCCAGGGCCTTCCGTGCTGTTGCAAGTGGCAAGAGTTCCTTCTTTTTCTTTTTTCTTTACACCGTGGTGTAGTATCCCATTGAGGAGATGGACCACAGTTTTTAATTTAATTTAATTATATTTTTAAGTATAGTTTATTGATTTTTTTTTTTTTTTTTTTTTTTACAGAGAGGAAGGGAGAGAGAGAGAGCTAGAAATATCAATGAGAGAGAAACATTAGGCAGTTAGGGGCATCTGGCCAGCAGGGGAGCTCCTAACCATCTGTGCCTGCTGACCTGAT
Organism: Pipistrellus nathusii; assembly: GCA_963693515.1. Lineage (NCBI taxonomy): Eukaryota > Metazoa > Chordata > Mammalia > Chiroptera > Vespertilionidae > Pipistrellus > Pipistrellus nathusii. Next base: position 2,768,015 of record OY882878.1, read on the forward strand.
GCCCCTAACTGCCCTCCCCTGCTGGCCTGATGCCCCTAACTGCCCTCCCCTGCTGGCCTGATTGCCCCTAACTGCCCTCCCCTGCTGGCCTGATTGCTCCTAAATGTTTTCCCCTACTGGCCTGATTGCCCCTAACTGCCCTCCCCTGCCGGCCTGATTGCCCCTAACTGCCCTCCCCTGCTGGCCTGATTGCCCCTAACTGCCCTCCCCTGCTGGCCTGATTACCCCTAACTGCCCTCCCCTGCTGGCCTGATTGCCTCTAACTGCCCTCCCCTGCTGGCCTGATGCCCCTAACTACTCTCCCCTCCTGGCCTGATTGCCCCTAACTGCTCCCCTGCCGGCCTGATTGCCCCTAACTGCCCTCCCCTGCTGGCCTGATTGCCCCTAACTGCCCTCCCCCGCTGGCCTGATTGCCCCTAACTGCCCTCCCCCGCTGGCCTGATTGCCCCTAACTGCTCTCCCCCTGCCGGCCTGATTGCCCCTAACTGCCCTCCCCTGCTGGCCTGATTGCCTCTAACTGCCCTCCCCTGCTGGCCTGATTGCCCCTAACTGCCCTCCCCTGCTGGCCTGATTGCTCCTAAATGTTTTCCCCTACTGGCCTGATTGCCCCTAACTGCCCTCCCCTGCCGGCCTGATTGCCCCTAACTGCCCTCCCCTGCTGGCCTGATTGCCCCTAACTGCCCTCCCCTGCTGGCCTGATTACCCCTAACTGCCCTCCCCTGCTGGCCTGATTGCCTCTAACTGCCCTCCCCTGCTGGCCTGATGCCCCTAACTACTCTCCCCTCCTGGCCTGATTGCCCCTAACTGCTCCCCTGCTGGCCTGATTGCCCCTAACTGCCCTACCCTGCTGGCCTGATTGCCCCTAACTGCCCTCCCCCGCTGGCCTGATTGCCCCTAACTGCCCTCCCCCTGCCGGCCTGATTGCCCCTAACTGCCCTCCCCTGCTGGCCTCATTGCCTCTAACTGCCCTCCCCTGCTGGCCTGATTGCCCCTAACTGCCCTCCCCTGCTGGCCTGATTGCCCCTAACTGCCCTCCCCTGCTGGCCTGATTGCTCCTAACTGTTTTCCCCTACTGGCCTGATTGCCCCTAACTGCCCTCCCCTGCCGGCCTGATTGCCCCTAACTGCCCTCCCCTGCCAGCCTGATGCCCCTAACTGCCCTCCTCTGCTGGCCTGATCGCCTCTAACTGCTCTCCCCTCCTGGCCTGATTGCCCCTAACTGCCCTCCCCTGCTGGCCTGATTGCCCCTAACTGCCCTCCCCTGCTGGCCTGATAGCCTCTAACTGCTCTCCCCTGCTGGCCTGATTGCCCCTAACTGCCCTCCCCTGCTGGCCTGATTGCCCCTAACTGCCTTCCCCTGCTGGCCTGATTGCCCCTAACTGCCCTCCCCTGCTGGCCTGATTGCTCCTAACTGTTTTCCCCTACTGGCCTGATCGCCCCTAACTGCCCTCCCCTGCTGGCCTGATCGCCCCTAACTGCCCTCCCCTGCTGGCCTGATCGCCCCTAACTGCCCTCCCCTGCTGGCCTGATCGCCCCTAACTGCCCTCCCCTGCTGGCCTGATCGCCCCTAACTGCCCTCCCCTGCTGGCCTGATTGCTCCTAACTGTTTTCCCCTACTGGCCTGATTGCCCCTAACTGCCCTCCCCTGCCAGCCTGATGCCCCTAACTGCCTCTGCCTTAGCCCTTGCCACCGTGGCTTTTGTTCGGAAGGAGGTCTGGAAGATGTCCGGTCTAATTAGCATTAGCATAGATTTTTATTATTAGCACAGATTTTTAAAATGTTCTCATTGACTTCAGAGAGAGGACGGAGAGGGAGGCAGAGAGGAACACGGATGTGAAAGAAACACGCAGATCGACTGGCTGCCTCCCACCCCCAACGTGACCGGGGCTGGGGATCAACCCTGCGACCCAGATGCTAACCCCTGAACCACCCTGCCCACTCCTGTGTCCCCAGGACACAGGACACTGGCCGGAGAAGTCATTGCTCAGCAAATGTTTATTTTATTTTTTCATTATTATTTTTTAATATATTTTATTGATTTTTTTACAGAGAGGAAGGGAGAGGGAGAGAGAGCTAGAAACATCGATGAGAGAGAAACACCGGCCAGCTGCCTCTTGCACCCCCCCACTGGGGATGTGCCCGCAACCAAGGTACATGCCCTTGACCGAAATCGAACCCGGGACCCCTCGGTCCGCAGGCCGAAGCTCTCTCCGCTGAGCCACACTGGCCAGGGCTTAAAAATCTTATTGATTTCAGAGAGGAAGGGAGAAAGAGAGAGAGAAACATCCATGATGAGAGAGGATCATGGGTCGGCCACCTCCTGCACGCCCCACACTGGGGATCAAACCTGCAACCCAGGCCTGTGCCCTGACCGGGAATCGAACCCTGACCAGTTTTTGCTCAGTAAACATTTAAACAAAAGAACAAGGGCAGGCTGGCGCCCTTCGACCCGCCCCCCCCAACCCCCCAGGCCTCTGCCAGGAGTGTCCCAAGGTCTCGTCCCAGGCCCAGTATCGGACCAGCCCAAAGCTGTGTTAACCGACAGCTGGCCCCCTCTCTCCCCTCCCTCCCCTCCTCTTCCATCTGCCCCTCCTCCCCCATCGCCTCCAAATGCACGGTGTGCATGGCCAGGGGACCTGGACTCTCCATGTGGGGGCCAAGCACCGGCTCAGGTTAGGACCGCAGGAAAAAAGACATTTTTTTCCTTCAAAATCTTGTGGCTGACGGCGTGTGTTCTCGAGACTGCGTTTTAATAGCCTGATCCGATCTTTTTTTTTTTTTTTTAATGTTTTTTATTGATTTTGACAGAGAGGAGAGGAGAGGGACAGAGAGCTAGAAACGTCGATGAGAGAGAAACATCGACCAGCTGCCTCCTGCACACCCCCCACCGGGGATGTGCCCGCAACCAACGTACATGCCCTTGACTGGAATCGAACCTGGGACCCTTCAGTCCGCAGGTTGACGCTCTGTCCACTGAGCCACACCGGTTTTGGCCGATCCGATCGTGATTCATCCGGTTACCAAGGCCCGGGCCGCAGGGAGCCCTCAGGGACAGTGAGCTGGTGATAATGTGCTCACAGAGGTAAGTCCGTCGGAGACAGGTACGGGTGAGACGGCTGATAGGTGGGACCGAAAGAAGCCAAAACGGGGCCGGCCAGCGTGGCTCAGGGGCTGAGCGTCGGCCTAGGAACCAGGAGGTCAGGGTTCGATTCCTGGTCAGGGCACAGGCCCGGGGTGCAGGCTTCATCCCCGGTGTGGGGCGTGCAGGAGGCAGCCGACCCGTGATTCTCTCTCATCATGGATGTTTCTATCTCTCTCTCTCTCTCCCTTCCTCTCTGAGATCAATAAGATTTTTAAGCCCTGGCTGGTGTTGCTCAATGGACAGAGCATCAGCCTGCAAACCAAGGAGTCCCAGGTTTGATTCCGGTCAGGGGCATGTGCCTTGGTTGCAGGCTCCTCCCCGGCCAGGGCTCTGGTCCGGGCTCATGCAGGAGGCAACCCATCGATGTGTCTCTCTCACATCGATGTTTCTCTCTGTCTTTCCCTCTCTTTTCCACTCTCCTTAGAAAGCAATGGGAAAATATCCTCAGATGAGGACAAAATATATATATATAAAGAAATCACACAAATAGCCGAAACCGGTGTGGCTCAGTGGGTAGAGCCCCGGCCTGCGGACTGAAGGGTCCCCGGTTCGATTCCGGTCAAGGGCATGTGCCTTGGTTGCGGGCACATCCCCAGCGGGGGGTTTGCAGGAGGCGGCTGATGGATGTTTCTCTCCCGTCGATGTTTCTCACTCTCTATCCCTCTGCCATCATGAACACAGGCAATGCAGGCTGGGCGGTGCCAGGAGAATTCTGGCGGCTGAGAAGGGAAACCAGGCGCCCCCTGAGGGAGGACCTCCAGCGATTAAGCACCTACTGAATACCTGTCTGCTGCGAAGGAAACGGGAGAAAGACCAGGGAAGGGCACCCTGGCGGTGTGGCTCAGCGGACGGAGCCTTGGCCTGCAGACTGAAGGGTCCCGGGTTCGATTTCCAGTCAGGGCACAGGCCCGGGTTGCAGGCTCCATCCCCAGTGCAGGGCGTGCAGGAGGCAGCCGATCCGTGCTTCTCTCTCATCATTGATGTTTCTCCCTCTTCCTTCTTCTCTGGAATCAATAAATAAAAAAACCACACATTTAAAAAAAAGAATTTTTGAAAAAAAAGGAAGAGAAAAGGGCAATGTGCTATCTGCTCTCTCTCTCTCTCTTTTTAAACACATTTTATTGATTTCAGAGAGGAAGGAAGAGGGAGAGAGAGATAGAAACATCAATGAGGAGAGAGAATCTGCCTCCTGCACACCCCCCGCTGGGGATGTGCCCACAACCCAGGCATGTGCCCTTGACTGGAATCGAACCTGGGGCCCTTCGGTCCGCAGGCTGCTGCTCTATCCATTGAGCCACACTGGCCAGGCTACTCTCTTTTTACACGTGGGGGGGAAAAACAAAGAAATACCCAGAGCTCAGGAAGGCAGGTACCTTACCCACCACAGACACTAAGTGCCAAGGTGGGATTTGAACCCACGGAGTTTAGGACCAGGGAGGGCATTCCTTCCCGCCCGCTGTGTGACAGACAACGGCTCTGAGACCCAGCCAGCTACCAGCCAGCACCGGGGAGGCCTGGGCAGTGCCCGGGGTGGGCCGACGACCAGAGTGGAGAGCCCGGCTGCTCTTTGTCTCAAACCCCCGGGTCTGCACTCACAGGGCCTCTGGTCCCAGCCGGCCCTGACCCAGGTCCCCAGCTGCAGGGCCACCAACGCTGCCTGCCGGCTCCGAGGCCTCAGCTGCTGCTGCCCCCACTCCGATGAGCAATTGGCCAGCGAGCTGTGCCCGCAGTGGAGGGAGCAGGTGGTGGTGGGGAAGGAGCAGGGAGTGGGGGGCCAGGGAGCAAGGACCTGCTGGGACCCGCCAGAGGCCGGACCCAGACAGGGAAGGAATCCCAGCTCCACTTCCTGCCCCAGATGCACGTTCTGCTGCCCGTGGGCCCAGGGTCCATACCCCAGCCCCACCTTGCTCCCTCCCCATCCGTTTTCTGTGCTAAAAAGTGGGGGTGTCCATCTGGCGTGGTTCCGTGGCTGAGCGTCGACCTAGGAACCAGGAGGTCAGGGTTCGATTCCCGGTCAGGGCACAGGCCCGGGTGGTGGGCTCAATGCCCAGTGTGGGGCGTGCAGGAGGCAGCCGATCCATGATTTTCTCTCATCGTGGATGTTTCTCTCTCTCTCTCTCCCTCTCCCTTCCTCTCTGAGGTCAATAAAAATATACACTGAGCCCCAACCAGTATGGCTCAGTGGATAGAGCCTCAGCCTGCGGACTGAAGGGTCCCAGATTGGATTTCAGTCAAGGCCATGTACCTTGGTTGCGGGCACATCCACAGTAGGGGGTGTGCAGGAGGCAGCTGATTGATGTTTCTAAGTCTCTATCCCCCTCCCTTCCTCTCAGTAAAAAATCAATAAAATATATTTTTAAAAAGAAAAGAAATGAAGGTCTCTAAATACTGTTTTTATTACAGAGGGGTACTTAACCACTCCATGATGGGAGTGAAGCAGAAGCTTTAAATATACATATATATCCCTAACCGGTGTGGCTCAGTGGATAGAGCGTCGGTCTGCGGACTGAAAGGTCCCACGTTCGATTCCAGTCAAGGGCATGTACCTTGGTTACGGGCACATCCCCAGTGGGGGGTGTGCAGGAGGCAGCTGATGGATGTTTCTCTCTCATCGATGTTCCTCACTCTCTCTCCCTCTCTCTTCCTCTCTGTAAAAAAATCAATAATGCACATTTTTTAAACAAATAAAAGAATGTGGTGTGGCCGCTCCCTGGGAAGCACAGAGGCGTGGAGGTTGGGGGTCAGTAGATCCTGGCTAAGAAATAAAGGCACATCGCTCCTCTAAGATGCTCCATGTGGGGGCGTGGCGCTTAATGGCCAGGCCTCCTCCTGGAGGGAACGAAGTGTTTGCAGCCCAAGGGTGTGGCGGGGCACTGCGGTCCATCTCGCTGACCGCCGCTCAAGTGCGCGCTTCCCCAGGATTCATTTCACCTCGGAAAAACAACAACAAACCTATTATCTCTTTCAAAAGTATATTTTATTGATTTTTAAAGAGAAGAAGGGTGAGGGACAGAGAGTTAGAAACATCGATGAGAGAGAAACGTCCATCAGCTGCCTCCTGCACAGCCCCCACCGGGGATGTGCCCGCAACCAAGGTCCATTGCCCTTGGCCGGAATCGAACCCGGGACCCTTCAGTCCACAGGCCGATGCTCTGTCCACTGAGCCAAACCGGTCAGGGCAATGTATTTTTTAAAATAAAGCTTCAGCCGAAACCGGTTTGGCTCAGTGGATAGAGCGTTGGCCTGCGGACTGAGAGGTCCTGGGTTCGATTCTGGACAAGGGCATGTGCCTTGGTTGCTGGCAAATTCCCAGTGGGGGTGGGGGGGTTGTTACAGGAAGCAGCTGATGGATGTTTCTAACTCTCTATCTCTCTCCCTTCTTCTCTGTAAAAAATCAATAAAATATTTTTGAAAAAATAGATCTTCTACTTCACTCCTATCACCTAGTGATTAAGTACTCCTCTGTAATAAAAAGGGCGTTTAGAGACCTTCATTTCGTTGTTTTAATATATTTCATTGATTTTTTTACAGAGAGGAAGGGAGAGGGATAGAGATTCAGAAACATCGATGAGAGAGAATCATCTATCAGCTGCCTCCTGCACAGCCCCCACCGGGGATGTGCCCGCAACCAAGGTCCATTGCCCTTGGCCGGAATCGAACCCGGGACCCTTCAGTCCACAGGCCGATGCTCTGTCCACTGAGCCAAACCGGTCAGGGCAATGTATTTTTTAAAATAAAGCTTCAGCCGAAACCGGTTTGGCTCAGTTGATAGAGCGTTGGCCTGCGGACTGAGAGGTCCCGGGTTCGATTCTGGACAAGGGCATGTGCCTTGGTTGCTGGCAAATTCCCAGTGGGGGTGGGGGGGGGGGGTTGTTACAGGAGGCAGCTGATGGATGTTTCTAACTCTCTATCTCTCTCCCTTCTTCTCTGTAAAAAATCAATAAAATATTTTTGAAAAAATAGATCTTCTACTTCACTCCTATCACCTAGTGATTAAGTACTCCTCTGAATAAAAAGGGCGTTTAGAAACCTTCATTTCGTTGTTTTAATATATTTCATTGATTTTTTTACAGAGAGGAAGGGAGAGGGATAGAGATTCAGAAACATCGATGAGAGAGAATCATCCATCAGCTGCCTCCTGCACGCCCCCCCCCACCGGGGATGTGCCGCAACCAAGGTCCATGCCCTTGACCGGATTCGAACCGGGACCCCTCAGTCTGAAGGCCAACGCTCTATCCACTGAGCCAAGCCGCATTCTTAAAAGGACTGATTCTAAAAGGGAAAAAAGAAAGAAAGAAAGGAAAAAGATCCGTTTACAAACTCGGCCTCAGGTCTTTTACCCTTGAAGAGCGTCCCCCCTCAAATTCCACCCCCCACTAGGAAAGGCCACACCTTCCCTAGGCCCCTCCGCCCCTGGCTTCTGCGCCTGCCTCACTCCCCCCTCCCTGCCCTGCCCTGCCCCTGCCCCCCAGCAAACCCCAGGGACCCCAACCGCAGATCTTTTCCTCTTCGGTCCTGGGTTCGTACAGCAGGCCAAGCCCAGGATCTCCGGCTGGAATACAACCATCTCCCCAACCATAGACGGTTCAGCCGAAACCGGTGTTGCTCAGTGGATAGAGCGTCGGCCTGCAGACTGAAAGGTCCCGGGTTCGATTCCGGTCAAGGGCATGGACCTTGGTTGCGGGCACATCCCCAGTGGGGGGTGTGCAGGAGGCAGCTGATCGAGGTTTCTCTCTCATCGATGTTTCTAACTCTCTCTCCCTCTCCCTTATTTTCTGTAAAAAAAAAAAAAATCAATAAAATATATTAAACAAACAAACAAACAAACAAACAAAAAACAATAGACGGTTCTGCGCAGGCACCTGCCTCAGTCTCCCCGTTCTGTACAGCGGGCGCAGGCGCTGTCCATGGGGCCAGGACCCCCCACCCCACCCGGGACCCCGCAGAGCGGGTCCCAAGGAGCCGGCCCCGCCCCCAGTGAGCTGACCCCGCCCCCATCGCGTTGGCCCTGCCCCCGCCCCGCTCCGCCCCCAGCGAGTTGGCCTCCCCTTCCAGTCCCTGCCAACCCCACTCCCAGAGCGTTGGCCCCGCCCCCGTCCACACTCGGGCCCCGCCCCCAGCGCGTTGCCCCGCCCCCGCCCCGCTAGGGCCCCGCCCCAGCGTGTTGGCCCCGCCCCCCCGCTAGGGCCCCCGCTCCCATAAAGTTGACCCCGCCCCCAGCGCGTTGGCCCCGCCCCCGCCCCGCTAGGGCCCCGCCTCAGCGCGTTGGCCCCGCCCCCCGCTAGGGCCCCGCTCCCATAAAGTTGACCCCGCCCCCATCGCGTTGGCCCCGCCCCCGCTCCGCTCGGGCTCCTCCCCCAGCGAGTTGGCCTCCCCCTCCAGTCCCCGCGCCGGCCCCACTCTCAGAGCGTTGGCCGCGCCCCCGTCCACGCTCGGGCCCCGCCCCCAGAAAGTTGGCCCCACCCCCGCTCCTGCTAGGGCCCCGCTCCCATAAAGTTGGCCCCACCCCGGCGCGTTGGCCCCGCTCCCGGACCGCTGGTCCCGTCCCCGGACCGCTGGACCGGCGCGCGCTCGCCCTCCAGGCCACACCTGCCCCCGCTCCCCCACACGGCCCTTTCCCAGTGAGTTGACCCCGCCCCCAGCGCGTTGGCCCCACCCCCGTCCACACTCGGGCCCCGCCCCCATCGCGTTGGCCCCGCCCCCGGACCGCTGGACCGGCGCGCGCTCGCCCTCCAGGCCACACCTGCCCCCGCTCCCCCGCTCGCGGCCGCCGGCGGCCAGGGGTCCCGCCGAGGTGACCGGAGCCCGCGGAGCCGCCGGCCCCCGCCCGCCATGAGGAGCGCGCTCCCCCTGGTCCTCCTCTCGCTGGCCGCCCTCTGCGCGCGCGGTGAGTGCCCGGCGGCGGAGGGCGCGGGGGGCCGGGGCCCCGGGCCCGCAGGACCGGCCCCCGGCGGGCGGGTTGCGAGGTCGGGGTGCGGGCCGGCGGGCGGGTTGCGAGGTCGGGGTGCGGGCGAGATCCTCTCTCCGCGGGCGGGCGCCCCGGGATGCCCTTGGGGAGGCAGGTCCGGGCGCGGGGAGGGGTCCCTCAGCCCCGCGCGGGGGGCGGGGGCGGCGGACTGCGGCTCATCCGGCTCCCGCGGGGGCTCCCGGCTCAGCCCGGCCCGCCCGCCCGGCCCTGGGGCCTGGGACCGGGCAGTTTGGGGTGAATCTCCTGGAAACACCCCCCCTGGGGCGGGGCTGGGGGCCCCCCAGGAGGGGGACACCCCCCCGCCCAGGCAGCCCTTGCAGGCAGAGTCCAGGCGTGGGGAGGGCCCCCTCCTCAGGCCTCAGTTTCCCCAAAGGACCCGGTGGGCTCTCCCACTCGGACCCAGAACCAGGGTGTTATCTCCTGGGGCGAGGACACCCCGCAGGCTGCTCTGGAGGCAGGAGAGGGTGGGGCTCTCACCAGGGACCGTGGCTGCACCGCCACCTGCTGGCATCGTGCCATTCCCTTCTCTCCGGGCCTCAGTTTCCCTCTTCGTTCCTCCCTCCCTAGGGAGGCCCCCCGTGGGGCTCCCCCTGCAGATCCCCGCTTCGGGTCTGCGTTTAGATAGCTTCCCCCCTTCAATAGCTCCCGCCTCAGTCTCCCCATCTGTGCAGTGGGCGCAGGCGCCGTCCGCTGTCCACCTAGGGCCGGAGAAGCGATGGTGGGTCTTAAAGGTGAGCTTTTTGGGACAGGTACAAGCCCCTCGACCTTTTATTATTTACGTATTATTACTTTTTGGATTCTTTTAAAAAAATATATTTTATTGATGGTTTACAGAGAGGAAGAGAGAGGGATAGAGAGGTAGAAACATCGATGAGAGAGAAACATCGATCAGCTGCCTCTTGCACACCCCCAACCGGGGATGTGCCTGCAACCAAGGTCCATGCCCTTGACCGGAATCGAACCCGGGACCTTTCAGTCTTCAGGCCCACACTCTTTCCACTGAGCCAAACCGGTTTTGGCTGGATTCTTTTTTTGATTGAAACATCCTTTCAGAAAGGAAGGGAGAGAGAGAGAGAAACATCATGATGAGAGAGACTCATGGACTGGCCCCTAACTGGGATCAAGCCCACAACCCGGGCATGTGCCCTTGGCCAGAATCGAACCCGGGACCCTTGAGTCCACAGGCCATCTCTCTATCCACTGAACCACACCTGCCAGGGCCACCCTTGACCTTTTATTTATTTTTATTTTATTTTTTAAAAATATATTTTATTGGTTTTTCACAGAGAGGAAGGGAGAGGGATAGAGAGCTAGAAACATCGATGAGAGAGCAACATCAATCAGCCTGCCTCTCACACCCCCGCTCCCCACTGGGGATCAAGCCCACAACCCGGGCATGTGCCCTTGGCCGGAATCCAACCCGGGACCCTTGAGTCTGCAGGCTGAGGCTCTATCCACTGAACCACACGGCCAGGGCCACTCTCGACCTTTTTTTTTTTTTTTTTTTTTAATCCATCGCTGCCGTGTCATAGTTACATCCCCTCTCTTTGGGACCCAGCGTCTTCACAGGGACTCAGTAACGCAGGAAGGAAGGCCCAGGGGTATAGAGGGGTCGGGAGGGGGGTGCTGGTCTGAGAGAGGCCGGCCCCCGGCTCTGTCTCTGCTCGCTGGGGCCCGGAGCAAGTGCCTCCCCGCTTTGGACTCAGTTTCCCCTGTGGAGACGCAGAGGGGCTGAAGGATGGGAGGGGTGTGGAGCCTCTGACTCTGGAGCCCACGGCGGGGCCTCCCGATGGGGCGGGACCCCCCGATGGGGCGGGACCCTGCTGGCTGGCCGGGCGTTGGCCTGAGGCAGGACCGGCCCAAGGGCGTATCCACTGGACCGGCCCAAAGGTGCACCCACTGAGCATCCCGGTGGGCTGGGCGGGAGTCCCCTGGGGCCGGGGAGATGGGGGACCCCGGGACTGGGGGGCTAGGAGCTTCAGGTTCACAGACCCAGAGCTGCCCCAGACACGGCAGACATGCCCCTTTTTATAAAATGACCGGTCAACTCGGCCAGTGTGGTTCAGTGGGTAGAGCGTCGGTCTGCAGCCGGAAGGGTCCCGGGTTCCATTCTGGTCAAGGGCATGGACCTTGGTTGAGGGCACATCCCTGGTAGGGGGTGTGAAAGAGGCAGCTGGTTGATGTTTCTCTCTCTTCGATGTTTCTAGCTCTTTATCCCTCTCCCTTCCTCTCTGTAAAAAATCAATAAAATAAAAAATAAAAAATAAAATGACCGGTCAGCCCACACAGTGTGGCTCAGTGGGTAGGGTCCCAGGTTCAGGTTCGATTCCGGTCAAGGGCATGCAGGTTCCTCTTTGCCCAGGCCCACACATGCAGGAAGCAACCAAATCGATGTGTTTCTCTCACATCCATATTTCCCTCTGTCTGTCCCTCTCTCTTCCACTCTCTCTAAAAATCAAGGGGGAAAATATCCTCGGGGGAGGATTAAACAAATAAAATAAAATAATAAAAAGCCCAGTCAGCCGAAACCGGTGTGGCTCAGTGGGTAGAACGCCAGCGGCCTTCGGACTGAAAGGTCCGGGGTTCGATTCCGGTCAAGGGCATGGACCTTGGCTGCGGGCACATCCCCGGAGGGGGGCATGCAGGAGGCAGCTGATGGATGAGTCTCTCTCATCGATGTTTCTAACTATCCCTCCCTTTTCCTCTCTGTAAAAAAATCAATAAAATATATTTAAAATAAAATAAATAAAACGACCGGTCAGCTCAAACGTGAATCCTTGAGAGGGTCCGGGGGAGAGACCCGCTGGGCTGGGGCTGCAGGCCTGGGAGCTGCTGGCCTCTGGGTGGGTTCGGGGTGAGAGGCTGGGCTCCGGATCTAGGCCGGCTGGACAGCCCAGGCAGTGGGGGCCGGGGGGGGGGGGAGCCGGAAGCAAAGCCACCCCGAGCCTCCCTCACGGGGCCCAGCACGTGGCATCTGCTCCAGATGGGCAGTAAGTCAGAAAGTGCGGGCGGGAGCCAGCGGCTCCTGTGGCCGGGCCTTCACCCCCCTCCCCCGAATCTGCCTCCCCCACCCTCTCCCCCCACATCCCGCACCCTGGCCCCACCCAGAGGGAGAGTCTGTAAGACAGGGGAGCTGGGGGCCCCACAGGCACCCACCTCCTCAGCCCCCCTTCCTCCCCATCCTTCCCCTCCTGCTCCCCGATGCCAGTGCTACCCCCACCCCCCTGCACACTCTCCCCTCTCCCCCCTCCCTCCCAGCGTCCCTCTCCCCAAGGGGTCCCTCCAAACCTCCTCCCCAATACGTTCTGTCCCCCAAGAGCCCAGGCAAGGCCGTGAGGGAGGATGGGGCTGGAGGACAGACGGAGGGGCTGGGGGGCAGGACAGACGGAACTGGGCACGGGTTCTGGACTGGAAGTCCGGAGTGGGGGGGCACTCCCTGCTGGAGGAACGGAGGAGGGGGACCTGGGATGGACGGGGAGCCCCGCTGAGCTCTGTCCCGGATTTTTTTTTTTTAAGTATTTTTATTTATTGACTTCAGAGAGGAAGGGAGAGGGCGAGAGAGGAGCATCCAGGATGAGAGAGGATGAGGGATCGGCCGCGTCCTGTACGCCCCACACTGGCGATCGAGCCCGCAATCCGGGCATGTGCCCCGACCCCCGTGACCTCCTGGTTCGTACGTCGATGCCTAAACACGCTGGTTGGGCCATAATCTTTTTAAAAATTTTTTTTAAAAATATATTTTTATTGATTTTGTACAGAGAGGAAGAGAGAGGGATAGAGAGCTAGAAACATCCATGAGAGAGAAACATCCATCAGCTGCCTCTTGCACACCCCCTACTGGGGATGTGCCCGCAACCAAGGTCCATGCCCTTGACCGGAATCGAACCTGGGACCCTTCAGTCCGCAAGCCGACGCTCTATCCACTGAGCCACACCAGTTTCTGCTGGGCAATAATCTTATGCTAATAAAAGGGCAATATGCAAATGAATCACAACACCCGCACAGTAACAACTGGACAGCAGGCCGGGTGGGGTGGCCAGGCAAGCAGAGGGGGCAGTTACGGGCGACCAGGCCGGCCGGCAGGTGAGCAGTTAGGAGCCAGCCGTCCTGGATTTGGGAGGGATGTCCAATCGGGCCGAAGCCGGCACTGGGACATCTCCCAGGACACAGAGCAGGGACCAGGGTGCAGGGCCAGGCTGAGGCACAGGCTGGGTCCCAGTTGGAGAGGGTGCGGGCTGGGCTGAGGGGACACCCTCTCCCCCGCACACCCGAGGCGCCCCCTTCCCAGCGGTCCCACCGTGTCTTCCAGGGCAGGGCCGCGCGACCAACGCCGAGGAGCGGCTCATGGACGACCTCCTGAACCGGACCCGCTACAACAACCTGATCCGCCCGGCCACCAGCTCCGCCCAGCTCATCTCCATCCGGCTGCAGCTCTCGCTGGCCCAGCTCATCAGCGTGGTGGGCGCAGGGCCGGGGCGGGGGGGGGGAGGGGGCAGAGTGCAGGGCAGGGGTGCAGGGTGCAGGGCCAGGGGTGCAGGGCAGGGGTGCAGGGTGCAGGGCCAGGGGTGCAGGGCAGGGGTGCAGGGTGCAGGGCCAGGGGTGCAGGGCAGGGGTGCAGAGCAGGGCAGGGGTGAAGGGCCAGGGTGCAGGGCAGGGCAGGGGTGAAGGGCCAGGGTGCAGGGCAGGGCGGGTGAAGGGCCAGGGTGCAGGGCAGGGCAAGGGTGCAGGGCACAGGGCAGGGCAGGGGCGCAGGGCAGGGCAGGGGTGCAGGGCAGGGGTGCAGGGTGCAGGGCCAGGGCACAGAGCAGGGACCAGGGTGCAGGGCCAGGGGTGCAGGGCAGGGGTGCAGGGTGCAGGGCCAGGGCACGGAGCAGGGACCAGGGTGCAGGGCCAGGCTGAGGCACAGGCTGGGAGCATCTCTCCCTCGGGCACGGCTGGGCCTGGGGGACGAGGTCCTGGCCTCTTCATTGGATCCCTCCCTTGTGCGTCAGTGACAGGCGAAGGGGACTGAGGGGCGGGCACCTTTCTCAGGGGTGTCCTCTCTCTCGAAGGGAGGTGGGTTCCGTGGGTCACACTCTGTGAAAACAGGTCGCACAGTACCCAGGAGACCGGGGCGTCACACTGTGTAGGGCTTACATCTCAACTTCCAAAGGTAGTTTTTAAAAATATTCTTTTATTGATGTCAGGGAGGGTGAGGGAGAGAGACGGAAACATCCATGATGAGAGTGAATCATGGACCGGCTGCCTCCGGCATGCCCCCCAGGGGGTCAGGGCACATGCCTCCTTCCGGCTCCCTCCCCAGCAGGGGGCGCACAGCTAGGCAGCCAGTCCATGATTCTCTCATCAGTGCTGTTTCCATCTCTATCTCCCTCTCCCTTGAAATCAATAAGATCCACAAAAACATTATTTTTTTTTTAAGAGAAAGAAAATAGCCACTAGTACTTTCAAGAAAATGATGGTGATGAGAATGCAAAGCCACATGAGATGGACTGAACAACTGAAGGGTCATAGCAGAAGGGAAGGTTAAGGGGTTGGAAGAGAGTTCAGTAGAAACCATCCTATAGAATAAAAGCCTAACATGCTAAGTGTCCGGTCGACCCGTCGGCCATTCAACCAATCAAAGGGCGATATGCTAATGATATGCTAATGCCGCCCAACTGCTCGCTATGACGTGCACTGACCCCAGGGGGCAGATGCTCTGACCAGGTAGGTTAGCTTGCTGCTGGGGTCCGGCCGATTGGGACTGAGTGAGACGGGTCAGACACACCCTGGAGCCCATCCCACGGTCCCTCCCCAGCCCTGATCGTGCAGGAGTGGGGTCCCTCGGCCTGGCCTGCGCCCTCCTGCAATCTGGGACCCCTCGAGGGATGTCGAGAGCGGGTTTCGGCCTGATCCCGCAGGCCAGGCCGAGGGACCCCACTGCTGCACCAATTTGTGCACCGGGCCTCTCGTAGGAGAAGATAAAAAACAGAGAAGACAGTAGGGTGCCTGTTTAGGGTGCGAGTCCCTGAGCAGACACTGCCACGGAGGACCCAGCGTCTCAGGTGCGAGCAGGAGCTGTCTCCGGCTCCCTGGGTCAGGAAGGCCTTGGAGGTGCCTGAGGGCTGCCGGGGGGCGAGGGCTCCTCCCGCCCGTGGACCGACAGCCCCCGTCTCCCCCCAGAATGAGCGGGAGCAGATCATGACCACCAACGTCTGGCTGAAGCAGGTAAGAGCCCCAGGGTGCCCGCTGGGGGGGGGGGGCGCTCCAGGGTTGCCGTGGGCGACAAGGGCCTGTGGTGACGGGGCCCCCCGCCCGCCCGCCCCCCAGGAGTGGACGGACTACCGCCTGGCCTGGAACAGCTCCCGCTACGAGGGAGTGAGCATCCTGCGGATCCCCGCCAAGCGCCTGTGGCTGCCCGACATTGTGCTCTACAACAAGTGAGTGGCCAGGGGGGCGGGGGGGAGGGCCTGGGGGGAGGGTGGCCAGACCTCCGGGTCCTCCAGGCCCCCGCGTCCAGCCCGAACCCCGTCTGTGCTACACCCCGGCTTCCTCGCTGTCACGCTAGTGGAGGAATAATTTTATTTTTTTAAAAATATATTTTATTGCCGAAACCGGTTTGGCTCAATGGATAGAGCGTTGGCTTGGGGACTGAAGGGTCCCGGGTTCGATTCCGGTCAAGGGCATGGACCTTGGTTGCGGGCATATCCCCGGTAGGGGGTGTGCAAGAGGCAGCTGATCGATGACTCTCTCTCATCGATGTTTCTGACTTTCTCTCTCCCTTCCTCTCTGTAAAAAATCAATAAAATATATTTTTTTAAAAATTATATATATATATATATATTTTATTGATTTTTTTACAGAGAGGAAGGGAGAGGGATAGAGAGCTAGAAACGTCGATGAGAGAGAAACATCGACCAGCTGCCTCCTGCACACCCCCTACCCGGGATGTGCCCGCAACCAAGGTACATGCCCTTGACCGGAATCGAACCCGGGACCTTTCAGTCCGCAGACCGACGCTCTATCCACTGAGCCAAACCGGCTTCGGCTATTTTTTAATATTAATTTTTAAAATATACTAGAGGCCCGGTCCACAAAATTCATGCACGGGTGAGAGGGGTGCGTCTGTCAGCCCAGCCTGCAACCTTTCCAGTCTGGGACACCACTGGGATCGGGCCTAAACGGGCAGTCGGAGATCCCTCTCACAAGCCAGGACTGCTGGCTCCCAACCGCTCACCTACCTGCCAGCCTGATTACCTCCTAACAGCCTCTGCCTGCCAGCCTGATTGACACCTAACTGCTCCCCTGCCGGCCTAATTGCCCCTAACTGCCCTCCCCCGCTGGCCCAGTCACCCCCAACTGCTCCCCTGCCAGCCTGGTCACCCCTAATTGCCCTCCACTTCCGACCTGGTCACCCCCAACTGCCCTCCCCTGCCTGCCATCTTCTGGTGGCCATCTTGTGTCCACATGGGGGTGGGTGGCCATTTTTTATCACATGAGGGGCCATCTTGTGTGTTGGAGTTGACGGTCAATTTGCATATCACTCTTTTATTAGATAGAATTGCTTTTCAAAATATACGTATGTTTTTAATCATTTCAGAGAGGAAGAAAGAGGGAGAGACATCCCTGATGAGAGAGGATCATGGATCAGCTGCCTCCTGCATGCCCTCTACTGGGGATCAAGCCCACTTGTGCCCTGAGTGGGAATTGAACCCTGACCTCCCAGTTCGTGGGTCGATGCCCAACCACTGGGCTAAGCAGGCTGGGCTGGAGGAGGAATTAGAGAGGAGCCCAGCAAGTGCCCTCAGCTACAGACAGGGGGCAGACGGGAAACTGGAGGCCCCGCTGTGCCCAGGCCCAGCCCCATGACCCCCTTTTTTTCATCTGCACCTGAGAATATGTTTCCACTGATTTTAGAGAGAGTGGGGGGGGGGAGAGAAACATCAACATGAGAGAGAGACATCGATGGGTTGCCTCCTGCACGCTCCCCACCAGGAGCCCTTGATCAGAATCGAACCCAGGACGCTTTGGTCCGCAGGCCGACGCTCTACCCACTGAGCCACAGTGGCTGGGGCCACGGCTCTTGCTGACCCTCCGCTGCTTGGCCGGTGTTGGGTGCTGGTGGCAGCACTGACATCGGTGGGTCCATGTCTCCGGCAGGCGGAGGGATGGTAGGGACTCCGGTAGAAACGGTTAGGAGGGCAGACCTCAGCGGTTCTTTTTTTTTTAATATATATTTTATTGATTTTTTACAGAGAGGAAGAGAGAGGGATAGAGAGTTAGAAACATCGATGAGAGAGAAACATCCATCAGCTGCCTCTTGCACACCCCCACCTGGGGATGTGCCCGCAACCAAGGTACACACATGCCCTTGACCGGAATCGAACCCGGGACCCTTCAGTCCGCAGGACCGACGCCCTATCCACTGAGCCACACCGGTTTCAGCCCTCAGTGGTTCTGCATACCAGGTTCCTGACCTTGAAGCAGTAGCCTCTTCACTGCGGGGCCTCGGTCTTCCCATCTGTGCAATGGGTATAACATATGACGACCAGACGTCCCGCTTTTGGTGGGACAGTCCCGATTTTCAACAATTTGTCCCGTGGGACTTTTTTAAAACTCCACGGGATGCAGGACAAAATCGGGACGTCTGGCCGGGACTGGTGTGGCTCAGTGGATAGAGTGTCGGCCTGTGGACTGAAAGTCCTGGGTTCGATTCCGGTCAAGGGCATGGACCTTGGTTGCGGGCACATCCCCAGTAGGGGGTGTGCAAGAGGCAGCTGATCGATGATTCTCTCTCTCATCGATGTTTCTAGTAACTCTATCCCTCTCTCTTCCTCTGTGAAAAACCAATAAAATATATTAAAAAAAAAAAAAAAGAATTTCAGGTTGTATCTGCAAATAGGATTCAGACAAGAGATGAAAAGTTAAAAAAAAAAAAAAGTATTAAAAACAAAACAAAACAAAACAATGCCGAAACCGGTTTGGCTCAGCGGTAGAGCGCCGGCCTGCAGACTGAAAGGTCCCGGGTTTGATTCCGGTCAAGGGCATGGACCTTGGTTGCGGGCACATCCCCGGTAGGGGGTGTGCAGGAGGCAGCTGATGGATGATTCTCTCTCATCGATGTTTCTAGCTCTCTCTCTCTCTCCCTTCCTCTCTGTAAAATATCAATAAAATATATTTTTTTTAAAAAAACAAAAACAAGTCTTCCCAGGGCGGGCCTGGGCGTGGGAGTGGGGGGCGGGGTGCCCCGTGGGCGCCATCCGCAGGGTCCCGGCTGCATCCTCACGGCCTGTCCCCCCCCCCCCCCCCCCCCCCCCCCCCGCAGCGCCGACGGGACCTACGAGGTGTCGCTGTACACGAACGCGGTGGTGTGGGCCAACGGCACCATCATGTGGCTGCCGCCCGCCATCTGCAAGAGCACCTGCAAGATCGAGGTGCGCCACTTCCCCTTCGACCAGCAGAACTGCAGCCTCAAGTTCCGCTCCTGGACCTACGACCACACGGAGATCGACATGGTGCTCAAGACGCCGTCGGCCAACCGCGACGACTTCACGCCGAGCGGCGAGTGGGACATCCTGGCGCTGCCGGGCCGCCGCACCGTGGACCCGGGCGACCCGCGCTACGTCGACGTGACGTACGACTTCGTCATCCGCCGGAAGCCGCTCTTCTACACCATCAACATCCTCGTGCCCTGCGTGCTCATCACCTCGCTGGCCATCCTGGTCTTCTACCTGCCCTCCGACTGCGGCGAGAAGATGACGCTGTGCATCTCGGTGCTGCTGGCGCTCACCGTCTTCCTGCTGCTCATCTCCAAGATCGTGCCGCCCACCTCGCTGGACGTGCCGCTCATCGGCAAGTACCTCATGTTCACCATGGTGCTCGTCACCTTCTCCATCGTCACCAGCGTGTGCGTGCTCAACGTGCACCACCGCGGGCCCGGCACGCACACCATGGCGCCCTGGGTGCAGCGCTGCTTCCTGCACCGGCTGCCCGCCTTCCTCTTCATGAAGCGGCCCCAGGGCGGCGGCGGTCCGGCCAGGCCCGCGAAGCTGCCCCGCCGCCCGGAGGGTCCTTCCGGCTCCCCGTACTTCGTGAACTCGGAAGCAGAGGCCGCCCACAAGGCCGCCGCCGCCGCTGCTGCTGACCTCGGGGACTTCCGACTTCCGGCTTCCGGCGGCAGGTTCCGGCGGGACGTGCAGGAGGCGCTGGAGGGCGTGAGCTTCATCGCGAGGCACATGAGGAGCGACGACCAGGACCAGAGCGTAAGTGATGGAGCTCAGAGGACACTGCCCGGCCCCCCATGGGGCATTCCTGAGGGACCAGCGCCCCTGCCCCAATAATGCCATAAGGGACGTGTGCACAGGTGACCTGGAGGCTGCCTTAGCCGGAAATCTGACACGCACGCCCCTAGGTACTTAATTAATAATCCACTGAGCAGACATCACACAGGAGACACACATGCAATGCACGAGGCACTCACGGTTTAGTTGCCAGAGTCCTGGTGGGCTCCTGAATTCTAGGCAGGCCACCCGGGGATCCACACTGACAGACACACACACACACACACACACACACACACACACACGGTTCACGGAGGACGTTGCAGCTGCAGCTCGGCTGGCGTTGAGGCGTCTCACAGCGGCTCACGGTCCGAGGCTCAGGCAGAGCTTTGACGGGTGCAGGCAGGGGAAGTGGGGAGCGACCCTCTGTGGAGGAGCAGCAGGGATGTCTCTGATCTCCTATGGAGCTTCCTCTTTGTGTGTGTCTTCAGGGCTCAGAGGTGTCTTCCGTGTGTCTTACCGGCGGGTCCCGGGACACAGATCACTTTATCTGTTTCCTACATGCAGGTCCCTCAAGGGTGCTTATCAGTTAGTTTACATTCCAGTCCGTACTTTCAGATATCACACTTCCAATTCCACACTTCAGTACTTATTCAATATTATATTTATCCTTGTTACTATTATTATAACAGCCCCCAAACACTTCGCTGGGATAAGGAACTCCAAGGGAACACGAGTATGATGACAGCATCACGCACCCGGGGAGAGGGAGGGAGGGATGGCCCTCGGTCTCTTTTGTTTGCTCTGGGCTCCCTGAGAGCAGAGGCGAAGATGAGGACCCAGGCAGCCCTGGCTGGTGTGGCTCAGTGGGTGGAGTGTCAGCCCGCAGACGGAAGGGTCCCGGGTCCGATTCTGGTCAAGGGCATGGACCTCAGTTGCAGGCTTGATCCCTCTCCCTGGTCAGGCAACCCATGGATGTGTCTTGCTCACATCAGTGTTTCTCTCTCTCTCTCTCTCTCTGTCTTTCAATTTGAGAGGCCAGCATGCTAACCACTGAGCAAACTTGCCAGGGCTCCAGTAACAGGATTTTTTTTTTAGTGTTTTGTGTCTTTTTTATTTTATATATTTGTATTGCTTTCAGAAAGGAAGGGAGAGGGCGATAGAAACATCCATGATGAGAGAGAATCACGGATCGGCTGCCTCCTGCACGCCCCACACTGGGGATCTAGCCCACAACCTGGGCATGTGCCCTTGACCGGAATCGAACCCAGGACCCTTCAGTCTGCAGGCCAAAGCTCTTATCCACTGAGCCAGCCAGCTAGGACTAGGCCTTGCATTTTATACTTTGATGGTGCTTGCTTTCTTTTTTTAATCCTCAATTGAGGACATGTTTCCATTGACTATTTTTTTTTAATTTTTTAAAATATATTTTATTGATTTTTTACAGAGAGGAAAGGAGAGAGATAGAGAGTTAGAAACATTGATGAGAGAGAAACACCGACCAGCTGCCTCCTGCACACCCCCTACTAGGGATGTGCCCGCAACCAATGTGCATGCCCTTGACCGGAATCGAACCTGGGACCTTTCATTCCGCAGACCGACGCTCTATCCACTGAGCCACACTGGTTTCGGCTCCATTGACTAATTTTTTTAGAGACAGTGGAGGGGAGGCAGGGAGAGAGAGAGAAAGAGAGAGGTTGATGGGAGAGACAACACATTGATGGGTTGCCTCCTGCACCTGCCCCCACCGGGGCTGGGGAACCTGCAACCGGGGTCCGCGCCCCATGACCAGGAATCAGACCCACCAGCCTCCGGTCTACGGGCCGACGCGCCAACCACTGGGCAAAGCTGTCGAGGCTTCCTTTTTTTTTTTTTTTTTTTTACAAACTCTGTTTTTATTGGTTTTAAAGAGTACGGGAGGGAGAGATAGAAACATCAATGAGCCAAAACCAGTTTGACTCGGTGGATAGAGCGTCAGCCTGCGTACTCAATGGTCCCAGGTTCGATTCCCGGCCAAGGGCATGGACCTTGGTTGCAGGCACATCCCCAGTGGGGAGTGTGCAGGAGGCAGCTGATGGATGTTTCTCTCTCATCGATGTTTCTAGCTCTGTATCTCTCTCTCTTCCTCTCTGTAAAAAAAATCAATAAAACATTAAAAAAAAAAAAAAAGAAAGAAACATTGATGAGAGAGAACATCAGCAGGCTGCCTCCTGCACCCCCTCCCCCCGTTACTGGGCATCTGGCCCGCATCCTGGGCATGTGCCCTGACCGTGAGTCGAACCCGGTGACCCCCGGGTTCATGAGTCGACGCTCAAAACGCTGAGCCGTGGCGGCCAGCTGGCACCCATCCCGAGCGTTCTGCTAACGGGCTCCCCGCCCGCTTGGCACGCCCTGGCCGCCTGCTGTTCCTAAGCCCATTCATCGAGAGTCTCTTCAGGGAAGAACACAGGCGGATCCCCGGCTATTACACCCACCCGTGCTCACCGGGCTCCAGCCACACGCGTGGGGTCTCTGCCGGGCCCTGGCGGCATCACCGCCGGCCCTCCCAGGGGCCTGTGATGTGGCGTTTCCTCGAAGCCTCCTTTTCCTCGGGAAGGCTGTGGCCCAGAGAGGGTTGGCGACTGGCTCAGGGTCACACAGCCGGCCCAGAGCAGAGCAAGCTCCGTCCCCAGAGCTTCCGGACGCTATTGGTGCCCCTGGGTGGGCGGCCATTCGTGCCGGGGTTCTTGTCCCAGCATTACGAAAGGGTTCGGCAATCTGGAGAAAGCAGTTGCGTGCAGATTCGATAAGGAGTCCAAAGACGAAAGATGGTTTTTAAGAATATATATTTCATTGTTTTTTTTTGTGTTTTTTTTTTTTTTTACAGAGAAGAATGGAGAGGGAGAGGGAGATAGAAACATTCATGATGAGAGAGAAACATCCATCAGCTGCCTCCTGCGCACCCCCTACTGGGGATGTGCCCGCAACCAAGGTCCATGCCCTTGACCGGAATCAAACCTGGAACCCTTCAGTCCGCAGGCCGACGCTCTGTCCACTGAGCCAAGCTGGTCAGGGTGGAAGATAGTTTTGAAAGGCATTGGGGGGTCAGAGGAGCTTCCGCTAAAGGAGCTGAAGACTCTCTCCTGGTCTCAGGACCCCTTGCTTTTTATTAACACAATTTGTCTTAAGGCAAGGTGGAGATAAGACCCTTCAGAGGGTAGGGTTTACAGAAGCATTGTCAGATGGGGGAATGGTATACAGCTATTCAGGTGTCTGGCCAACAGGGGGCAGTAACACGCAGATGGAGATGCCCTGAGCTGTCTGGCAGCAGACAATCAGGTTTGGGGGAAGTGCTGTAGCCGTTCTAACACGTAATTACATGGGAGGCTCAGCCCTTGTTGAGCCCCCCACGCTTCACCAACCTTCGGATGAAACTCTTGTAACTATGACTTGCTGGAAATGGCGAATGGAGCTAAAGACTCTCTCTTTGTCTCAGGACCCCTTGCTTTTTATTAGCACAATTTGTCCTAAGGCAAGGTGGAGATAAGACCCTTCAGAGGGTAGGGTTTCGTACAGAATCTATTGTAAGATTGGGGAATGGCCTTCGGCTGTTCAGGTGTCTGGCCAACAGGGGGCAGTAACACGCAGATGGAGATGCCCTGAGCTGTCTGGCAGCAAACAGCCATCCTATTCAGGTTTGGGGGAAGTGCCGTAGCTGTTCTAACAGGTAATTACATGGGAGGCTCAGCCCTTGTTGAGTCCCCCAAGCTTCACCAAGCTTTGGATGAAACTCTTGGACTCATGACACGCTGGAATCGGCTCCTGGCAGGCAGGACGTTCCTGACTGGCTTTCCCGGCACTGAGATCGGGATGGGCTTGGCTGGTCCGCTTTCCCGCGTCCAGCTGTCTTCCCTTCGGGACATGCCGGCCCCACGCAGTCGGGCTGTTTCCAACCCTCAGCTCTCACCCTCCTCGTGACTAACCAGACATTGTGATAGTACAACATTTTTGTTTTTTAAATATTTTTATTGGTTTCAGAGAGAGCTAGAAACATCAACGAGAGGAATCACTGATCGGCTGCCTCCTGCACGCCCCCCACTAGGGATCAA
Source organism: Pipistrellus nathusii (assembly GCA_963693515.1). Lineage (NCBI taxonomy): Eukaryota > Metazoa > Chordata > Mammalia > Chiroptera > Vespertilionidae > Pipistrellus > Pipistrellus nathusii. The sequence goes on from OY882878.1 coordinate 2,791,472, forward strand.
GCCTACAACCCAGGCCTGTGCCCTTGGCTGGAATCGAACCCGGGACCCTTCAGCCCGCAGGCCAACGCTCTATCCACTGAGCCACACCAGCTAGGGCAACAGTGCAATGTTTTTCTTTTTTTTATCTTTTAAAGAGAGAGAGGCACGCACCCCCCCCCCCCCAGTATGCTGTCTGAAAGTGGGGCTGCCCAACCGCCACCCCAGAAAGCCGAGGGGGCTGTGTGCGCGGAGAGCCTCGGGGTGCCTGCTGGCCCCGGGAGCTGGGATGCGGGGCTGGCTGCCATGGGATCATCCAGGGTGAGCACACGCCGTGGACCGGGGGAGAAGGGGGAGGCTGACAAACGGGGTCACTGACCGGCCCGCACATCCAGCTCGAGCCCCGCTCCCCCTTCCCCCCCAGGGAGAGAGTGCCGGGGACTCAGAGGGGCCGGGACGTGAGCACGGGCGTGCGGGAGGGAGGCCAGGAGGCTGGGGCTCGCTGGGGGCACCCCCACTCACCCCACCACCCGGCAAAGGAAGCAGGCACATGTATGGGGGCCAGCCAGGTGCCTGCTGACTCCACTCCTGGCTCTGAGAGAGAGAGAGAGGGGGGGAGAGAGAGAGAGAGAGAGAGAGAGAGAGAGAGAGAGAGAGAGAGAGAGAGGGAGGGAGAGAAAGAGAGAGAGAGAGAGGGAGGGAGGGAGGGAGGGAGGGAGAGAGAGAGAGAGAGAGAGAGAGAGAGAGAGGAGATGACACAATAGGAGGCTGCGTCTCCGTTACAAGGACTCACAAACGCTGCTGTTACCAGAACCGAGCAAATTCAATGCCAGCATTTCCAAGTGCCCTGCTGTCCCCCATGCGCACCCCACTCCCCAAGGGGGCCCCAAAGCTAGCCATGGGCGGCGCCCGCTCGGGAGGCTCGGGGTGACGCTAAGAGAAAGGCCTTGCCGAAACCGGTGTGGCTCAGTGGATAGAGTGTCGGCCTGCGGACCGAAGGGTCCCGGGTTCGATTCCGGTCAAGGGCATGGACCCTGGTTGTGGGCACATCCCCGGTGGGGGGGGTGGTGTGTGCAGTAGGCAGCTGATGGATGTTTCTCTCTCATTGATGATTCTAACTATCTCTCTCCCTTTCTCACTGTAAAAAAAATCAATAAAATATATTAAAAAAAGAAAGCAGAATAACCGTGTAAAAAAAAGAGAGAGAGAGAAAGGCCTTGTCCCCCTACACACATGCAGGTCCGGTTTCCAAGGACACCCCTAATCTCCCCCGCAGCCCGAGGGCCGGCGACTGCCACGCCACGGGGGCAGGCGGGCGGGCAGACCGCCTGCGAGGCCCGGGCGTGCCCAGAAGGTGCCACCCAGGTCCCCAGGGGTCCGTGGGGTCCGGACGGGATCGTGAGGGCCCAGCGCCGGGCCGGGGAGGGCGGGGAGGACTCCGGGCCCCCCCCCCCCCCGCCCGCCCGCATGACCCGCCTCTGTCGCCCGCAGGTGGTGGAGGACTGGAAGTACGTGGCCATGGTGGTGGACCGGCTGTTCCTGTGGGTGTTCGTGGTCGTGTGCGTGCTGGGCACGGTGGGCCTCTTCCTGCCCCCCCTCTTCCAGAACCACACGGTCCCAGGGGGGCCCTAGGCCGCCCTGTGTGTCCCGGGGCCCTCCCCCACCCCCCGTCGCCTGGGTTGTGGGGTGAGATGACGGGAGGGGCCCAGGGGGAAGTTCGGCTGTTTCCTTCTGGATTGGAGCACCGAGGCCCAAAAGTCAAACAGCCAGGGCGTGGGAGGGCCGAGCCGGGACCCAGGAAAGCCCAGCCGGAGGGGCCAGGCTGCATTCTGGCCGGTCTTCCCTAACCAGGACAGGGACGGGCACCATAGCAGCACCCACTATGTGCCAGTCACCTACTATGTGCCCGTCCCCTTACCTCCCTGCCCCGGTCTCCCTCCGCTCCCCCTGGGCCCCGAGGCCCACCGGCGTGCTCTGTCCCTCACGCACTTCAGGATCCTTCCCAGCTCCGAGCCTGTCCCTACGGGGCCTTCGACCCCACCCTCCCCTCACCTTCTCTCCCCCGCTCTTCCCCTGCTGCATCCAGGACTCCGATCCACCCCGTGTGTCCCTGTCCCCTACCCCAGAGGTCTTGCCCAGGCCCCCATCCTGGAGCCTCCCCCCGTCCCGGGGGCCACGGCGCCCGCCACCCTCCCCCAGCGCCCCGCAGCTCCTGAGGGCCTTACTGGCGGGCGTGTGTATGGCCCACGTCCAGCCGTCAGAGGGCCAGCTCCGTGAGAGCAGGGCACAATAAAAGCACATTGAAAGAAGGGATGAGTGAATGAACGAAGGCTCCTGTTCCTCCCGCAGGCCGCCCCAGGGCCCCCCCCACGGCGGGAGGCCTCCCTCCCTCGCCCTCCACCGCCCAAGGTCCCTCACGCTCTGTCGTCAGCAGTTTCGGCCATCTCCCTCACGGACGCTCTGTCGCCACCACGTACTGCTTTTTTCCCAGTCCCCGGTGCACACAGTAGGCGCTCAAGATCTTTGTAGAAGGAAGGATAACTTTATTTAAATTCTATTTTTTTACATATATATTTTATTGATTTTTTTTTTTTTTTATACAGAGAAAGGGAGAAAGATAAGAGAGTTAGAAACATGGATGAGAGAGAGACATCCATCAGCTGCCTCCTGCACGCCCCCCACTGGGGATGTGCCTGCAACCAAGGTCCATGCCCTTGATTGGAATTGAACTCGGGACCCGTCAGTCCACAGGCTGACGCTCTATCCGCTGAGCCAAATCGGTCAGAGCTAAATTCCTTTTTTTTTTTTTTTTTTTTTAAATGATAGAGTTCTAGCCCAGTCGGTGTGGTTCAGTGGTCGACCTCTGAACCAGGAGGTCACTGGTTTGATTCCCAGTCAGGGCACATGTCTGGGCTGTGGGCTCCATCCCCAGTGTAGGGCGCGCAGGAGGCAGCCGATCCATGATTCTCATCATTGATGTTACCTTCTCTCCGTCTCCCTTCCTCTCTGAATCAAAAAATGAAAATGACACAGTTTTAGAAACACACACACACACAAATCTCCTCTTGGCCAGTTAAATACATTTCTTGACACATGTCTTGGTTTGTGTAATCGGAATATAGGAGGCTCATTATAAATAACTAGAGGCCTGGTGCAAGAATTGGTGCACCAGTGGGGTGCCTCAGCCTGACCTGCAGAATCCGGCCGAAACCTGCTCGGCATCCCCCGAGGAGTCCTGGATCGCAAGAGAGTGCAGGCCAGGCCGAGGGACCCCACCGGTGCACAACTGTGGCTGGGGAGGGATGCAGGAGGTTGGCCAGCCAGGGAGGGACTGCGGGAGGGCTCCAGGGTGTGTCCGGCCCATCTCGCTCAGTCCCCATTGCCCAGACCCCAGCAGCAAGCTAACCTACCGGTCAGAGCATCTGCACCCTGGTGGTCAGTGCACGTCACAGTGAGCGGATGAGCGGCCTTAGCATATCATTAGCATACTGGAGGCCTGGTGCATTAAAATTCATGCACTGGAGGGGGGTCCCTCAGTCTGCCCTGCCCCCTCTCAGTCCAGGAGCCCTCAGGGGCGGGAGGCGACCTGGCGATCAGGGGAGGGTGACGCCCCGTCACACCTCTGCTGCTGCCACTGCCGGGAGCGCCAGCCTCGGCCGGCCCCAGTTAGCTGAGCCTTGGGCAGCCCAGGGTGGCTGGGCAGCGGACATCTGAGGCTTGCCTGGGCCTCGGGCTGGCTCTGGGGGGTTGGGGGCTGAGGGGCAGGCGGGCAGGCCTGGCCTTGCCGCTCGCTTGCCACCCCATGGGGCTGAAGGGACAGGGCACCATCATCTTTGAGGGCGTGACAGCCAATTAGCATACTCCCTCCTCATTGGCTGTGGGTGCTGCCATCTTTGCAACAGCATAAGGGTCCATTAGCATATTCCCTCTTTATTAGATGGAATTACGCTCTGATTGGTTGAACAGACGACGGGACACTTAGCATATTAGGCTTTTTATTCTATAGGATCCCTCCTCGGTGCTCTCCCTTAGGGTTAAGGCTAGGGTTAGGGCTACGGTTTGGGTTAGGGCTGGGGTTTGGGTTAGGGTGAGGGCTAGGGCGAGGGCGAGGGCTAGGGCTAGGGCTAGGGTTAGGTTAGGGTTAGAGCTAGGGCTAGGGTTAGGGCTAGGGCTAGGTTTAGGTTTAGGGAATATTGTTTTTCACCTCTGTTATAGTGTTTAACGCTCCATTTCAGTGAAGTGTAAGGGTTTCCAAATCTGCTTAATTATGCTCATTTCTACATTTCAAGGATATTCTGCCTTGTATGACACACATTTACAATTCTAGGCTCCTTTAAGTAAATAATAGAGGTTTCATACACTGTTTAATGAGCTCTTTAGTATAATTAAGGATTTCCTGGATCTTAGATAACTTCTCTACCCTAACAACAGACTTGGAGAAGTGTTTTATACATGTTCTATGCGAGTTCTCATCTATTTACTGTTATTTTCCCTGAATTACTGATATTTTCTTGTAGTTTCCAACATTAGGCCTTCTTGTCAAAGTATAAACATTGGCAACATGGACAAACAACTACCTAAACACTGTTATGAACCTGAAAAAGCTGGGGAACATTGTCTCTCAAGTATGTTTTAGAGGTTAATGCTACATATCAGTGAAGTCTAAGGCTTTCCAAAGCTGCCTAATTGTGCTTATTTCTCTCTTTCAAGCCTTCTGTGACACATATTTCAAGTTCTAGGCTACTTTAATAAAAGATTTCATACACTGTTTAATGTGCTCTTACGTTTAATTACAGATTTCCTGGATCTTAGATTCTTTTTTTCCACTAACAACTGACTTGGGAAATCTGTTTCAGCTGTTCTATACGAGGTCTCATCTATTCACTGTTAATTTCTCTGTATTACTCATGTTTTCTGGTAGTTCCATATATCAGGCCAGCCCCCGGCAGCCGCCCCTCTTTCTCCATCACGTGCTCTAGTCTAGTCTGCACGCTATTTACACACATCACAGTACGGGACCCCCGCTCGCTCACGTCAGGTCTTTGAGACTCGTCCACGTCGCCAAGGCCACCAATCTTTTGTTCCTTGGTCATGTGGGTGTTGTACACGTTGAGGCTGCAACCAGTTTGGGGCAATTATGCACAGAGCTGTGTTTTTTTGTTTTAATGTACTGATTTTTTACAGAGAGGGATAGAGAGTTAGAATCACCAATGAGAGAGAAACATCCATCGGCTGCCTCCTGCACGCCCCCCACCGGGGATGTGCCCTCAACCAAGGTCCATGCCCTTGACCGGAATCGAACCCGGGACCCGTCAGTCTGCAGGCCGACGCTCTATCCACTGAGCACACCGGCTTCGGCTTATTTTATTTTTAAAAAAAATACATTTTATTGATTTTTTTACAGAGAGGGATAGATAGAAACATGGACCAGCTGCCTCCTGCACATACCGCCCCCCCCCCCTGGGGATGTGCCCCCCCAACCAAGGCACATGGCCTGGGCGGGAATCGAACCCGGGACCCTTCAGTCGCAAAGCCGAAGCTCTATCCAGTGAACCAAACCGGTTATGGCAAGAGTGTATTTTTTAAAAACCACAAAAACCAAGTAGCATGCTCTCACCTCCTGTATTTCACACTTACTTCACCGCGCCCGAATCCTGCGGCCTCCTCCGGGGTGCGGGGGTCCCGGCGGGCCGTTCCCAGGTGCGGCGCGGCCGGAGGAGGGAACCAGGGTGCGCCCTCCGGCCCGCGCGGCCCAGCGCCCGGCGGCGGGGCGGGGCGGGGCCGGAGGGCGGGGCCGGCGGGGCGGGGCGGGGCCGGCGGGGCGGGGCCGGCGGGCGGGGCCGGCGGGCGGGGCGGGGCCGGCGGGCGGGGCGGGGCCGGCGGGCGGGGCCGGCGGGCGGGGCGGGGCCGGCGGGGCCCGCTCCGATTGGCTGCGCGGCCGCCGGGTCCCGCTCCGATTGGCCGGCGCGGCCGCCTCCCACACCAGCCCCGGCGCCTCCCGGGAGGAGCGCCCACCGGCTCCGGGCGCGGCGGGCGGCGGCTGCAGAGACCGGAGTCCGCGCTCCCGCCTTTGTCCCCTCCGAGCGGCCGGCGCGGGAGCCCCGCGGGCGAGGCCGCCGCCGCCGGAGTCCGCTCCGCCCTCGGGGCCCCGGGCCGCCAGGCGCACGGCCATGGGCGCCCCCACGCGCGGGGCGCACCCCCTGCTGCTGCTGCTGCTGCTGCTGCTGCCGCCGCTGCTCCCCGGTAAGCGCGGGGGTGGGGGGCGAACAGGCGCCCCGAGAGGCGATGCGGGTCCGGGCGGGGCTGCCGGGAGGGTTTGGGGGGGCGGGACAGACAGGCGAGGTGGCCGTTTGCTCAGAGCCGCCTGGACGCTGAGGCCCCACCGCTCAGAGCGCCCTGCACCCCCTCCCCCAGCTCCTGAGCCCCCGCACCCCGTCCCCTTTCATTGGGGGGAGGGGGGGGGGGACGGGAAGGGAGCTGGAAGGATCGCATTTCTATTTTTTTTAAATATATATATTTTATTGATTTTTTTTTACAGAGAGGAAGAGAGAGGGATAGAGAGCTAGAAACATCCATGAGAGAGAAACATGGACCAGCTGCCTCGTACACACCCTCCACTTGGGGATGTGCCCTTGACCGGATTCGAACCTGGGACCCCTCAGTCCACAGGCCGACGCTCTATCCGCTGAGTCAAACCGGGTTTCGGCTGGATCCCATTTCTAGACCTGGAGAAACCGGGACTTCACCAGGGGTTCCCCTCATCTTCCCCCCCAATCCTAACGCCTGGGGTGGCCCTGGCCGGTTTGGCTCAGTGGACAGAGCTGTGGGGGACCAAAGGGTCCTGGGCACTCTGGATGCATGCCAGAGGCAAACAGTCCACCCTCACATTGATGTTTCTCGTACTCTCCCCCCCCCTTCTCTTCCTCTCTCTCTCTCTAAAAATCAACGGGAAAACATCCTGGGATGTAAAGGGGTCCCCAAGGGTTTCGGAGGGTTTGGGTCTCCGATCAGGATGTGAAGGGGCCTCCGCAGGAACCCTGGCTCACCCTCTGAGACCCACGGAGCCATGGGTGGGTGCCCAACTGACAGGGTCCCGCTGGGATGGCAGGGAGCCCCGGGCCTGGGCTGCGCCTCCCCCTGGGCGGCTGGGCGCCTGGAAGGCGGCCCCGGGTCACCTCCATCCCGAACCCGATGACAGGGGCTGTACCTGCCCCATAGCAACAGCGCGGAGAAGGGGTGCACCTGGGCTCTGGCCCTACGCCGGCACCGAGCGGGGCCCCTGCCGGAAGCCGGTTCCAGCGTGTCATCATTGCAAGAGTTTCATCGAAAGGTGGATGGAACTTGGGGGCTCAACAAGGGCTGAGCCATATATGTGGTCACCTGTCGGGGCAGCTGAACGGCACTTCCCCCAAACCTGAATAGGATGGCTGTCTGCTGCCAGACAGCTCAGGGCATCTCCATCTGCGTGCTACTGCCCCCTGTTGGCCAGACTCCTGAGCAGCTGTAGGCCGTTCCCCCATCTGACAATGCTTCTGTATAAAACCCTGCCTCTGAAGGGTCTTATCTCCACCTTGCCTTAGGACTAATTGTGTTAATAAAAAGCAAGGGGTCCTGAGACAAGGAGAGAGTCTTCAGCTCCTTTAGTGGAAGCTCCTCTGACCCCCCAATGCCTTTCAAAACTATCTTTTAGTCTCTTGACTCTTATTTAATCTACGGACAGCCTTTCTCCAGATTGCTGAATCTTTCTTCTTCTTCTTTTTTTTTTTTAAAATATATTTTATCGCCGAAACCGGTTTGGCTCAGTGGTAGAGCGTCGGCCTGCGGACTGAAGGGTCCCGGGTTCGATTCCGGTCAAGGGCATGTACCTGGTTGCGGGCACACCCCCAGTAGGGGGTGTGCAGGAGGCAGCTGGTTGATGTTTCTCTCTCATCGATGTTTCTAGCTCTCTGTCCCTCTCCCTTCCTCTCTGTACAAAATCAATACTATATATATATATATATATATATATATATATATATATATATATATAATTATTTTTTTACAGAGAGGAAGGGAGAGAGACAGACACATCGATGAGAGAGAAACATCTATCAGCTGCCTCTTGCACACCCCCCACTGGGGATGTGCCAGCAACCCAGGCACATGCCCTTGACCGGAATCGAACCCGGGATCCCTTCAGTCCCCAAGCCGACGCTCTATCCACTGAGCCACACCGGTTTCGGCGCTGAGCCCTTTATAATGCTTGGACAAGAACCCTGGCAAGCCCCTCCCTCGTAACAACCCTACAAGGAGGAGAACACAAGCACAGTCTTTGTTTCCGGGGATAAAGCAGCCTAAGGTCGCCCGCTCCCAGGGAGTGCTTGCACCGGATCTACCCACACCCACACCCCAGGCTTTCGGGAACGTTCCAGCCCTGGGGGGCCCCGGCCAGGGGCGTGGGTCTAACTGGGCTCCCTCCCTCAGGGGCCCGTGGCTCCGAGGCCGAGCACCGCCTGTTCGACCGGCTGTTCGAGGATTACAACGAGATCATCCGGCCCGTGGCCAACGCCTCGGACGCCGTCATCGTGCAGTTCGAGGTGTCCATGTCCCAGCTGGTGAAGGTGGTGAGTGCGGGGCCGGGGGGCCGGGCCGGGCCGGGCCGGGGCTGTGGGGGAGGCTCTCCCCGGTGGGGCCGGGGTCCTTCACGCACCCCCACCCCCTAATTCTCCTTTCCAGGATGAGGTCAACCAGATCATGGAGACCAACCTGTGGCTCAAGCAGGTGAGTGGCCAGGCCCTGCGCTCTGCTGCCCCCTGGTGGTGACTGCTCTGCTGGCTTCCTTTCTGTAGATCCAGCCTGGATCCATTGGGGGGGCCTGGGGCACATTGAGGGGGGGCCTGGGCCCATTGAGGGGGGGCCTGGGCCCATTGAAGGGGGCCTGGGCCCATTGAGGGGGGGCCTGGGTCCATTGGGGGGAGCCTGAGTCTATAGGGGGGAGCCTGGGGCCCATTGAGGAGGAGCCTGGGCCCATTGAGGGGGGCCTGAGTCTATAGGGGGGGGCCTGGGCCTATTGGGGGGGGCCTGGGGCCCATTGGGGGGGAGCCTGGGCCCATTGAGGGGGAGCCTGGGCCCATTGAGGTGGGGCCTGGGCCCATTGAGGGGGGCCTGGGTCCATGAGGGGGGCCTGGGCCTATTGGGGGGGGCCTGGGCCCATTGAGGGGGGGCCTGGGGCCCATTGAGGGGGGCCTGAGTCTATTGGGGGGGGCCTGGGCCCGCAAACCCAGCTGTGACAGATCCGCCTGCTCCCCCTGGGTGCTCTGTGTGATGGGCACCCTGTTTGGGGGACCCGGTGGGGAAGGACGTCACTAGCATGAGCCTAGCCCGGCCGGCGGGGCTCGGGCTGAGCCTTGACCTAGGAACCAGGAGGTCAGGGTTCGATTCCCTGTCAGGGCACAGGCCTGGGTTGCAGGCTCCATCCCCAGCGTGGGGTGTGCAGGAGGCAGCTGATCCGTGATCCTCTCTCATCATGGATGTGTCTCTCTCCCTCTCCCTTCCTCCCCGAAACCAATAAAAATCTATGCTGATAAAAGGGTAATATGCAAATTGATCACGATGCCCTCACAGTAACAACCGAACAGCAGGCTGCGTGGGGCGACCAGGCCCGCAGAGGGGAGCCAGCAGAGGGGAGCATTTAGGCCGGTGGAGGCAGCAGTTGGGGGCAAGCAGGCTGGCGGGAGGGGGCAGTTAGGGGCGCTCAGGCAGGTGAGCAGTTAGGGGCCAGTGGTCTCGGATTGCGAGAGGGTCCCAGATTGGAGAGGGTCCAGGCTGGGCAGAAGGGACCCCCTCCCCACATGCACCGATTTCATGCACCAGGCCTCTAGTATATTAAAAACAAACAAACAAACAAACAAACTAAAAACAGCACACAGGGACCAGACCTGGAGGCCCTTACATGATTGACAAGGGGCGGCCCCGCCCGCCGCCCTGGGCTCTCCCCCCGTCACCCACGCGCGGCTTTGGGCCCCTGTGGTCTGCGGCGTGGAGGCGGCTCCCTGCCGCCGGGCTGGGGTGGGGCGTCGCCAGGGCGGGCGGCGTGAGGGAGTGAGCCACGCGGTCTCCTTGCTGTTTCTCCCGTGTGTGTGTGTGTGTGTGTGTGTGTGTGTGTGTGTGTCCCCCGCAGATCTGGAACGACTACAAGCTGAAGTGGAACCCCTCGGACTACGACGGGGCGCAGTTCCTGCGCGTCCCCGCCCAGAAGATCTGGAAGCCGGACATCGTGCTCTACAACAAGTAAGGGGGCGCCACCCTCCCCTGTCCCCCACGGGGCTGCTCCGCCCGCCGGCTCCTCCCACGGGCACTCCCTGAGCACCTGCTCGACCGGAATCGAACCCGGGACCCGTCCGTCCACGGGCTGGCGCTCGACCCACTGAGCCCCGCCCCACCCAGCCGCTCGGCGCCTGCAAACGCAAAGTAACGGTCCTTCTTTTGTTGGGTTAGTTTATTTGCATACTCACTCCTGATTGGCTGATGGGCACCCCAGAGGTACAGTCAATTTGCATATTTATTTTTTATTAGTGTGGATATCTTGTTTTACATATACCTTTTAAAATATATTTTATTGATTTTTAACAGAGAGGAAGAGAGAGAGATGGAGAGTTAGAAACGTCGATGAGAGAGAAACATTGGCCAGCTGCCTCTTGCACGCCCCCCACCGGGGATGTGCCCGCAACCAAGGTACATGCCCCTGGCCGGAATCGAACCTGGGACCTTTCAGTCCGCAGACAGACGCTCTATCCACTGAGCCAAACCAGCTTCGGCTACATATTACCTTTTTAGCAATTTATATCTTTTTTTATTTAATTTACTTTTTGTTATTTATTCTATTGATTTGTTAAAAATATATATTTTAATGATTTTTTTTACATCGAGGAAGGGAGAGAAAGAGGAACAGAGAGCTAGAAACATCGATGAGAGAGAAACATCGATCAGCTGCTTCCTGCACGCCCCCCACTGGGGATGTGCCGGCAACCAAGGTCCATGCCCTTGCCCGAAATCGAACCCGGGACCCTTCCGTCCACAGGCCGATGCTCTATCCACTGAGCCACACCGGTTCTGGCCGACAACATTCACCTCGTTGTTTCTCTGTCAAGGGAAAGGGCATGGGGGGGTCTCAGTGCAGCAGGTGCCGTGTGATGAGGGCATCTGAGGGCGTGTGTGGTGGGGCGACAGGAGCGGGGGGAGGAGAGGGTCCCAGGCTCCAGTGTCCCCCTCGCTCAGTGGGGGACACCCCGGCCCTCGGAGCTCACGACGTGTGTGTGTGTGTCCCGTGTGCGTGTGTGTGTGTGCTTGTGTGTGTCCCATGTGTGTGTCCCATGTGTATGTGTGTCCCGTGTGTGTCCCATGTGTGTGTCCCGTGTGTGTCCCATGTGTGTCCCATGTGTATGTGTGTCCCGTGTGTGTCCCATGTGTGTGTCCTGTGTGTGTCCCGTGTGTGCGTGTCCTCTGTGTCCTGTGTGTGCCCCGTGTGTGTCTTGTGTGTGTGTCCCATGTATGTCTCTGTGTGTGCGTCCCGTGTGTGTCCTGTGTGTGTCCTGTGTGTGTCCCATGTGTGTGTCCCGTGTGTGTTCCATGTGTGTCCCGTGTGTGTCTGTGTGTGTGGCTCGTGTGTGTGTCCTGTGTGTGTGTCTGTGTGTGTGTCTGTGTGTGTCCCATGTGTGTCCCGTGTGTGTCCTATGTGTGTCCCGTGTGTCCCATGTGTGTGTCCCGTGTGTCCCATGTGTGTGTCCCGTGTGTCCCGTGTGTCTCATGTGTGTCACGTGTGTTCCATGTGTGTGTCCCGTGTCTCGTGTGTGTGTCCCGTGTGTGTGTCCCCCGTGTGCGTGTGTGTGCGTGTGTGTCCCGTGTGTGTCCCGTGTGTGTGTCCTGTGTGTGTCCCGTGTGTGTGTCCTGTGTGTGTCCCGTGTGTGTGTCCCGTGTGTGTGTGTCCCGTGTGTGTGTCTCTTGTGTGTGTCCTGTGTGTGTCCCGTGTGTGTGTCCCGTGTGTGTGTCCCGTGTGTGTGTGTCCCGTGTGTGTGTGTCCCGTGTGTGTGTCCTGTGTGTGTGTCCCGTGTGTGTGTGTGTCCCGTGTGTGTGTGTCGTGTGTGTGTGTCCCGTGTGTGTGTCCCGTGTGTGTGTCCCATGTGTGTGTGTCCCGTGTGTGTGTCTCTTGTGTGTGTCCTGTGTGTGTTCTGTGTGTGTGTCCCGTGTGTGTGTCCCGTGTGTGTCCCGTGTGTGTGTGTGCGTGTGTGTGTCCCGTGTGTGTGCGTGCGTGTGTGTCCCATGTGTGTGTGTCCCGTGTGTGTGTGTCCCGTGTGTGTGTCCCGTGTGTGTGTCCCGTGTGTGCGTGTGTGTGCGTGTGTGTGTCCCCCGTGTGTGCGTGTGTGTGTGTGCATGCGTGTGCGTGTCCCGCCTCCGCAGCGCCGTGGGGGACTTCCAGGTGGACGACAAGACCAAGGCGCTGCTCAAGTACACGGGCGAGGTGACCTGGATCCCGCCCGCCATCTTCAAGAGCTCCTGCCGCATCGACGTGACCTTCTTCCCCTTCGACTACCAGAACTGCTCCATGAAGTTCGGCTCCTGGACCTACGACAAGGCCAAGATCGACCTGGTGCTGGTGGGCTCGGCCATGAACCTGCGGGACTACTGGGAGAGCGGCGAGTGGGCCGTGGTGCGCGCCCCCGGCTACAGGCACGAGGTCAAGTACAACTGCTGCGACGAGATCTACCCGGACATCACCTACTCGCTGTACATCCGGCGGCTGCCCCTCTTCTACACCATCAACCTCATCATCCCCTGCCTGCTCATCTCCTTCCTCACCGTGCTGGTCTTCTACCTGCCCTCCGACTGCGGCGAGAAGGTCACGCTCTGCATCTCCGTGCTGCTCTCGCTCACCGTCTTCCTGCTGGTCATCACCGAGACCATCCCGTCCACCTCGCTGGTCATCCCGCTCATCGGCGAGTACCTGCTCTTCACCATGATCTTCGTCACGCTCTCCATCGTCATCACCGTCTTCGTGCTCAACGTGCACTACCGCACGCCCGCCACGCACACCATGCCCGGCTGGGTGAAGGCCGTGTTCCTGCGGGCGCTGCCCCGGGTCATGTTCATGGCCCGGCCCGAGGCGGCGGGCGGCGGCGAGGGCGGTGAGGGTGGCGCCGGCTATGCAGCCGCCGCCGAGCGGGCCAACCTGAACTGCTTCCGCGGCGCGGAGCCCGAGGACGGGAAGGACGGCGGGCCCTGCCAGGAGGGGCTGTGCGGCCGCCACCGCCAGTGCAGCCACCGCCGCCGCCGCCACGGCAGCAGCCACCGCGCGGCGAAGGTGTCCAACTTCACCGCCAACCTCACCCGGAGCTCCAGCACCGAGTCCGTGGAGGCCGGCGCCGCGCTCTCGCTGTCCGCGCTGTCGCCCGAGGTCAAGGAGGCCATCCGGAGCGTCTGGTACATTGCAGAGAACATGAAGGCACAGAACGAGGCCAGAGAGGTGAGGGCCTCGCTCGGCGGACATACCCGCAGCGGCCGGATGACGGTGCTCTCTGAACGCGCAGTCATCCGGCCACTCCGTGTCTGTCCTATAGAATGAAAGGCTCATAGGCACATGGTCCCCTCGACCGGGAGTTCAACCAGCAGGCAGGCCGGCCAACCGCCCACGTCCCCTCCCCCTGGCCAGGCTGGCAGACCCCACCCATGCACGGATTCATGCACTGGGCCTCTTAACACACACACACACACACACACACACACACACACACTGAGTGGCCAGAGGATGATGATCTCTGGACGCATAATAATCTGGCCACTCCGTGTCTGTCCTATAGAATAAAAGGCTCATATGCAAATGGTCCCCTAGACCGGGAGTTCGACCAGCAGGCAGGCCGGCCAACCGCCCCCGTCCCCTCCCCCTGGCCAGGCTGGCCGGACCCCACCCATGCACGGATTCATGCACCGGGCCTATAATATATATATCTACACTGAGTGACCATCTGATGATCTCTGAACAGGTAATCATCCGGCCACTTCGTGTCTGTCCTATAGAATAAAAGGCTCATATGCACATGGTTCCCTCAACCAGGATTCAACCAGCAGGCAGGCCACCCAACTAGCTATGTCCCCGCCCCTGCCAGGCTGACCAGACCCCACCCACCCATGCATGAATGCATGCACCGGGCCTCTAATATATATACAAACACTTAGTGGCCAGACGATGATGATCTCTGAACGCACAGTCATCTGGCCACTCCGTCATATCCTATAGAATGAAAGGCTCACATGCAAATGGCCCCCTCAACCAGGAGTTCGACCAGCGGGCAGGCCGGCCAACTGCCCATGTCCCCTTACCCCTGGCCAGGCTGGCCAGCCCTCTGCCTTCCCCTCTCTAAAAACCAATGAAAACATATTTTTTAAAAATAATTAAAGAGCCCTAGCTGCTTTAGCTCTGTGGATAGAGCGTCGGCCGTGGACTAAAGGGTCCTGGGTTCGATCCTGGTCAAGGGCACATGCCCGGGGTTGCAGGCTCAATCCCCAATAGTGGGGGCATGCAGGGGACAGCCGATCCATGATTCTCTCTCATCATGTATGTTTCTCCCTCTCCCTCTCCCTTCCTCTTTGAAATCAATCTACCTAATAAAAGAGTAACATGCTAATTGACCATACCTTCGCGATGCCCACCAGCCAATCAGGAGTGGGTATGCAAATTAACCAAACAAAGATGGCAGGTTAATTTGCATATGCAGGTGCCCAGCAGCCGGGGGCGTTCTGTACCACCCAAGCCATTCCAGGCCTCTGGGAAGCGTGGAAAGGTGTAAAGGCGGCTCTAGGCGGTTCCAGCATTCAGGGGAAGTAAGGCCCATTCTGGCACGAATCTTCGTGCATCAGACCTTTAGTCAAAAAAATATATATATATATATTTTTTTAAAATATATGTTAATGATTTTTACAGAGAGGAAGGGAGAGGGATAGAGAGCTAGAAACATTGATGAGAGAGAAACATCCATCAGCTGCCTCCTGCATCCTCTCTACCAGGGATGTGCCCACAACCAAGGTACATGCCCTTGACCGGAATCGACCCTGGGTCCTTTTAGTCTGCAGCCCGATGCTCTATCCACTGAGCCACACCAGTTAGGGTTAGTAAAAATATAGTTAGCTGAAACCGGTGTGGCTCAGTGGATAGAGCGTCGGCCTGCAGACAGAAAGGTCCCGGGTTCAATTCCTGTCAAAGGCATGTAACTTGGTTGCGGGCACATCCCCAGTGGGGGGTATGCAGGAGGCAGCTGATGGATGTTTCTCTCTCATCGATGTTTCTAACTCTCTATCCCTCTCCCTTCCTCTCTGTAAAAAATCAATAAAATATATTTTTTTAAAAATAAAATAAATAAAAATAAAAATATATTAAAAAACAACAACAATAAAAGAAAAAAGGTCACATATCTTTTTAAAAATATATATATTTTATTGATTTCTTACAGAGAGGGAGAGAGATAGAGAGCTATAAACGTCGATGAGAGAGAAACATCGACCAGCTGCCTCCTGCACACCCCCTACCCGGGATGTGCCCGCAACCAAGGTACATGCCCCTGACCGGAATCGAACCCGGGACCTTTCATTGCGCAGACCGACGCTCTACTGCTGAGCCAAACTGGTTTCGGCAAGGTCACCAGACTCTCAGGGGCGGACGGGAGCGGAGCTGGGATGAGAACCGGTGGTGGTGGCCTCCACGCCTCTGCCTCCCACCCCGACCCCCCAGCCCGAGGGGCCCAGCCAGCAGCGCGGGAGGGAGTCCCCGGGTCCGCTCGGTCCTGGGATACAAGCCCAACTCTCGGGCCCCCACGTGCAGTCCCTGATGGCGAATGCGGAGTCATTCTGGCCTCACCGGACTCCTTGGTGTCACCAGCCGGGCACCGCGCCTGGCAGCTCGCCGCGGTGATTAAACCCGGTCTCCCGGCCCCTCGGCGGCCCCGAGATGAGATTACCGCATCCAGGCGGCCTCTCCCTGATGCGATTATTCCTCCCAAATTAGTTGACTCATGCACTCCCTCTTCTCCCAATTCGATTACGGTTTCCTTCTCTGCAGGGCTGTCTGGGTGCTTCAGACATACAACCCCCTCTCCCCCCACCTCGTCCCAGCCTCCGCTGCAGCCATAGTGTACACAAGGAGCCTTCCTCCGTCTTTTCCCTTTTTTATTTTTATTTTACTGATTTTTTTACCGAGGGGAAGGGAGAGGGACAGAGAGTCAGAAACATCGATGAGAGAGAAACATCCACCAGCTGCCTCCTGCACGCCCCCCTACCGGGGATGTGCCCGCAACCAAGGTCCATGCCCTTGACCGGAATCGAACCTGGGACCCTTCAGTCTGCAAGCCGATGCTCTATCCACTGAGCCACACTGGCCAGGGACGTCTTCCATATTTTTTTTCTTCTTTTTCTTTTTTAATGTATTGATTGATTAAGGTGTTACATATGTGTCCTTGTTCCCTCATTATCCCCCCCCCCCCATTATCCTCCACTCATGTCTTCATCTTTTTACTTGATTCTCAGGCATTTATTTATTTATTTATTTATTTATTTTTAAATATATATTTTATTGAGTTTTTACAGAGAGGAAGAGAGAGGGATAGAGAGTTAGAAACATCGATGAGAGAGAATCATCGATCAGCTGCCTCCAGCACACCCCCTACTGGGGATGTGCCCGCAACCAAGGTACATGCCCTTGACCGGAATCGAAACCGGGACCTTTGAGTTCTCAGGCCGACGCTCTATCCACTGAGCCAAACCGGTTTCGGCTATTTATTTATTTTTTATTGCCATCCTGTCCTGTGACCGCACAGGATTCCAGGAGACTTTGGACTTAAGACGGTGTTTGGATATTGGGTATTGCTGGGGCGGGAGGGATGGGATGGTGGGCGAGGGAGAGAAAGAGGGACGAGGGACTTGCCCTAATAGGCTGATATCTCCCTTTTGGGTGTTAAAAGGAAATCACACCTAAAACTGGGCACGAAGGAGTCCTGAGAGAAAAGGGAGACGATGTTGGATTGTATTTGCTATCCTCACGGAGGCCGGAGTCCACTGTCGTTACTGACTATAAACTGGAATTGAACAGAGAAGACGTTAAGTTACGGCCTGGCCAGGGTGGCTCAGGGGTTGAGCATCCACCTCTGAACCAGGAGATCACAGTTCGATTCCCGGTCAGGGCACAGGCCCGGGTTGCAGGCTTGACCCCCTCCAGTAGGTGGCGTGCAGGAGGCAGCCGGTCCATGATTCTCTCTCATAGATGTTTTTCTCTCTCTTGTCTTCCTTTCTCTCTGAAATCAATTAAAAAAAAATAAAAAAAAATCTTCTTTTAAATGGAAGGAATAATAGATTAAGTACACATTCAGAAAATTCTCATTTAAAGAAGATTTAACATGACGGATGTTTTGTACGACTTTCCTGGTGCCTGAAGAGAAACTTAAGAATGGTACACTCCCTCAGACTGCTGATCAATGATGCTCTCTCCTCAGGGATGTTTCTCTCTCTGCTGCTCTCCCTTACTGTCCGACATCAACACAAATATACACGGAGTGGCCAGATGATGATGACCTCTGAACACATAATAAATCCGTGCATGGGTGGGGTCCGGCCAGCCTGGCTAGGGGAGGGGACATGGGCAGTTGGCCGGCCTGCCTGCTGGTTGAATCCCGGTCGAGGGGACCATGTGCACATGAGCCTTTTATTCTATAGGACAGACACCGAGTGGCCAGGTTATTATGCGTCCAGAGAGCATCATCCTCTGGCCGCTCCGGGTATCTATCCTGTGCTCAGGATTGAAAATGTATTCACGCCGCCTTCTCCGGAGGGCTGTTTTTTTTATTTTTTTATTTTCCTTCTTTCGATGATTATTGTTCTTTTATTTTTTTCAGATTCAGGACGACTGGAAGTACGTGGCCATGGTGATCGACCGCATCTTCCTGTGGGTCTTCGTCCTGGTGTGCATCCTGGGGACGGCCGGGCTGTTCCTGCAGCCGCTGATGGCGCGGGACGAGCCCTGAGCAGGGCGGTGCGCCCGCCCGTCCGGGGGGCAGGGGGCAGGGCGAGCCGGGAGCTGGGGCGGGAGCCCCTTTTTCTATATTGAGATAAAACACACAGCGTCCACTTCACCATCGTAACCTGCTGACATGCACCGGTCGGCGGCATCCGGCAGCCACGTGGCTGTGCCGTCGCCATCACTCTCGGACCCCATCACCCTCCCCATCCTGTAGGCGGGAACCCATACCCTTACCCAGCGGCTCCCTGCTCCCCCTCCCCGGCCCCTGCCATCCGCCATTCTGCTTTCTGTTATTTTTCCTTAGTGCATAGATTTTGTTGATGTTTACAGAGAAGAGGGGAGAGGGAGAGAGAGTGAGAACCATCGATGTGAAACATCGCTCAGCTGCCTCCCGCTCTCCCTCCACTGGGGACGTGCCCGCAACCAAGGTCCATGCCCTTGACCGGAATCGAACCCGGGACCCTTCAGTCCGCAGGCCGATGCTCTAACCACTGAGCCACACACTGATTAGAGCGTCTTTCTTTTCTTTCTTTTGACCCAACATGTTAAGATTTTGCCCTGGCTGGTTTGACACAGTGGATCGAGCGTTGGCCTGTGGACTCAAGGGTCTCGGGTTCGATTCCCGTCAAGGGCATGGACCTTGATTGCGGGCATGTACCTTGGGTGTAGGCACATCCCTAGGGGGCTGCGTGCAGGAGGCAGCTGATGGATGTTTCTCTCCAGTCGATGTTTCTAACTCTCTCTCCCTCTCCCTTCCTCTCTGAAATCAATAAAAATACCTTTTTAAAAACTTAAAACAGGGAATCATTTGGGGGTCTGGAACGGATTAATTCAACTTACATGATTTCTTTTTTTTTTTTTTTTTAATATTTTATTGATTTTTTTTTACAGAGAAGAAGGGAGAGACCGTTAGAAACATCCATCAGCTGCCTCCTGCACACCCCCCATCGGGGATGTGCCCACAACCAAGGTACGTGCCTTTGACCGAAATCAAACCTGGGACCCTTCAGTCCGCAGGCCGACGCTCTATCCACTGAGCCACACCGGTTAGGGCTCAACTTACATGATTTCTAATTGGGGGTGTGTGTGTGTGGGGGGGGTGATCCGGTGTTCAGACAGCCTTTCGGAGCGCATTAAGGGTGAGACACGAGGGGGAGCGTCATGCGGCTGCCGCCCCGATGTGCACGGGGGCGCCCACCGCGGCCCACTGATACACCACCGGGGCGAAGAGCCCCAGGGAGCCGACCACCGAGACCAGCAGGAACGCCCAGAGGAGAAGCCGGTCCAGCACCTGGGCGATGAACTTCCAGTCCTCCACCACCTGTGGCCGGAAAGAAAAAAAAAAAAATAAATGGCTCACAAAGAATGCAGAATCAACCCTGTCCACGTATGTGAAGACTAGAGGCCCGGCCGAAACCGGTGTGGCTCAGTGGATAGAGCGTAGGTCTGAGGACTCAAAGGTCCCGGGTTCGATTCCGGTCAAGGGCATGGACCTTGGTTGCGGGCACATCCCCAGTAGGGGGTGTGCAAGAGGCAGCTGATCGATGATTCTCTCTCATCGATGTTTCTAACTCTCTATCCCTCTCTCTTCCTCTCTGTAAAAAATCCATAAAATATATTAATAAAAAAAGACTAGAGGACCCGTGTATGAAGAGATGCGTGCCATAGGCCTTCCTTCCCCTGGGCTTCCGGCACCGGTTTTTCTCCCGCACCCGTGACCCAGGCCTTGGCTCCGGCCGGACCCTTCCCCCTCCCCCGAACCCCCCATCCCTCTCATAGCAGGCATCCTGCCCTGCCCAGCCACTCCGCGCACAGAGCGGCTGGGCGGCCTCCATCTTTGTCCTTCTCATTTGCATATCCCCTCCTGATTGGCTGGTGGGCGGCGTAGCAGAGTGATGGTCAATTTGCATGTGGCTCTTTTATTAGATATCATCTGCTGCCCTGGCCTGTGTGGTTCCGTGGATAGAGTGTTGACTTTCCGACTGAAGGGTCCCGGTTCGATTCCCGGTCAAGGGCACGTGCCTGGGTTGTGGGCTCGATCCCCAGTAGGGGGCGGGCAGGAGGCAGCCGATCCATGATTTTCTCTCGTCATGGATGTTTCTATCTTCCCCTCCTTTTCTCCCTGAAATAAATATATACACTGAGTGGCCAGATGATTATGCATTCAGAGATCATCGTCATCTGGCCCCTCAGTGTACATACATATAGATAGATAGATAGATAGATAGATAGATAGATAGATAGATAGATAGATAGATATTTTTTAAAGATATAATCTGCTGCTGATACCGGTTTGGCTCAATGGATAGAGCGTCAGCTTGGGGACTGAAGGGTCCTGGGTTCGATTCCGGTTAAGGCCATGTACCTCGGTTGCAGGCATATCCCCAGTAGGGGTGTGCAAGAGGTAGCTGGTCGATGACTCTCTCTCATCGATGTTTCTAACTCTCTCTCTCTCTCCCTTCCTCTCTGTACAAAATCAATAAAATATATTTTTTTAAAAAGGAAAAAAAAGATACAATCTGCTGAATTAAGGCCAAAGCAGTTTCTGCTGCCTCAACACTGTATGTCTCCTCCCCCCACCTCCATCCCCCACCCCGTGCTCAGCACTCAGGAACAGATTCTGTGATAAGAGGGACTCAGGCCGAAACCGGTGTGGTTCAGTGGATAGAGTGTTGGTCTGCGGACTGAAGGGTCCCAGGTTCGATTCAGGTCAAGGACATGTACCTTGGTTGCGGACACATCCCCAGTGGGGGGTGTGCAGGAGGCGGCTGGTCAATGTATCTCTCTCATCGATGTTTCTAACTCTCTGTCCCTCTCCCTTCCTCTCTGTGAAAAATCAATAAAATATATTTTAAAAAAGAAAAAAAAAAAAAGAGAGACTCAGGACATGGCCCAATGTCATTCACACATCGCTTGCAATGTTTTACAATTGGCTTGTTTTGATGATATATAATAAAAGAATATTTATACTATTTGCCAAAACCGGTTTGGCTCAGTGGATAGAGCATCAGCCTGCAGACTGAAGGGTCCCGGGTTCGATTCCGGTCAAGGGCATGTGCCTTGGGTGCGGGCACATCCCCAGTGGAGGGCGTGCAAGAGGCAGCTGATCGATGACTCTCTTGTCAATGTTTCTAACTCTCCATCTCTCTCCCTTCCTCTCTGTGGAAAATCAATACAATATATATATTTTTTAAAAAAAGAATATTTATACTGTTTGAATATTTGGTCATAAAATCCCCAAGATGTCTTTCATTCCCTTTCCCCCCTGTTAAATATATTTTTATCGATGTCAGAGAGGGAGAGGGAGAGAGAAACGTCCATTATGAGAGAGAACCATGGACCGGCTGCCTCCTACACGCTCCCCACTTGCGATGGAGCCCGCAACCCGGGCAGGTGCTCTGACCAGGAATTGAACCGTGAGCTCCAGGTTCAAAGGCTGACATTCAACCACTGAGAGACCTGGCCTCATTTATTTATTTATTTTAAATATATTTTATTGATTTTTTTACAGAGAGGAAGGTTAGACAGAAACATCGATGAGAGAGAAACATCCATCAGCTGCCTCTTGCACACCGCCCACTGGGGATGTGCCCGCAACCAAGATACATGCCCTTGACCGGAATCGAACCTGGGACCTTTCAGCCTGAAGACAGATGCTCTATCCACTGAGCCACACCGGTCAGGGCCTCTTTCATTCTTAACACATACAGCAACACTAAGTTTTCTTTAAAATCATCTTAGATGCCAGCCAGTGAGCCTCAGGGGTTGAGCATCGACCTATGAACCAGAAGGTCTGGGCACAGGCCCAGGCTGTAAGCTCAATCCCCAGTGGGGAGCATGCGGGAGGTGGCCGGCCAATGATTTTTCTCTCATCGCTGATGTTTCTCTCTCTCTCCTTTTCACTTCTTTCTGAAATCAATAAAAACGTATTTACAGCCGAAACCGGTGTGGCTCAGTGGATAGAGCATCGACCTGCGGACTGAAAGGTCCCGGGTTCGATTCCGGTCAAGGGCATATATATACCTTGGTTGTGGTCACATCCCCAGTAGGGGGTGTGCAAGAGGCAGCTGACCGATGATTCTCTCTCATCGATGTTTCTAACTCTCTATCCCTCTCTCTTCCTCTCTGTAAAAAAAAAAAATCAATTAAAAAAAATATTTTTAAAAAAATAAAAATAAAAACAAACAAACGAAAAACCCAGGACCCTTCCGTCTGCAGGCCGGCGCTCTACCCACTGAGCCACACCGGCCAGGGGGGCCAGAACAGATTCTGCAAAGACCTTCAGGAGGATGCGCATCCACACGTCCAGCCCCTGCCCTGCTGCTTGGCTCAAGGAGAGCCGTGACCCGCCTGTGGGACACCCCCCTACCCCCACTCCCCACTCCCCACTCCCCAACTCCCCCCACCCCAGCACGGACCTCTCGGACCGCGTTCTCCTTCACCACGTGCCTCGCAATGTAGCGGACGGCGTCCAGCGCGGCTCCCAGCGGGTCCCGGGCGGGCGGGGGGCGGCCCCGGGCCCGCTCCTCCCGCCGGGCCCGGGCGGAGTAGCGGTCGGCGTGGCCCCGCATGCACAGCAGCCGGGGCAGCCGCCGCAGGAACAGCCGGCGGACCCAGGGCGCCATGGCCCGGTGCGTGGCGGGCCCGCGGTGGTGCACGTTGACGGCGAAGACGGTGACGGCGATGGACAGCGTGACGAAGATCATGGTGAGCACCAGGAACTCGCCCACCAGCGGGATGACCTTGGAGGACGAGGGGATGATTTCCTCGATGACCAGCAGGAAGACGGTGAGGGCCACGAGCACGGAGGTGCAGAGGGACACCTTCTCGCCGGCGTGGGCCGGCAGGTAGAAGACCAGGGCGGTGAGCAGGGAGAGGCCGCTGCAGGGCACGATGAGGAAGAGGGTGTAGAAGAGGGGCAGGCGCCGCAGCACCAGGGCGTAGGTGACGTGCGGGTACCAGCGCCGGCCGTCCGTGCGGTTGGCCCGGCGGCCCGCGGCGCTCAGGATCTCCCACTCGCCGTTGTCGAAAAAGTCCCTGCGGTCCGCGTCCCCCGCCGCCAGCAGCAGCTCCACCTGGGAGCCGTCGTAGGTCCAGGAGCCGAAGCGCAGGGAGCAGTTCTGGCGGTCGAACGGGAAGAAGGTCACGTCGATGGTGCAGGAGCTCTTGAAGTTGGCGGGCGGCGCCCAGGCCACCGTGCCGTCGAACCGCACCACCGCCTTCGTGCGGGCCCCTTCGAACTGCCCGTCGGCGCTGAAACACACACACACACACACACACACACACAGGGACACGGTAGGAGTCGACCTAGGAACCTGGAGGTCGGGGGTCCATTCCTGGTCAGGGCACAGGCCCGGGTTGCGGGCGGGAACCCCAGTGTGGGGCGTGCAGGGGGCAGCCGATCTGTGATTCTCATATGGATGTTTCTGTCCCTCCCTCCCTCCCCCTTCCTCTCTGAGATTATATATTTTATTTTTATTTTACTTTTTATTTTTTTTAATATAGCCAAAACCGGTGTGGCTCAGTGGATAGAGCGTCGGCCTGCAGACTGAAAGGTCCCGGGTTCAATTCCGGTCAAGGACATGCACCTTGGTTGCGGGCACATCCCCGGTAGGGGGTGTGCTAGAGGCAACTGATGATTTTCTCTCATTGATGTTTCTAGCTCTCTATCCCTCTACCTTTCTCTATGTGGAAATCAATTTAAAAAATTTTTTTTTAAATGCGTGCACGCGTGCGCGCGCGCGCGCACACACACACACACACACACACACACACAGAAGCACTGTAGGCAGGCTCAGTGGTTGTGTGTCGACCTAGGAACCTGGAGTTAACAGCTCCATTCCCGGTCAGGGCACAGGCCCGGGTGGCGGGTTCGATCCCCAGTGAGGGGCGTGCAGGAGGCAGCCGATCCGTGATTCTCTCTCATCATGGATGTTCCTCTTTCTCCCTCTCTCACCCTTCCTCTCTGAGATAAAATATATGTATATAGCCGAAACCGGTTTGGCTCAGAGGATAGAACGTCGGCCTGCGGACTGAAAGATCTTGAGTTCAATTCCGGTCAAGGGCATGGACCTTGGTTGCCGGCACATCCCCAGTAGGGGGGGGTGCAAAAGGCAGCTGATCGATGTTTCTCTCTCTTCGATGTTTCCGACTTTCTATCCCTCTCTTTTCCTCTCTGTAAAAAATTAAATATTAGCCTGCTCTATTTGGTAGGACATTTAAAAAATATATATATTATTGATTTTTTACAGAGAGGAAGGGAGAGGGAGAGAGAGCTAGAAACATCGATGAGAGAAAAACGTCCAAAAGATGCCTCCTGCACACCCCCTATTGGGGATGTGCCCGCAGCCAACATACATGCCCTTGACCGGAATCGAACCTGGGACCTTCCAATCTTCAGGCCGAAGCTCTATCCACTGAGCCAAACTTGTTAGGGCCAAACATTTTTTTTTAAATATATATTTTTATTGATTTAAGGGAGGAAGGGAGAGGAGAGAGAGAAACATCAATGATGAGAGGGAATCATGGACTGTTTGCCTCCTGCACGGTGGACCGAGCCTGCAACCCAGGCCTGTGCCCTTGACCGGAATCGAACCCGGGACCCTTTGGTCCACGGGCTGACACTCCATCCATTGAGCAACACCAGTCAGGGCTGGTCGAACATTTAATTAACTCACCCTACTGCCTTGGCAGGGCCAGCCTCCCCCTCCCCTGCTCCAGGTGCTGGACCGTGGGACTGACCGTTAGCGACCCTCTGACTTCCTCACCCCTTCCTGACCTTCCCCAATAAGTCACTGCTGGAATTCTTGTTCTGGCACATAGAAGGGTTCAGCAGCCGAAACCGGTGTGGCTCAGTGGTAGAGCGTCTGTCTGCGGACTGAAAGGTCCCAGGTTCGATTCCGGTCAAGGGCATGTACCTGGGTTGCGGGCACATCCCCAGTGGAGGGTGTGCAAGAGGCAGCTGGTTGATGACTCTCTCTCTCTCATTGACGTTTCTAGCTCTCTATCTCTCTCCCTTCTTCTCTGTAAAAAAATCAATAAAATGTATTAAAAAAAAAAAAAGGGGGGGGGGTTCAGCAATCTGGAGAAAGGCTGTGTGCAGCTTAAGAGTCCAGAGACAAAAGATGGTTTTGAAAGCCATTGGGGGTCAGAGGAGCTTCCGCTAAAGGAGCTAACGACTCTCTCCTTGTCTCAGAACCCTTGCTTTTTATTAATACAATTTGTCCTAAGGCAAGGTGGAGATAAGACCCTTCAGAGGGTAGGGTTTCATACAGAATCCATTGTAAGATTAGGGAATTGCCCTCAGCTGTTCCCGTGTTTGGCCAACAGGAGGCAGTAACATGTAGATGGAGATGCCCTGAGCTGTCTGGCAGCAAACAGCCATCCTATTCAGGTTTGGGGGAAGTGCCGTTCAGCTGCTCCAACCGGCAATCACGTATGTGACTCAGCCCTCCTTGAGCCCCATGAATCTTTTGATAAAACTCTTGCAATTGTGACGTGCTGGAACTGGCTTTCTGCATGTCACTAATGTCATACATCAAAGACACTTGTTCGATCCGAAAACAGCACGCACATGCACACGTGCACACGCAAAAGGAGGGGACCCACGGAACCCATCTGAAGCCAAAGAATGTGAAACCGGGTCATGCGATTGGACAGCCACACACATCTCAAAAGGAAGGAGACGGCCCTGACCGGTGTGGCTCAGTGGATAGAGTGTCGGCCTGTGGACTGAAGGGTCCCAGGTTCGATTCCGGTCAGGAGCATGTACCTTGATTGCGGACACATCCCCAGTAGGGAGTGTGCAAGAGGCAGCTGATGGATGTTTCTCTCTCATTAATGTCTCTAACTCTCTGTCCCTCTCCCATCCTCTCTGTAAAAAAATCAATAAAATATATTTTTTTTTTTAAAAGAAGGAAGGAGACAGACGTTCCTTGTGTCCAATCACAAGGCCCGTGTTCGCTTTGGACATGCACAACGGAAGCTGGATTGCGACTTACTTATCAAACAGGACGATGTCTGGGGTCCAGAGCGAGTCTGAAGGGACCCGTATGGCCTGGATCCCCCCGTAGTCCTCGGGGTTCCACCGGAGCTTCATGTCTCTCCACTCCTTTGGAACAAAGAAAACGGTGTCAATTTCTTTCTTTTCTTTTCTTTCTTTTTTTAAAAATATATTGTACAAGAGGCAGCTGATCGATGACTCTCTCTCATCGATGTTTCTAACTCTCTATCTTTCTCTCTTCCTCTCTGTACAAAATCAATAAAATATATTTTAAAAATAATATATATATATTGTAGCTGAAACTGGTGTGGCTCAGTGGGTAGAGCGTCGGCCTGTGGACCGAAAGGTCTCAGGTTCGATTCCGGTTGGGGGCATGGACCTTGGTTGCGGGCACATCCCGGTGGGGGGTGTGCAAGAGGCAGTTGGTCTCTCTCATCGATATTTCTAGCTCTCTATTCCTCTCTCTTCCTCTCTGTAAAAATCAATTAAAAAAAATATATATATATATAGCATTGATTTTTTTACAGAGAGGAAGGGAGATAGTTAGAAACATCGATGAGAGAGAATCATCGATCAGCTGCCTGGGTATATGCAACCAAGGTCCATGCCCCCAACCGGAATCGAACTCGGGACCCTTCGGTCCGCAGGCCGACGCTCTACCCACTGAGCCACACTGGCTTCCGCACGGCGACGATTTCGACAGACTTCATCCTCAGAGGGACCGAACACGGTCAGACAGGAGGCCTTGTCCGCTCCCGACAGAGAGAGCACTGGCCACTGGGCTGCCTTGTCCCTGCGGCCGGCCACGGCTCTGAGCGGGGTCCTTGTGGGCTGGAGCGCCAGGCTGTGTGTGCGCTCCCGGTTCTGCGTGGCGCCCCTTCTCCCACCACCAGCCTGGCCCAGGAGGTGCGGCCTCGGGCATGTCCGGGTTCGAGGGGAACATCCCTTTTCCAGATGTGTGGAAGGACCAGCCAGACTGATCCATGCAAAGTGCAGCTGGACATGCTCCACACTCCACATACGTGAACACCCATTCCACACACGTGAACACCTTGCCCAACCCCCACGCCGGAACAACGCCAGGATCCTGTCAAATCAAGACTCCAAGGAAATCACACGTGCCTTGTGGGAGTTAAGAGTTGGGGAAGTGGTGGTTGGTATTAAAAAGTAGGGACACCAGCCAAAACCGGTGTGGCTCAGTGGTAGAGCGTCGGCCTGCGGACTAAAAGGTCCCGGGTTCGATTCTGGTCAAGGGCATATACCTTAGTTGCGAACACATCCCCGGTAAGGGGTGTGCAAGAGGCATCTGGTCGATGTTTCTCTCTCATCGATGTTTCTGGCTCTCTCTCTCTCTCCCTTCCTCTCTGTAAGAAATCAATAAAATATATTAAAAAAAAAAAAAGTAGGGACACTGGGCCGAAACCAGTGTGGCTCAATGGGTAGAGTGTCGGCCTGCGGACTGAAGGGTCCCGGGTTTGATTCCGGTCAAGGGCATGTAACTTGGTTGCGGGCACATCCCCAGTGGGGGCCTGCAGGAGGCAGCCAGTCCATGATTCTCTCTCATCATGGATGCTTCTATATCTCTCTCCTTCTCCCTTCCTCTCTCTCTCTCTCAAAAGCAATAAAAACATATTTTAAAAATAAATAAAAAATAAAGCCCTAGGTGGTGTGGCTCAGTGGATAGAGCATCGGCCTGCGGAATGAAGGGTCCCAGGTTCGATTCCAGTCAAGGGCATGGACCTCAATTGCAGGCTCCCCTGCCCTGGATGGGGAGCATGCAGGAGGCAACCCATCGATGTGTTTCTCTCACATCTGTGTTTCTCTCTGTCTCTCCCTCTTCCTTCCATTCTCTCTGATAGTCAATGGAAAAAATAGTCTCAGGTGAAGATGAACACAAATAAAAATAAAAATATAGGTCCTGACCAGTGTGGCTCAATGGATAGAGCATCGGCCTGCAGACTTAATGGTCCCAGGTTTGATTCCCACCAAGGGCTTGTACCCTGGTTACATGTACATCCCCAGTAGGGGGCGTGCAGGAGGCAGCTGATGGAAGTTTCTAACTCTATCCCTCTCCCTTCCTCTCTGTAAAAATCAATAATACACACACACACACACACATACATATCCAACACCCCTATTTCCTAGAACATTTTCTTTTTTTTTTTTTTTTTAATATATTTTACTGATTTCTTACAGAGAAGAAGGGAGAGGGATTAGAAAGCTAGAAACATCAATGAGAGAGAAACATCGACCAGCCACCTCCTGCACACCCCGCACTGGGGATGTGCCCGCAACCAAGGCCCATGCCCTTGACCGGAATCGAACCTGGGACCCTTCAGTCTGTAGACCGATGCTCTATCCACTGAGCCACACCGGTTTTGGCTTCCAGCCCATTTCCCCCAAGCTGATCAGTGTTGCTCACAGCTGCTCCCCAGTGCCTGCCACTCAGGTAACACCAGCGGAGTAAATACGAGACCTCCATCTGCCTGGCCCGCCCGCCTCCCAGTGCACCAGCCCGCCCTCCCTCACACCCCCGTGCCTCACGCCCGGTAGTAAACGGGTCGCAGGTTGCCAGGGGAGCGGCCTTTTGCACTTGATACGTACCTGCTTCAACCAGACGTTCGTGGTCATCAGCTGGTTTTTCTCATCCTGAAAAACAAAGATTTAAATAAGACCAATGGGCCCTGACCGGCGTGGCTCAGTGGACAGAGCGGCCGCCTGGGGGCTGAAGGGTCCCGGGTTCGATTCCCATCAAGGGCACAGGCCTGGGTTGGAGGTTCCATCACCAGTCAGGGGCGTGCAAGAGGCAGCCGATCCATGATTCTCTCTCATCATGGATGTTTCTCTCTCTCTCCCTCTCCCTTCCTCTCTGACATCAGTAAAAATACATTTAAAAAATTAAAAAGTATTAAATAAGGCAGATAGTTCCGATTCCAGACAGGACGATTCTTTAAATACGAGTCCTCCCATCTGATGCCAACGCTCCTCCCTGGAGAACCACGTTCTGTTCCTTCGTCCGGAAAAGCGGGCCCTTTTTCCAGCCTCGTTTCACGTGATTCCGCCCAACACACTCTGCACTTCCGATACGCTGCCCTCGCGTTCACCATTGGCATTTTTATATAATTTTTATTTTTTTAAAATGTATTTTATTGAGTTTTTACAGAGAAAGGGACAAGGATAGAGAGTTAGAAACATCGACCAGCTACCTCCTGCACATCCCCTACAGGGGATGTGCCCGCAACCAAGGTCCATGCCCTTGACTGGAATCGAACCCGGGACCTTTTAGTCCGCAGGCCGACGCTCTATCCACTGAGCAACACCGCTTTTGGCACCATCGGTATTTTTAGATGTAACATTCATCATCTCAATCAGCACATTTCCTCAGATCTAACTAAGATACAACCGAAGAAGTAAGTCCCAACTTTATGTACTCGGCGCTGAGAGAGAGTATGGGCCCTGGCCGGTGTGGCTCAGTGGATAGAGCATCGGCCTGCGGACTGAAGGGTCCCAGGTTCGATTCCGGTCAGGGCACGTGCCTGGATTGTGGGCACATCTCTAGTGGAGGGCGTGCAGGGGGCAGCCGATCCATGATTCTTTCTCATCATTAATGTTTTTCTTTCTCTCTCTCTGCCTCTCTGTCCCTCTCTGAAATCGATAAAAATATATTTAAAAAACAAAAACTGCCGAAACCGGTTTGGCTCAATGGATAGAGCGTCGGCTTGGGGACTGAAAGGTCCCGGGTTCGATTCCGGTCAAGGGCATGTACCTTGGTTGCGGGATATCCTCAGTAGGGGGTGTGCAAGAGGCAGCTGATCGATGACTCTCTCTCATCGATGTTTCTAACTTTGTATCTCTCTCCCTTCCTCTCTGTACAAAATCAATAAAATATATTTAAAAAAAAAACAAAAAAAAAACAAAACAAAGGTGTGCAAAAATAAACAGCTCAAATTTTAAAAACAATCAATGGCAAAATGTCTGCTGGTGAGGATTAAAAATGAAACGAAACAGCACCTAGCTGGCTTGGCCCAGTGGATACAGCATCAGTCTGCAGACCTGGGGGGCTCCTGGGTAGGATTCCGGCCAGGGGCACCCGCCCAGGAGGTGGGCTCTGTCCCCAGTGGGGGGCGTGCAGGGGGCAGTCCATCAGTGATGCTCTCTCATCATGGATGTTTCTATCTCTCTCTCCCACTCCCTTCCTCTCTGAAATCAATCTACCTACTAAAAGAGTAGCATGCTAATTGACCGTACCTTGGCGATGTCCACCAGCCAATCAGGAGTGAGTATGCAAATTAACCCAACAAAGATGGTGGGTTGATTTGCATACAATGATTCCGAGTGGCTGGGGGCGTTCTGCACCGCCCCAGCTGCTCCAGGCCCCTGGGCAGCATGGGAAGGCAGAAAGGAAGCTCTGGCCAGAGCAAAGGTGGTGCTGGCAGCCAGGGGAAGGGAGGCCCATTCCTGCACGGATCTTCATGCATCCGGCCTCTAGTAAAAATATATTTAAGAAAAAAAAAAGGAAATTTAAAAACAAAAACAGCCGAAACCAGTTTGGCTCAGTGGATGGAGCGTCAGCCTGCGGACTGTGGGGTCCCAGGTTCGATTCCCGGTCAGGGGCATGTGCCTTGGTTGCGGGCACATCCCCGGTGGGGAGTGTGCGGGAGGCGGTTGGTCAATGTTCCTCTCTCATCAATGTTTCTGGCTCTCTATCCCTCTCTTTTCCTCTCTGTAAAAAATCAATAAAATATATTTTTTAAAAATTAAAAAAATAAAAACAAAAGCAGCCAAAACTGGTGTGGTTCAGTGGATGGAGCATCAGCCTAAGGACTGTGGGGTCCCAGGTTCGATTCCAGTCAGGGGCATGTGCCTTGGTTGCGGGCACATCCCCGGTGGGAGCTGTGCAGGAGAAGGCTGATGGATGTTTGTAACTTTCTATCTGTCTCCCTTCTTCTCTGTGAGAAATCAATAAAATATATTTTAAAAAAGCAAAAAACAAAACAAACAAACAAAAAAAAACAGAGCAGAGAAGTAGAAGTGGCCCAAACAGCAGGGGAGAGGACAGAAGGATAAATAGCTTAGCGGACGGAGGGCATCCATCCTCAGGCTCATCCCTAAGAAGGGAGAATGGCCGAAACCGGTGTGGCTCAGTGGATAGAGCACCGGCCTGTGGATTCAAGGGTCCCAGATTCGATTCCGGTCAAGGGCATGTACCTTGGTTGCGGGCACATCCCCAGTGGGGGGCGTGCAGGAGGCAGCTGATGGATGTTTCTCTCTCATCGATGTTTCTGACTCTCTATCCCTCTCTCTTCCTCTCTGTAAAATATCAATAGAATAATAAGATATATTAAAATAAAAGAAAAGGAAAAGAAAGAAGGGAGAATGACCCGGAAGGAAGGAGGAGGCCCCAAGGGAGCATGTCCCAGAGGCAATGGCGGCTGTGGGGTGGGGGGAGGGTCCTCGCCCGGGAAGTGGGAGCCCTGGGGAAGACCGTCTGGCCAGCTCCCTCGTACCGAGGCCCCAGAGAGCCATTCCCACCGCTCGGGCTGGCGACGCCGGATCCAGGGGACGCACACACCTACCACGTCCACCAGCTGGGAGATGGCGAGGCCAAACGTGATGCTGATCCGGTCGCTGAGGCGCTCCACCGGCCGGACCCAGCGCTCGTAGTCCTGAAACAGGTCCCGCAGCAGGCCGTCCTCGTGTTTGGCTGCAGAGAACGGTTCGGCCAGCCCTGCAACACAGATGCTCCACAGTTAGCCTGTGGGCTTCTCTCCGGCCAAATCCTCCTACTTCACACACACACACACACACACACACACACACACACGCACACGCACACACACGCACACACGCTGGCCGGTGTGGCTCAGTGGATAGAGCACCGGTCTGCAGACTGAAGGGTCCCAGGTTCGATTCCGGCCAAGGGCACGGACCTTGGTTGCGGGCACATCCCCAGTGGGGGGTGTGCAGGAGGCAGCTGATGGATGTTTCTCTCTCGTCCTGGATGTTTCTAACTCTCTCCCTCTTCCTTCCTCTCTGAAATCAATAGAAATATATTTTTTTAAAGCGTTTGTCATCATTCATAAGCCAGCACTATTACTTAGGCCGTGATGAAGAGTCCTTTCCGAGTGCAATATCAACACAGAGGTCTGAGATCAATGAGGACCACTCTGCTCAGAGACATTTCTTAGTCAATCAGATTACTCACTCGGGAACGTGCCGAGTTCCTCGAGAAGCACTCAACGCGATACAGAGGCACTTAGACTCTAAGGAACAGCCCGGCCGGCGTGGCTCAGTGATAGAGCATCAGCCTGTGGGCTGATGGGTCCCAGGTTCGATTCCCAGTCAGGACACCTGCCTGGTTCGCGGGCTCGATCCCCGGTAGAGGGCGTGGTGGAGGCAGCCGATGCGTGATGCTCTCTCCTCGTGAATGTTTCTATCCTTTTCTCCCTCTCCCGTCCTCTTTCCGAAATCAATCCTATATAATAAAAGGCTAATATGCAAATCGACCAAATAGCAGAACAAGCGGTCGCTATGACATGCACTGACCACCAGGGGGCAGACGCTCAACACAGGACTGCTCCCTGGGGGTCACAGCTCCCACAGGGGGGGGGTGTCTCAGCCGGCTCACAGCTGCTGAGCTCAG
Organism: Pipistrellus nathusii; assembly: GCA_963693515.1. Lineage (NCBI taxonomy): Eukaryota > Metazoa > Chordata > Mammalia > Chiroptera > Vespertilionidae > Pipistrellus > Pipistrellus nathusii. The sequence goes on from OY882878.1 coordinate 2,824,127, forward strand.
CAGAGGGGGCGGAGCCTCTCCCGCCGCCGCTGCCGGCTGGCGGTTCGCAGGGAGGGATCCCGGACTGAGAGGGATGTCTGACTGCCAGCTTAGGATCCGTGTTCTTTCATCATTGATGTTTCTCTCTCTCTCCCTTTCCCTTCCTCTGAAACCAATTTTATATATATATAAAAATACACACACACACACACACACACACACACACACCAGAGGCCCAATGGACAAAATTCACGCAAGGAGCTCAGCCCCTGCAGCCATGGAGGCTTGCCTCGGCCCTCGCAGTCCTTGCTTTGTCCAGAAGGTCGTCTGGAAAGACTCTGGAAGGACATCTGGAAGGTCATTCAGCTGTCCAGTCTAATTAGCATATTACACTTTTATTATTATAGATTTTTTTACAGAGAGGAAGGGATAGAGATAGAGCGTTAGAAACATCGATGAGAGAGAAACATCGATCAGCTGCCTTCACATCTCCTATTGGGAATGTGCCCACAACCAATGTACATGCCCTTGACTGGAATCGAACCCGGGACCCTTCAGTCCAGAGGTCGACACTCTATCAACTGAGCCAAACCAGTTAGGGCTATTATAGATTTTTTTAAAAAAAAAATATTTTTATTGATTTTGTACAGAGAGGAAGGGAGAGAGATAGAGAGCTAGAAACATCGATGAGAGAGAAACATGGACCAGCTGCCTCTTGCACACCCCCTACCGGGGATGTGCCCGCAACAAAGGTACATGCCCTTGCCCGGAATCGAACCCGGGACCTTTCAGTCCGCAGACCGACGCTCTACCACTGAGCCAAACCGGCTTCAGCTTTTTAAAAATATATATTTTATTTATTTTTTACAGAGAGGAAGGGAGAAAGATAGTTAGAAACATCGATGAGAGAGAAACATCGACCAGCTGCCTCCTGTACACCCCCCACTGGGGATGTGCCCGCAACCAAGTTACATGCCCTTGACGGGAATCGAACCCGGGACCCTTCAGTCTGCAGGCTGACGCTCTCTCCACTGAGCCAAACCTGTTAGTGCAATAACTCACTCTCTCTCTCTCTATATATATATATATTTTTTTTTTAATTTATTTTTTTTAAACGTCTTTACGTTCTGGGACTTGCTCCCCTCCACCCCTAATTCAGTACTGGATGTCGGTACATCTCTATCCACCTCCAGTCTCTCTTCGCACGTGGTAAGGGGTCGGGCTTACGGGTGTGTTGTCATTTGCGTAAGCTTTCCCCGCCAAAGGGCATGTCTGTGGTCCTCAGCTTGGGGTTCTTGCTGAGGACGCCACGGAGGGAAAATGCTGTGGTTAACATCCTGTGCGTCTTTTCCCCACACTTACAGGACAATTTATGGCGGCGACTTTTAGAACCGCTGAGTCAGGGCACGCACGTTTTAAATCCTGCCAGCTGCTGCCAATGTGTGCCCTTTGGTCTGCGCCCGCCGTCACAAGAACAAAATAAGGTAATATATCTGAAAAGCTTCGTAAGAGGTTTTTCCATAAGGCAGGCATTCCCCTCAATGTCTCCTTGGGAGATATATATAATTTTTATAGAGAGGAAAGGAGAGGGACAGAGACTTAGAAACATTGATGAGCGGAAACCGGTGTGGCTCAGTGGATAGAGCATCAGCCTGCGGACTGAAAGCCCCCAGGTTCGATTCCGGTCAAGGGCATGTACCTTGGTTGTGGGCACATCCTCAGTGGGGGACGTGCAGGAGGCAGCTGATGGATGTTTCTCTCTCATCGATGTTTCTAACTCTCTCTCTCCCTTCCTCTTTGTAAAAAAAAAAAAAAATCAGTGAAATATTTTTTTTAAAAAAGAAACATTGATGAGAGAGAAACATCCATCAGCTGCCTCCTGCACACCCCCTACTGTCCCCAGTGCATGTAACCAAGGTACATGCTCTTGATGGGAATCGATCCCGGGACCTTTCAGTCCGCAGGCCGACGCTCTATCCACTGAGCCACACCAGTCAGGGCTGGACTTCTGTTTTTAAGTTAACAGAAAGTGACATATCCCTTAAGAAAAAGAAAAATCCTTTGGTAACAGTCCCAGGAAGGCTATTTTAAGCAATGGCGAGAGAACACAGCGGTGAACATAATTGGCCCTTTTGTCAACGAGGAGAAAGGTGTGCTGTCGCCAACACTTTCAATGTGACAAATGAGTACTTATCAGTCCCTATTTTAAGTATTACTGGTGAAATGCGGAGGGAGGGGGGTGTATTTCCATCCTAGGATTTTCATTATACACGGAGTGGCCAGATGATAATGATTTGTGAACGCATAATCATCTGACCACTCAGTGTCTGTTCTATAGCATAAAAGGCTAATATGCACATGGTCCCCTCGACCAGGAGTCCGACCAGCAGGCAGGCCGGCCAACCGCCCATGTCCCCTCCCCCTGGCCAGGCTGGCTGGACCCCCACCCATGCACGATAATCTGGCCAATCAGTGTGTGTGTGTGTGTGTGTGTGTGTGTGTGTAGATAGATGATAGCTAGATAGCTAGATAGATATGATAGATAGATCGATATTAGAGGCCCGTGCATGCATTCGTGCATGGGTGGGGTCCGGCCAGCCTGGCCAGGGGGAGGGGACGTGGGCAGTTGGCCGGCCTGCCTGCTGGTCAAACTCCTGGTTGAAGGGACCATTTGCATATGAGCCTTTTATTCTATAGGACAGACACGGAGTGGCCTGGTTATTATGCGCTCAGAGATCATCATCCTCTGGCCACTCCGTGTATTTGCTGTTCATTTTCATCACAGAATTAGAGGGGGTTCAAGTTTCTCTGGGGTGGCTCTGCTTTCGTTTTACCTTAATTTACTCTCTGTCCCGACTCTCCAACACTGACGTGAGAAAATGACCTGAGGCAGGTAAGTTTAGTCAGGAGCCAAGACAACATGCATATATTTAAACAAATAAACAAACAACCATATATTTGTAATGGTTTCAGAGAGGAAGGGAGGAGAGAGAAACATCAATGAGAGAGAAGCAGGGATTAGCTGCCTCCTGCACACCCCCTACTGGGGATGTGCCCACAACCAAAGTACATGCCCTTGACCGGAATCGAACCCAGGACCCTTCAGTCTGCAGGCCGACGCTCTATCCATTGAGCCACACCAGTTAGGGCTGCACAGGGCTTTAAAAATATGTTTTTATTGATTTCAGAGAGGAAGGGAGAGGGAGAGAAAGACACATCCATGATGACAGAGAATCATGGAACGGCTGCCTCCTGCACGCCCCACACTGGGGATTGAGCCCGCAACCATCTTGACCGGGAATCGAACCCGGGACCCTTCAGTCTGCAGGCCGGCGCTCTATCCACTGAGCCACACCGGCCAGGGCCTGGCTTCTTGCTTTGTTTGAAACGCCGCCCTCCAGGTGACCCCGCTTCGGTCCTCATTAAGCAGTGCGTTCGGCAAAACCTAATTCCGTTGGAGACGGCGATGGCTTCCTGGAATCGGAAACCATCGTGTGTCTTAAAGCCTCAAGGAAGCGGAGGCAGGAAGAGGCTCTTCTTTCCAAGAAGGAGGCTCACAGACCCGGTCCTGAGGCTCCGGGAGGGGCACCCAAAGGTCAAAAGGTCACGGGTTCAGCTCCAGGTCAAGGGCAGGTACCTGGGCTGCAAAGACAGCCCATCCATCTCTCTCTCTCTCTCTCCCCCCCATCCCTTCCACTCTCTTTTAAAGAAAAAAAAAATCACTGGGAAAAATACCCTCAGGTGAGAGTTAACAAAAAAAAACAAAACAAAAAAATCAATTAAAAAAACAAACAAAAATTAAACATGCTCGAGTGAAGATTTTTTTAAAAACACACTATTTTATTATTTTTTAAATATATTTTTATTGATTTTAGAGAGGAAGGGAGGGGGAGAGAAAGATAGAAACATCAATGATGAGAGAGAATCATGGATCAGCTGCCTCCTGCACGCCCCCCACTGGGGATGGAGCCCGCAACCCCAGGCCTGTGCCCTTGATCGGAATCGAACCTGGGACCCTTCAGTCCGCAGGCTGACGCTCCATCCACTGAGCCAAATCAGACAGGGGAAAAGAAAAAAAAAAAAAAAAGAAAAAAACTTTAAAAAAAAGAACACAACCGAAACAAGTTTGGCTCAATGGATAGAGCGTCGGCCTGCAGTCTGAAAGGTCCCGGGTTCGATTCCAGTCAAGGGCAAGTACCTTGATTGAGGGTACATCCCCAGTGTGGGGTGTGCAGGAGGCAGCTGGTCGATGTTTCTCTCTCATCAACATTTCTAACTATCCCTCTCAATTCCTCTCTGTGTAAAATCAATAAAATAAAATAAAATAAATTTTAAAAAACACATAAAAACAGCCATAGCCCAACCGGTGTGGCTCAGTGGGTGGAGCGTTGGCCCGGGAATGATGGGTCCCGGGTCGATTCCCGTCAAGGGCATGGACCTGGGTTGCAGGCTCCACCCCTGGCCCCCCACCCCCGTGGTGTGTGTGGCAGGCAGCTGATGGATCTATCTCTCTGTCTCCCCAAACCCCTTCCACTCTCTAAAAAATCAATGGGAGCCCTAGCTGCTGTGGCTCAGTGGACACAGTGTCCTCCTGCAGACTGAAGAGTCCTGGGTTCGAGTCCAGCCAAGGGCACATGCCTGGGTTGTGGGCTCCATCCCCAGTGTGGGGCGTGCAGGAGGCAGCCAATCCATGATTCTCTCTCAACATGGATGTTTCTCTCTCTTCTGCTCCCTTCCTCTCTGACATCAATAAAAACATATTTTAAAAAAGAACAAAGCGCTGAAACCGGTGTGGCTCAGTGGACAGACCGTCTGCCTGCGGACTGAAGGGTCCCGGGTTCGATTCCGGTCAAGGGCATGTGTCTTGGTTGCGGGCACATGCCCAGTAAGAGGTGTGCAGGAGGCAGCTGATGGATGTTTCTCTCTCATCGATGTTTCTAACTCTCTATCCCTCTCTCCTTCCTCTCTGTGAAAAAATCAATAAAATATATTTTTAAAAATCAATAACATATATTCTAAAGAAGAACAAAGCCATTCTCTAAAAAAAAAAAGAAAATCAATGGGAAAATATCCTCGGGTGAGGATTAACAAAAAGAGTAAAATTAAATCATAAAATAAAATAAAGTGAGATGAATAAAATAAAATCATAAATAAAATTAATAGAGTAGAATAACATTAAATCGTAACATAAATTAGCTGACTAGGATAGAATAGAATAAATAACGCAAAATAAATAAATCAGAAATACGCGGAGGTCGGAACGGCCGTGTCTCCGCTGAGCGGACCTGGCTGTCTGGGTGGGGGTCCCACCCCCGGGCCCCCATCGGGCCTCGGCAGCTTTGGGGGGGCCAGACGCCTTTTCCATCCCGTGGGGAGCGCGTGACCTGCGGGGGCGGGACGGGCTCCGCGCGGGGCGGGGGGGGGGGCGGTTCTGGGAGGACCCGGGGCGCCCCGACCGCACCCGCGACGGCCCGGCTCCTGGGCACCGGGCGGGCTCCCCCCGCCACGGGCCGGGGGCTCGGGGGGCTCAGGGCGGAGCCGGGGGGGGGGCTCAGGCCGGGCTCCCCAACGCCTCGGCGACCCCGCGCCCCTGACTGACAGGCCGGCGCCCGCAGCCCCGAGGCCGTCAGGGCACCCGGCGCCTCCCCAGTGAGGTGCCCGCGGGGCACTTCCACCGCAGCCGCCCCGCGCCCCCCGTCCCGCGCCCCTCAGGCCCCCGCCCCGCGCCCCCCACAGGCCCCCGCGCCCCCACAGGCTCCCGCGCCCCCACAGGCCCCCGCGCCCCCACAGGCTCCCGCGCCCCCACAGGCCCCCGCCCCGCGCCCCCCGCCCCGCGCCCCACAGGCCCCCGCCCCGCGCCCCCCGCCCCGCGCCCCACAGGCTCCCGCCCCGCGCCCCCCGCCCCGCGCCCCCCGCCCCGCACCCCCCCCAGGCTCCCCGCCCCGCGCCCCCCAGGCTCCCGTCCCGCGCCCCCCGCCCCGCGCCCCCCGCCCCGCGCCCCCCCCAGGCCCCCGCCCCGCCCCCCCCTCAGGCTCCCGCCCCGCGCCCCACAGGCTCCCGCCCCGCGCCCCACAGGCTCCCGCCCCGCGCCCCCCAGGCTCACCTCCGGGCGCGCCGTCCCCCGCACCGGCCGGACCCGGGTGCCCGGCGACCAGCCGGACCAGCAGCAGGAGGCGGAGGGCCGCGGGCCCGGACCCCCGCGCCGCCATCGCCCGGAGGCGCCTCAGGAACCGCCAGTGGGTCCCAGCGAAGCGGAGCGCCCGGCCCTCGTTCCCGGCGCCTGAGGAGCCGCCCGCCCCGGGCAAGCCCCGCCCCTCCCGCCATAGCCCCGCCTCCTCCCGCCATAGCCCCGCCTCCTCTCTTTAGCCCCGCCCTCCAGCCCCTCAGTCTCCTGACGGCCTCGTCTGGTTGTAGTGAATGCTTTTCCCGCTCTGCCTCATTTGCATCTAGCCCGCCCCTCCCTCCATAGCCCCGCCTTGTCCCTCTTTAACCCCGCCCCGTCTCTCTTTAGCCCCGCCCCCTCAGTCTTCTTACGGCCCCACCCCGTCTGGTTGTAGTGAATGTTTTTTCAGCTCCGCTCATTTGCATCTAGCCGGCCCCTTCTGCTATAGCTCCGCCTCCTCGAATTAGCCCCGCCCCCAACCCAGGTTGTAGTGAATGCTTTTCCAGCTCCGCTTTATTTGCATCTAGCCCGCCCCTTCCGCTATAGCCCCACCCCTCTCCTAAGACCCCGCCTCCTCTCTCTTTAGCCCCGCCCTCCAGCCCCTCAGTCTATGTCCGGCCCTGCCCTGTCTAGTCTAGTCGTACTTAGTCCGTTTTCAGCTCCGCCTCATCTGCATCTATCCAGATTCCCCCCCCCCCCATAGCCCCGTCCCACCCTCCTGCCCCTTAGTTTCCCTACGGCCCCACCCCATCCCGCCCAGCTAGATCCCGGCCCTGCCTTTGGTCTCTCTGCCCACTGGCCCCGCCTCCAGAACAGGTGCCAGTGTACCTCAGCTGACCCTGGGCACACCTGCCATTCATGGACACCTGCACCCGGAGGCAGGCGACAGGTGGGCAGAGAGAGAACTGACAGGAAGCCCCGCAGGTGTGTGGCTCCGTGGCTGAGCCTGGACCTATGACCCGGGAAAATAAAAATACATTAAAAAAAAAAAAAAGAAAAGAAAAGAAAGAAAACTGTGACATGGCCACATAGTCACAAGGGGTAGGATGTGACCCTGGCTCAGGCCCCCACCCCCACCCCATGATACCTCCCAGCAGCCTGCGGTCTCCTGGTCCCAGGTCAGCCAGGCCACTGGGCAAGTACCTCCCTCTGGACCAGTTTCCTTGTTCATTTTATATAAATACTAGTGACCTGTGCATGAAATTCATACACGGGGATGGGGGTGGAGGGGTGTCCCTCAGCCCGGCCTGCACCCTCGCCAATCTGGGACTCCTTTGGGGATGTCCAACTGCCAGTTTAGGCCTGACCACAGAGATCGGGCCTAAACCAGCAGTCAGACAACCCTCTGGCAATCCGGGACTGCTGGCTCCTAACCGCTCACCTGCTCACCTGCCTGCCAGCCTGATCGCCCCCACCTGCCACCCCTGCAGGCCTGATCGCCCCCAACTGCCCTCCCCTCCTGCCTGATCGCCCCTATCCTCCTCTGCCTCAGTCCCGCCACCATGGCTTTGTCCAGAAGGACATCTGGAAGGTCTCCTTGTCTAATTAGCACATTACCCTTTTACTGGTATACCAGAGGCCTGGTGCACAAATTTGTGCATAGGTGGGGTCCCTCGGCCTGGCCAGCAATTGGGGCTGTTTTCACCCAGTCCCGATGGGGGCCTGCAGGGACCATGGGAGGTTGGTCGGCCACAAAAGGTTAGTTGTGGGAGCTCACTGTCCACCAGGGAGGGGTGCATTGAGCGTCTGCCCCCTGGTGGTCAGTGTGTTGTCTTAGCGACCAGTCTCCTGGTCATTTGGCCAACCGGTTGTAACAGTCACTTAGGCTTTTATATATATAGATATATACTAATAAAAGGGTAATATCTGCCGGGACCGGTTTGGCTCAGTGGATAGAGCATCGGCCTGGGGACTGAAAGGTCCCGGGTTCGATTCTGGTCAAGGGCATGTACCTTGGTTGCGGGTGCATCCGTGGTGGGGGATGTGCAAGAGGCAGCTGATCGATCATTCTCTCTCATCGATGTTTCTAACTCTCTATCCCTCTCTCTTCCTCTCTGTGAAAAATCAATAAAATATATTTTTTTTAAAAAAAGGGTAATATCTGTATAAGTGATCTCAGAAAGGAAGGGAGAGGGAGAGAGAGATTGAAACATCCATGATGAGAGAGAATCATAGACCGGCTGCATCCTGCACGCCCCCCCCCCCCCCCGCTGGGGATCAAGCCCACAACCCGGGCCTGTGCCCTGACCAGGAATCGAACTGTGGCCCCCTGGTTCCTAGGTCAACGCTCCACCCCTGAGGCACACCGGCTGGATCCGTTTCCTCCTTCTTGACCGAGCAGGTCACCGGGAGGACCCCCCCTCCTCAGGGCCGTCCACGGAGACACCACGCCATGGCCTCAGAAGCCCCAGCGAACACCTGGAAACACCGTGACTCCATCTGCCACCGGCGCTGTGGCTCCCACGCTGACGGACACTGCCAGCGGGAGGCCCACGCACACCCAGCCGGGCCCTCCCTCCCACCCCTCCCGCCCTCGATGGATCGGGAAGCTCGTTGGGCTGCAGAGATTCTGCGACATCGCCTGAAGCCGCGGTGGCAGAGCGTGGCCGCCCCCCCAGAGCTCCTTGGGGGCGACGCCCCTCAGAAATGTCACTCAGGCCGAAGCCGGTGTGGCTCAGTGGATAGAGCGTCGGTCTGCGGACTGAAAGGTCCCAGGTTCGATTCCGGTCAAGGGCATGGACCTTGGTTGCAGACACATCCCTGGTCGGGGGTGTGCAAGAGGCAGCTGGTCGATGTTTCTCTCTCATCGACGTTTCTAGATCTCTATCCCTCTCTCCTCTATAAAAAATCAATAGAATATATATTATATAAAAAAAAAAAAAGCAAGCATAACTGCGTAGCTTTCAGTAGTTAAAAAAAAAATGAAGATGCCTGGCTGGCATGGCTCAGTGGTTAGGCATCGACCTATGAGCCAGGAGATCAAGGTTTGATTCCAGGTTAGGGCACATGCCCGGGTTGTGGGTTCAATCTCCAGTAGGGGATGTGCAGGAGGCAGCTGATCCATGATTCTCTCTCATCATGGATGTCTCTCTCCTCTCTCTCTCTCTCTCTCTGTCTCTGTCTCTGTCTCTGTCTCTGTCTCTCTCTCTCTCTCTCTCTTCTCCCTCTCCCTTCTTCCCTGAAATCAATGACGATGCTGGTGCATGGATTTGTGCGCGGTGGGGACCCTCAGCCTGGCCTGCGCCTCTCGCAGTCTGGGGGCTGTCAGAGAGCCGGTTTCAGCCCGATCCCCACAGGCCAGGCCGAGGGACCCCAGCGGTGCACGAATCCAGGCACCGGGGCTCTAGCAGGCATATAAGATATTTGGTTAATCTCTTCCTGCCCGCCCCCTTCCCTCTGAGATCCATCAGTCTGTTCCATGTTTCCATGCCTGTGCACTGAGCGCCTGCCCCCTGGTGGCCAGTGCGTGTTATGGCTACCAGTTAAACGGTCGCTTAGGTTTTTATATACGTATATACTGATGACCCAGTACACAAAATTCCTGCATGGGGGGGAGCCCGGCCTGCACCCTCTCCAATCTGGATCCCCTAAACCGGCAGTCAGACATCCCTCTGGCAATCCAGGACCGCTGGCTCCTAACTGCTCATCTACCTGTCTGCCGGATCGCCCCTAACCACTCTGCCTGCCAGCCTGCTGGCCCCCAACTGAACTGCCGTGCCCTCCCCTGCCCTCCCCTCCCCTGCCCTGTCCTCCTCTCCCCTGCCCTCCCCTCCCCTGCCCTCCCTTTCCCTGCCCTGTCCTCCTCTCCCCTCCCCTGCCCTCCTCTCCCCTGCCCTGTCCTCCTTTCCCCTGCCCTCCCCTCCCCTGCCCTATCCTCCTCTCCCCTGCCCTGCCCTCCCCTCCCCTGCCCTATCCTCCTCTCCCCTGCCCTGTCCTCCTCTCCCCTGCCCTCCCCTCCCCTGCCCTATCCTCCTCTCCCCTGCCCTATCCTCCTCTCCCCTGCCCTATCCTCCCCTCCCCTGCCCTATCCTCCTCTCCCCTGCCCTGTCCTCCTCTCCCCTGTCCTCCTCTCCCCTGCCCTGCCCTCCCCTCCCCCACCCTCCCCTGCCCTCGCTGGTCATGGTGTGTAATCGCCTGCCCTGCAGTGTCTGATTGCCCCACAGGAATCAGCTCCAGCAGCTGCGGCGGTCAGTCCCGGCGTGTGCCCAGGACACAGAGCGTGCAGGCGATGGGCAGTGACGGCCGGATGAATAAATGAATAAATGAATAAATGAATAGTAAGCAGCTCGCCCAGCGTCTCCAGCAAAGCTGGAAAATGGCGAGCAGGCTGCCAACCCACGGGTGCTGCCTTCAAACACGGAATCTCACCTTGGCTCCTTGGCTGAGCGTTAACCCAGGAACCAGGAGGTCAGGGTTCGATTCCCGGTCGGGGCACAGGCCAGAGTGTGGGTTCCATCCCCAGTGAGGGGGCGTGGAGGAGGCAGCCGGCCCATGATTCTCTCTCATCACGGATGTTTCTCTCTCCCCTCCCCCTTCCTCTCTGAAATGAATAAGAACAGATTAAAAAAAAATAAAAAATAGCTGTTGGTGGCGATTATTTGTGTGGCAATCAATCTTGGATGTGCATTTTCAGATACAAAATCCTTCGCCAAGGCCTGCTGATACTTCCACATTAAAGCGAGTGGGGCCCTGGCTGGTGTGGCTCAGTGGCTAGAGCGTCGGCCTGCGGACTTAAAGGTCCTGGGTTCGATTCCAGCCAAGGGCATGAGCCTTGGTTGCGGGCACATCCCCAGTGGGGGGTGTGCAGGAGGCAGCTGGTCGATGTTTCTCTCTCATCGACGTTTCTGAACCTCCCTCTTCCTTCCTCTCTGTAGAAAAAGTCAATAAAATATATGTCTTTAAAAATAAAATAAATAAAAGCAGGTGGGGCCCCGAGCAGGTGGCGCAGTGGGTTGGAGCATCCTCCCGCACACCAAAAAGGCTGTGGGTTCCATTCCCCTTCGGAGCCTGTAAGGGAGACAACTGATGGACTTCTCTCTCCCATAGATGTTTTTCTCTCTCTTTCTAAAATCAGTAAAAACGTATCCTCGGGTGAGGATTTAAAAGAGAGAGAGCCCTAACTGGTGTGGCTCAGTGGATAGAGCGCCAGCCTGCAGACTGAAGGGTCCCGGGTTCGATTCCGGTCAAGGGCATGGACCTTGGTTGCGGGCACATCCCCAGTGGGGGGTGTGTAGGAGGCAGCTGATGGATGTTTCTCTCTCATCGATGTTTCTAACTCTCTCTCCCTCTCTCTTCCCCTCTGTGAAAAATCAATAAAAAAATATTTGAGAGAGAAAGAGAGAAAGAGAGAGAGAGGGAGAAAGAGGGAAGGAGATTCGGAGCCACATAACCAGCAGAAATAAACCATGAACACCGTCCTCTGAGCAGAATGATGGAATGAGTTGTCTCTATATCCACGAAGCTGCTGGCTCCCCGTTTTTTATAACGGGGTCAGCTGAGCTAAATGCGGAGCCGGGCGAGAGTGGAAATCCCCCGTCAGCGTTTCCGTCCCGGCTCGGCGATCAATCCCGCGGCCAGCCTCAAGGACGACCGCCAAGTGACAGGTGCGTGAAAGATGAAAACGGACGCGGTCCATCTCACGGCGGGCATCGGAGGCGTCTTCCGAGCCGGAAGGACAAAAGCAAGCACTGCTGAACCCGGTGTGGCTCAGTGGGTAGAGCATGGGCCTGCGGACTGAGAGGTCCCGGGTTCGATTCCGGTCAAGGGCATGTACCTTGGTTGCGGGCACATCCCCAGTGGGGGGTGTGCAGGAGGCAGCTTGTCGATGTTTCTCTCTCATCGATGTTAATAACTCTCTATCCTTCTCCCTTCCTCTCTGTAAGAAATCAATTAAAATATATATATATATAATTTTTTTTTAAAGCAAGCACTGACGGGACATTACCTTCCTTCTCGCAAAAAGAACAGTAATCCTAGTGCTGGACGTCTCCTACAGGGGTCGTTTCTGTATCTCCCTATAGCTGCCGACACATGTGGAGGTTTTATTTTTGTAATTTTTTAAAATATATATTTTATTGATTTTTTACGGAGAGGAAGGGAGAGGGACAGTGTTAGAAACATGGATCAGCAGCCTCCTGTACACCCCCTGCTGGGGATGTGCCTGCAACCAAGGGACATGCCCTTGACCGGAATCGAACCCGGGACCCTTCAGTCTGCAGGCCGGCGCTCTATCCACTGAGCCACATCGGTCAGGGCGAAGTGCAGGCATTTTAATGTAGAGCTTTGAAGAAGGAAATGAATGGTCCATCTTTTATTAGATTGTAATAACGAAATAGTCGTGCATAGAATTGTATCATGAAAACATCATTTTTTTAAAAATAGATTTTATTGATTTTCTTACAGAGAGGAAGAGAGAGGGATAGAGAGTTAGAAACATCGATCAGCTGCCTCTTGCACACCCCCTACCTGGGATGTGCCCGCAACCAAGGTACATGCCCTTGACCGGAACCGAACCCGGGACCTTTCAGTCCGCAGGCCGAGCCAAACTGGTTTCGGCTAAAACATCCATCATTTCTAACACTGAGCAGCCCCATTGGGATTTCATAACCGCAAAGATAGCACCATGCTCCAGCCTTGGCTGGTGTTGCTCAGTGGGTAGAGCGTCGGCCTGCGGACCAAAGGGTCCTGGGTTCGATTCGGGTCAAGGGTTTGTCCTTGGGTTGCAGGCTCCTCCCCAGCCTGGGCAGGTGCAGGAGGCAAGCCATCCATGTGTCCCTCTCCCATCGATCTTTCTGTCTCTCCCTCTCTCCTCTACTCTCCCTATAACTCAGTGGGAACATAGCCTCGGTGAGGATTAAAAATAAATGAATAAATAGAGCACAATGCCCCAAACCCAATTACTGACGGGAAAACACGCAAGTAGACAGGAAATGACACTCCACTGAAGCGCAGAGTATGTGTCAGGGTGTGTCCTGGGAACAAGCCAGCTCCTGTTCCAAAGGAAGGTTTTGTTTCCTTTTTAAAAAATATATTTTTATTGATTTTCCATAGAGAGGAAGGGAGAGGGAGAGAGAGCTAGAAACACCAATGAGAGAGAAACATCGATCAGCTACGTCCTGCACGTTCCCCTACTGGGGATGTGCCCGCAACCAAGGTGCATGCTCCCGCCCAGAATCGAACCTGGGACCTTTTAGTCTGCAGGCCGACGCTCTATCCACTGTGCCACACTGGTTTCAGCAAAGGAGCTGGATCCTGTGCTCCCTAAATGCCAGATCTGAGAGTGATGAGCCAGGAAAGAATTTTTTGTTGTTGTTGTTCATTCTTGCCTGAGGATTTTATTTTATTTTCTTAAAATGTGTTATTAATTTTTTACAGAGAGGAAGGGAGAGGGAGAGTTAGAAACATCGATGAGAGAGAAACATCCATTAGGTGCCTCCTGCACACCCCCTATTGGGGATGTGCCCGCAACCAAGGTCCATGCCCTTGACCGGAATCAGGATATTTTTTCCGTTGATTTCTAGAGAAAGTGGAAGGGAGAGAGAGAGTCAGAGAGAAGAGAGAAACACTGATGGGAGATAGAGAAAAGGAGAGATTGATTGGTGGCCTCCTGCATGTGCCCTGTCCATTGGTGGCCTCCGTGCTGGGGAGGAGCCTGCACCTGAGGCACATGTCCTTGACCAGAATCGAACCCGAGACCCTACAGGTCGCAGGCTATAACGCTCTATCCACTGGGCTACACCAGCTGGGGCTTGAAAGAAAAAATTTTAAATATACTTCTATTGATATCAGAGGGGAAGGGCGAGGGGGAGGGGAAACATCCACGATGAGAATCACGAATGGGCCATCTCCTGCTCGTCCCCCACGAGGGATGAGCCCACAACCTAGGCATGCGCCCTTGACCGGAATCAAACCCGGAACCCGTCAGTTCACAGGCCGACGCTCTATCCACTGAGCCACACCGGCCAGGGCGTGATCACCATTCTTGAGGCTAATAAATAGAAAAGGAAGAGTTGGTGGATTCTGCTTTTTCTCTTTTTTCCTTAGAAGACGTTTAGGAAAGCCGGGGACTGTGAGGCCAGGAAGGGCCGGGTCACGGGAGAGGGACTCGGTGGGGAGCCGGGCCAGTGAGAAGCCAGGGAAAGGGCCCTCCTGGACAGGCTCGGGGTCCGGCCGGTGGGGCCGGGTTGGGTTACTGGCCGGGAGCTCGGTGCTCCTGGTCAATTAAAAAAGATTTTAGCCAAAACCGGTGTGGCTCAGTGGATAGAGCGCCGGCCTGCGGACTGAAAGGTCCCGGGTTCGATTCCGGTCAAGGGCATGGACCTTGGTTGCGGGCACATCCCCAGTGGGGGGTGTGCAGGAGGCAGCTGGTCGATGATTCTTTCTCATCGATGTTTCTAACTCTCTATCCTTCTCTCTTCCTCTCTGTAAAAAATCAATAAAATATATTTTTAAAAAAAGATTTTAAGGCCAGTGGGAATGAGATTCAAGTCAAGTGGGGTTTATTGAAGATACACTCAAAGCCAGGAGAGGCCAGATGAGAGAGACCGTGGCCCCAAACTCCTGGATTTTATGTTTTTTTCCGGGGATTCTACTTTGGTCAAGATTTTATCGATTTGAGAGAAACATTAATGTGTGGCTTCAGGTATTGATGCATCCATTGATTGATTGTGACATGTGATGGAACCGGAAACCTTGGCGTATCAGGACAATGCCCTGACTGAGCGACCTGGCTAGGGGCTGGGGAAGGACCTTCTAGAATGGGGGGTCAGAAACGCCTCTTTTTTTAAATTCTCACCTAAGGATATTTTCCCATTGATTCTTAAGATTTTTTTGTTACTGTTTTTTAAATATATTTTATTGATTTCTTAGAGAGAGGGAGAGAGAAACATGGATCAGCTGCCTCCTGCACACCCCTCACTGGGGATGTGCCTGCAACCAAGGTACATGCCCTTGACCGGAATTGAACCTGGGACCCTTCAGTCCACAGGCCAAAGCTCTATCCACTGAGCCAAACAGGCTAGGGCCTGAGGACAGATTTAAACTCTTGGCCCGCCTGGAGCGTCAACCTATGAAAACGGAGGTCAGGGTTCAATTCCTGGTCAGGGCATGTTCCTGGGCTGCTTGATCCTCAGTAGGTGCTTCTCTCTCTCTCAATCAATCAATCAATCAATCAATAAAAAACATATTAAAAGTAATAAAACCCTAATAGGCAAATGAACCCAATGGTGGAACGACCAGTCACTATGACATACATTAGCCACCAGGGGGCAGGCACTCCACGGAGGAGCTGGGCTCACACTGGCGAACGCAGCAGTGGTGGCAGGGAGCCGGCCTAAGCGCGCAGGCGGAGACCCCCTGAGGGGCCCCGGACTGTGAGAGGGCACAGGCTGGGCTGAGGGACACCCCCCCACCCCCCATGCACAAATGTCATGCACCGGCCTCTAGTATTGGAAACAGAGAGAAGCTCTTGATGTCAGAGCTTGTTGACCTGGACACTGGGCTCCACGTCATGTCTCCTCTTGTCCGGGGGTGTGGGGCGGGACGCCAGTATCCACAGGACTAGCTGGAGGGGAACTGGCCATCCCAGCAGCAGCAACCTCCGACAACTCGGGGGGAGGGGGCGAGAGCTCAGCAGGGGCTCCCCGTGGCGGGATCCTCAGCACCCCTTCCTCACCCACAGACCCAACATGGCTCAGCCCATCTCTGGACACCTGCAGGCCACCAGGCCGCCCGAGGACATGGCCCTGGAGTGGAGGGACAGAGGGACAGGGGCAGGCTGAGGGCACACAGCCCCCGGAGCGGAGGGACAGAGGGACAGGCTGAGGGCCCACAGCCCCCGGAGCGGAGGGACAGAGGGACAGGGGCAGGCTGAGGGCACACAGCCCCCGGAGCGGAGGGACAGAGGGACAGAGGGACAGGGGCAGGCTGAGGGCACACAGCCCCCGGAGCGGAGGGACAGAGGGACAGAGGGACAGGGGCAGGCTGAGGGCACACAGCCCCCGGAGCGGAGGGACAGAGGGACAGAGGGACAGAGGGACAGGCTGAGGGCCCACAGCCCCCGGAGCGGAGGGACAGAGGGACAGGGACAGGCTGAGGGCCCGCAGCCCCCGGAGCGGAGGGACAGAGGGACAGAGGGACAGGGGCAGGCTGAGGGCACACAGCCCCCGGAGCGGAGGGACAGAGGGACAGGGGCAGGCTGAGGGCACACAGCCCCCGGAGCGGAGGGACAGAGGGACAGGGGCAGGCTGAGGGCACACAGCCCCCGGAGCGGAGGGACAGGGGCAGGCTGAGGGCACACAGCCCCCGGAGCAGAGGGACAGGGACAGGCTGAGGGCCCACAGCCCCCGGAGCGGAGGGACAGAGGGACAGGCTGAGGGCACACAGCCCCCGGAGCGGAGGGACAGAGGGACAGGCTGAGGGCACACAGCCCCCGGAGCAGAGGGACAGAGGGACAGGCTGAGGGCACACAGCCCCTGGAGCGGAGGGACAGAGGGACAGGCTGAGGGCACACAGCCCCCGGAGCAGAGGGACAGAGGGACAGGGGCAGGCTGAGGGCACACAGCCCCCGGAGCGGAGGGACAGAGGGACAGGGACAGGCTGAGGGCACACAGCCCCCGGAGCGGAGGGACAGAGGGACAGGGGCAGGCCGAGGGCCCCTAGGGAGAGGAGATGAAGCCAGGGAGCTGCGCCCTCAGGGGAGGGAGGACGGAACGTGAAAGGGACACACGGGGCGAGAAGTGTGGATAGTGTTGTTGCTGAGAGGGGAGTGGGTACCGTCCTTTCGCCGTCACCGGGCTTTGCGTGCTGTACCCGTGATGCATGTGCACATGTATGTACGTCCAAGAGGAAGATCCATCAACACCCAAGGCTGGCGAGCCCCGAGGAGTGCGATTCTGACCTCACCGGACAGCCCCCCCTCCCCTCGCCCCACATTCCCGCCAGAGGCCTGGGCCCGGGTCCGACCGTGGCAGGGGACAGCCTCCCCCTTCTCGGGACACTCACTTCTGTCCCCTTAACGCCCTGCGTGCAAGCAGCCGCCGCCGCCAGGGCACACGGACGCACGGAAAACCAGACCCCCCCGTCCGGGCTACAATCACGGCCAGTGCTCCCTCCATCACGTCCATCTTCCCAAGTTTTATTCCCAAAAGGGGGAGGGGATAAAAGGTCCATGGAGAGCCACCGTCATCGATGGACGAGCTGCCGCAGCCGCTCCCCGCCCGGAGGCCGCCCGGCGCTCCCCGCGGGCAGGGGCCTGGCGCGCCGCGGGGCCGGGCTGGAGCGCGGCTCCTCTCTACTTGTCCTTCTCCTTCTGCTCTTTCTCCTTCTTCTCCCGTTCGGCCTTGGCCTCCTCCTCCTCGTGCTTCTTGATCAGCTGCTCCACCTCCTTCTGCTTGAGGACCCTGATGAGCGTCTTCCCGTTCTCTCTGGTCAGCGTGGCGATCTCCACTGCAGAGAGCGACACAGTGTCATGGCCGCACCCCACGCACGCCCCGCGGCGAGGGGGGCCCAGCCAGCCGCCTCCACATCCCCCCCCCCCCCGCCCCTGCTCACTCTCCCCCAGGACCTGTGCCCGATACGCCTCACGGGCGTTTTTATGGGACCAAACACCCCCATCTCACGCACCGTCATCATCGTTTTTACTGAAATGCCTTTCCCTACCCACTAAGGTGACCAGACGTCCCGCCTTTGGCGGGACAGTCCCGGTTTTTCACAACGGCCCCGCCAAATGATTAGAAATCGGGACTGTCCCGCCAAAAGCGGGACGTCTGGTCCCCTTACCGCCCAACCCACCTCCGAGCGGCCGCAATGGCACCCCGGACACAGGCAACCGAACAGGTGCTGATGCGAACCCCTCAGCGGGCGGCCAGGGACCCGTTTCCTGCCGGAACCTCTGCAGGCCCAGCGGAGCCTCTGACCAGCAATGACATGGGGTTCTCACGGGCTTTTCAAAACAATGGTGTGAAGCGCAGGCCCCCTGACCTGACTGTGGACACGAAAGCAGACATACATCTACAGGAGAAACTCTGAGCCGGAGGGTGGAGTGGGAAGGGGATGGCGGGGCCCCTGCAGAGGGCGGACATCCTCTGAGGGCAAGGATGTCACCTGAACAAACGCACCTGCTGGTTCATCGTTTTAAAAAACATTACTGCGGCCGCAACCGGTGTGGCTCAGTGGATAGAGCGTCGGCCTGCGGACTGAAAGGTCCCAGGTTCGATTCCGGTCAAGGGCATGGACCTTGGTTGCGGGCACATCCCCAGTAGGGGGCGTGCAGGAGGCAGCTGATCGATATTTCTAACTCTCTATCCCTCTCTCTTCCTCTCTGTAAAAAAACAAAAAAGTATATGTATTTTTTTAAAAAGGGACTTAAAAAAATAAAATAAAAAACATTACTGCGGCTGCAACTGGTGTGGCTCAGTGGATAGAGCGTCCGCCTGCGGACTGAAAGGTCCCGGGTTCGATTCCGGTCAAGGGCATGGACCTTGGTTGCGGGCACATCCCCAGTAGGGGTTGTGCAGGCGGCAGCTGATCGATGACTCTCTCTCATCGATGTTTCTAGCTCTCTATCTCTCTCCCTTCCTCTCTGTAAAAAAATCAATAAACTTTATTTAAAAATAAATAAGTTAAAAAAATAAATAAAACTGCAGACGTGGGCGTGACATTCGAGATCAGTAAACTCAGAACAGAGATCCCACATCGCACACACGTTACGCCTCTGGCAAAGTACGCCACACGTACACATAAACATGCAACCACACACATGCTATATGGACACAGGAACACAGACGCCGTCACGAAGTCGGTAAGTCGATCCCCGACGGGAAGCAGCCCTGCCGTCTGCCGCTCGGGCCACGAGGAACCAGGCCATGTCCCCGCGGGGAACGGGAGGCCCCTGACCGCAGGCCGGCCAGGAGCGCCAGGCCCTCCCCGGGACGCACCTTTCTCGGCGGAGAGCTTGCTCACGTCCATGGTCTTGTTGAGCACTTTGATGGCTAAGGCGAGCGCCGACTTGAGGGTCATCTCCCCTTCCTTGTAGTCCTGCTTCAGCATGGACACCGCCGCCTGGGGACACGGCAGAGGGCTCCATCAGTCCCGCCGTTTTTTGGGAAAAGGACCGGGGCAGAGGGATGATGCCTGAACTAAGATTGGCATCTAACCCACAGGAACCATTGGATGGCGGGGAGGGTAGCCATGGGGGAGGGGGGGGGGCACTGACGCTCCTGGGGCTTAGATCTGCCAGGCCCGTCAAGAATTCAGGGAGGGGTCTGAGAACCAGGATGTGAAAAAAGCTGCGTCTATTTTCCCCACTTCTCACTGAAATCAGCATTTTGCCCTGGCTGGTGTGGCTCAGTGGACAGAGCATCGGCCTGTGGACTGGAGAGTCCCAGGTTCAATTCCGATCAAGGGGGCACATGCCTGGTTTGTGGGCTCCATCCTCAGTAGGGGCGTGCAGGAGGCAGCCGATCCATGATTCTCTCTCATCATGGATGCTTCTCTCTCTCTCTCTCACTCCCTCTCCCTCTGAAATCAATAGAAATACATATTTTTTAAAGTTTGTCATCATTCATAAGCCAGCACTATTACTTAGGCCGTGATGAAGAGTCCTTTCCGAGTGCAATATCAATACAGAGGTCCGAGATCAATGAGGACCACTCTGCTCAGAGACATTTCTTAGTCAATCAGATTACTCACTCGGGAACGTGCTGAGTTCCTTGGGAAGCACTCACCACAATAGAGGAACTTAGACTCTAAGGAACAGCCCGGCCAGCTTGGCTCAGTGGATAGAGCGTCAGCCTGTGGGCTGAAGGGTCCCAGGTTCGAGTCCTGGTCAGGCCACCTGCCCGGGTTGCAGGCTCCATCCTCCGTGTGGGGTGTTCAGGAGGCAGCCGATCCATGATTCTCTCTCATCATGGATGTTTCTCTCTTCCTCTCCCTTCCTCTCTAACATCAATAAAAACATCTTAAAAAAGTAGCACTTCCTTTGGCAACAAACCCCAGCGGTCTGGCAGGCCCTGTGGCTCCGTCACCAACAGCAGTCCCAGGCGTAAGGTCCCTGCCCCCCTGACCACCGTTCCCATTCACCGCCGTTAAAAATGGCGGCGGCCCCGGACTCACGGCGCTGTTGTTGCCGATGCAGGTGGCCTTCCAGCCGCCGTAGTTGCCGCTCGGGTCGCTCTGGTAGAGCTGGAAGCCGTAGTGCTTGTCCCAGCCGATGTACAGCAGCGACACCCCGAAGGGTCGCTTCCCTGTAACAGAAAACGCGGAGAGCGGCCATCAGACGCAGGTCACCATGGTTACCTGCGCTCCGAGGCGGCAGAGACCGTCCTGGGAGGCTGAGCATCCGTGACAGCTTTGGGTTCTGGCCACAGACAAGCTCCGTCCAAACGCCCACTTCTGTTCCCAGGCCTGGACTAGCCACGGGCTCCGTGCCGAGTCCCATTGTGAGGCAAAGAGCGGTGTTTCCAGATCTGAGCCCGCTATTTTGGTCTCAATGGCCTATTAATACAACATGACAATCTACGCCACGGGAGCCAGCTATTCCTCATTTAATTTTCAGTTTCCTTTCACCACCTCACAGCTGCCCTTACTCAGAGCACGTGTCCACCCGCTGGCGTACAGCTCGCCCCAACCCCGTACCTCCGAACTGCGTGTAGGCCTGCTTGATGTCACACAGCGCCGTCACCAGCTGCTCGCAGGGGATGGGCTCCTGGTACTGCAGCAAGTACCTGGGATGAGGACATGGCTGGTTACTTTTCCCCTAAAACACACACGTGCGCATGCACACACACACACACACACACACACGGAGCGGCCAGGTTCTGATATTTCCCAACGCATAATCATCTGGCCACTCAGTGCATCTCCTATAGAATAAAAGGCTCATATGCAAATGGTCCCCTCAACTGGGAGTTCAACCAGCAGGCAGGCCGGCCAACCGCCCATGTCCCCTGCCCCTGGCCAGACCTCACCCGTGCACAGGGCCTCTAGTGTGTGTGTGTGTGTGTATATATATATTTTGTATACACATTGAGTGGCCAGGTTATTATGCGTTCAGAGATCACCATCATCTGGCCACTCCGCGTACATTCTCACCGTGGGGACATTGGAGCAGTCAGTGTCATTTGAAAGGGGATGCGGGCAGGGGAATGCCAACATCCTAACGTTCCCACACCAATAATACTTTACAAGTATGTTTTTTTGTTTGTTTTTTAAACAAACCATCATTTTCAATGAACAGACTTGCAGCGGCTTCCATCTGTGAGTCCTCCTCAGGAAGGCCACGCTGGCTCTCCATGCCCGTACCTTTGTGCGATGAGCCTCAGCTCGTTGGTCAGCACGTTGGCGTCGGAGGTGATGCCCGCCACGCTGCACGCCATGTCCCTGGGGGAAGGAACACGTGTGAACGGGAGGCGTCTGAGCATGTCCCTCACAAGGGCCACGTCCCCCGGGAAGGGGCCGGCTGTTTCTGCCCCAGAAGCTTCTGTCTGACAGCTCTCGTCGTGGGATAACCCTGGTGCCGGTGACAGGAGGGAGACCTGCCCCTTCAGCTCTCCCACAGATGCATTCACCACCCTCACCGTGGACCGCTCGGACAGAACCAGCACCAGGAAGTGAAGGAAGTCCCGGGAGACGCAGAGGAAGGCTCTGCTGGACAGAGAGACCCCCATGCTCTTGGGCAGTGAGTCTCCGCCTGCTAAGGCCCGGCTGGGGGTGCAGTGAGGGGACCAGGGCTCGGCTCAGTCACAGGGTGCACCTCCTGTCCCTGCCCCGCTCCCCGAGCCCACACTGCTGTCACTGCGCCTGGCCGCCTGCAGGCTCCAGCGGGACCAACAGTGCCTGCGCAGGAGGACACGCCCTGGGCGAGAGTTCACAGGCCCCTAACCGCACTCACCGCCACCACCCACAAGGCTCTCGTGGCAGATCCAGCCCCGCCAGCTAGGCAGGCCTGCTGTCCGACCCCCGCAAATGACAGGGCTCCCCGACCTCCAGGAGGTGGGAGTCAGTTCAATGCACCCGAATTCCCGAGCAGCCGTTCCCAAAAGTACTGAGCGGGCCTGCTACATGCTGACGCTTTATTCCACTTCATTAATCTGCCTCCACCACTAGGGGGCGCTGAGGCCCAGAGAAGTTAGACAATTGCTGCAAAGCCACAGCTTGTACGGCGCAGAGCGTGGACTTAACCCCAATCTGTTACCTTATCAGCACAAAGCTGTTTGTCCATTAAGTGCCTGGCCCTGCTCCTAAAAAGAATTACACAGCCCGGGCCCGCCTGGCCCAGGGGTTGAGCATCAACCTGTGAACCAGGTCAGGGTTCGATTCCCGGTCAGGGCACAGGCCTGAATTGTGGGCTCCATCCCCAGTGGGGGGCGTGCAGGAGGCAGCCCATCCACGATTCTCTCTCATCCTGGATGTTCCTATCCCTCTCTTCTTTCCTTCTCCCTTCCTCTCCGAAATCAACAAAATATATGTTTTTAAAAACTACACGTGGCCCTAACCGGTTTGGCTCAGCGGTAGAGCGTCGGCTTGCAGAGTGAAAGGTGCCGGGTTCGATTCCGGTCAAGGGCATGGACCTGGGTTGCGGGCACATCCCCAGTGGGGGATGTGCAAGAGGCAGCTGATCAATGTTTCTCTCTTATCAATGTTTCTAACTCTCCCTTCCTCTCTGTAAAAAAAAATCAATAAAATATATATATTTTATAAAAATAAAAACTACAGCCAAGACCGGTTTGGTTGAATGGATAGAGCGTTGGCTTGGGGACTGAAGGGACCCGGGTTCGATTCCGGTCAAGGGCATGGACCTTGGTTGCGGGCACATCCCCAGTGGGGGGCGTGCAGGCGGCAGCTGATCGATGTTTCTCTCTCATCGATGTTTCTAGCTCTCTATCTCTCTCCCTTCCTCTCTGTACAAAATCAATAAAATATATTTAAAAATAAAATAAAATAAAAAAATAAAAACTACACATGATCCCAAGCCTCAAAGAGGTTTCCACCAGTAAAAACACCATAACCTGTTCCCCTCCGTTTCATGCCTCAGGGAACAGCCCTCGCCGAGCAGGTGCGGTCCTACTGCGTGAGCCCGAGTGGTGCGGTCCTACTGCGTGAGTCCGAGCCGGCGCGGTCCTACTGCGTGAGCCCAAGCCGTGCGGTCCTACTGCGTGAGCCCGAGCCGGCGCGGCCCTACTGCGTGAGCCCGAGCCGGCGCGGTCCTACTGCGTGAGCCCGAGCAGGCGCGGTCCTACTGCGTGAGCCCAAGCCGTGCGGTCCTACTGTGTGAGCCCGAGCAGGTGCGGTCCTACTGTGTGAGCCCGAGCAGGTGCGGTCCTACTGCGTGAGCCCGAGCCGGCGCGGCCCTACTGCGTGAGCCCGAGCAGGCGCGGTCCTACTGCGTGAGCCCGAGCAGGTGCGGTCCTACTGCGTGAGCCCGAGCCGGTGCGGACCTACTGCGTGAGCCCGAGCAGATGCGGTCCTACTGCGTGAGCCCGAGCAGGCGCGGTCCTACTGCGTGAGCCCGAGCAGGCGCGGACCTACTGCGTGAGCCCAAGCCGTGCGGTCCTACTGTGTGAGGCCGAGCCGTGCGGTCCTACTGCGTGAGCCCGAGCAGATGCGGTCCTACTGCATGAGCCCGAGCAGGCGCGGCCCTACTGCGTGAGCCAGAGCAGGCGCGGCCCTACTGTGTGAGCCCGAGCCGGCGCGGACCTACTGCGTGAGCCCGAGCAGATGCGGTCCTACTGCGTGAGCCCGAGCAGGCGCGGCCCTACTGCGTGAGCCCGAGCCGTGCGGTCCTACTGTGTGAGGCCGAGCCGTGCGGTCCTACTGCGTGAGCCCGAGCAGATGTGGTCCTACTGCGTGAGCCCGAGCCGGCGCGGTCCTACTGCGTGAGCCAGAGCAGGCGCGGCCCTACTGTGTGAGCCCGAGCCGGCGCGGTCCTACTCCGTGAGCCCGAGCAGATGCGGTCCTACGGTGTGAGCCCGAGCCGGCGCGGTCCTACTGCGTGAGCCCGTGCCCCACCCGCGCCCGCGCTCACGCACTCGTTGAGCTTGTAGATCTTCTCGGAGAAGAAGACCTCATCCAGCAGCTTGTGGATGTTGCGCCGCTCAGCGGCCAGCAGAACGCCGTCGTTGGCCAGGATCCCCAGGCAGGTGCCGGCATGGCCGATGGCCTCCATGGCGTACTCCACCTGGTACAGGCGGCCTGCGGGGGGCGAGCGGTGAGACGCCGGACGCCGGCGAGCCCGAGAGTCCGCGGGGACACGCAGCCACGCGCAGAGTCCCGCCTCCACGCTCCGTGTGGCGTGGAATCACCCGTGACCACGGTCACGAGAGAGCAGAGAGGATGAGCAACGATAAAAAGGTGTCTAGCCGCCGAAACCGGTGTGGCTCAGTGGTAGAGCGTCGGTCTGCGGACTGAAAGGTCCCAGGTTCGATTCCGGTCACGGGCATGTATGTTGGCTGTGGGCACATCCCTGGCAAGGGGGTGTGCAAGAGGCAGCTGGTCGATGTTTCTCTCTCATCGACGTTGCTAGGTCTCTATCTCTCTTTCTCTCTGTTAAAAATCAATAAAATATATTAAAAAAAAAAAAAAAAAAAAAAAAGGTGTATAGCCGAAACCGGTGTGGCTCAGTGGATAGAGCGTCGGTCTGTGGACTCAAGGGTCCCGGGTTCGATTCCGGTCAAGGGGACGTACCTTGGTTGTGGGCTCATCCCCAATAGGGGGCGTGCAGGAGGCAGCTGGTCGATGTTTCTATTGATGTTTCTAACTCTCTATCCTCCCTTTCTCGCTGTAAAAAATCAATAAAATATATTAAAAAAAAAAAAAAGGGTCTGGATTCCTCCCCGCCGCCGCCTCTCAAAAAGCCAAACCCTGGACACGTTTTGAGACGACGGACAGGATCAGCCTTACCTTCCGGGGAGAAGATCGTGGTCCGGGAGTCATATCTCCGAGACTGCAAAGCAAACACACGGTGAGTCCGGCCCGGAGGGCAGCCCCGACCCATCTAGCCCACAGCCGCCGTGCACCAGTCCTCCCTCCCCGTCCTCACCCACCACCCGCGCCCGAGCTGCGTACCAGCGCCACGCCGTGTCCGGCGACAGCTTCCGGGCAGGTGTACGACTTACCATGTTTCCTGAACGTTACAGGTCCTGCGAAGGGAAAACAGGGTCCTTATTAAAACAAAACTCAGAGTTTAGAAAAAGCATGTCCATGACTTTAAAAAATGTTTTTTTGGCCCTGGCCAGTGTGGCTCAGTGGATAGAGCGTCGGCCTGCAGACTGAAGGGTCCCGATTCTGGTCAAGGCCACAGGCCCAGGTTGCAGGCTCCATCCCCAGTGGGGAACGTGCAAGAGGCAGCCAATCCATGATCCTCTCTCATCACTGATGTATCTTTCACTCCCTCTCCCTTTCTCTCCGAAGTCAGTAAAGAAATATATATATATTTCTTAATGACTTAAAATATAAATATATTTTATAGAGTTTTTACAGAGAGGAAGAGAGAAGAATAAAGTTAGGAACATGAATCAGCTGCCTGCTGCATATCCCCCACTGGGGATGTACCCGAAAACCAAGGTACATGCCCTTGACTGTAATTGAACCTGGGACCCTTCAGTCCCCAGGCTGACGCTCTATCCACTGAGCCACACCGGTTTCGGCAAGAAATATATTTTTTTAAAAATATTTTGTCCACTCCATTCATTTGGCTTATTTTTTTAAATCATGATCAAGTCCAATGTCTCTTTTATTTTGCTGTTGATCCTCACCAGAGGATATTTCTCCCATTGATTTTTCTTTTTTTTAGAGAGAGAAGAAGGGACAGGGAGGGAAGGAGAGAGGGAGGAAAGGAGGGAGGGAGAGAGGGAAAGATGTGAGAGACACACATTGACACATTGATGGGTTGCCTCCAGCAGGTGCCCTGACCAGGGCTGGGACCAATCCCACAGCTGAGGTCCATGCCCTTCACCGGAATCGAACCCGGGACCCTGCAGTCCCCGGGATGACACTGTCCACTGAACCACACCGGCTGGACCTCACCTGGCTGACTTCAGGTGGTGGCTACCCGGGAGGGGTCAGGCCGTCCCTGTCCACAGGTCAGGGGACACACAGCTCAATGTGGGGAAAGTACTTTTCCCGGAAAAAAACAACACAACACAGACAACGAGCCCACGTGAGACATGACAGAGGCAGCGCAAAGGCTGTGAACCCGCGGGTCTAAGAGGAGGAACGGGGCGGGGAAGAAGGGGAGGGGGGGGGTCAGGCCCCGGCCCGTGTGGCTCAGTGGTTGGCGCGCCGGCCCCCGTGCACACCGAGGGGCGGCGGGTCTCGCCCCCGGGCTCTGGGCCCCCGGACCGACGCTTCTCTCCCACATCCATGCGTTTCTCTTTCCCTTTCGGTTTCCCTCTCTCCGAAGCCAGTTTTAAAAAAACTAAAGTAAAATAAAGAGGGTCCGGCTGGGTCATCCCGGTGACCATGATCCCTTCGGAGCACAAAGGGAATGAGCCGTGATTTTTTAAAAAATAGCATCTGGACTTTTTACCTCGCCCCGAGGGAGGGAGGGAGGGCGGCAAGCTCGGCGTCCCCGCTAACGGGACCGGCCACGGCCTCTCCGGGGCTCGGCGTGACTCGGGGCGGAAGCCGGACCTCGGACCCCGCCGCCCGTCTCCCCAAACCGGACACCGGGCGCGGGGTTGCAGGGCCCCAGGCGCAGGGGCTCCGCCAGGCCCCGCTGGCACGTGAGGGTGACCGCGCCCCCGGGTCGGTGCCCGGCGCGGCTCTTCCCGGGCCGGAAGCCGCGCTCCCCGGCGCCGCCCACCTCGCCCCGGCCCCGCGAGCCCGCGCCGCGCCGGCCTACGGCGGCCGCCAGGGGCCAGCCCGTCGCCCAGGAGCGCCGCACAGTCATCGCGCGGCGGCCCCGGGCCGGACCCGCTCTGCCGCGGCGCCCACGACCCTCGCCCGCCCGCCCGCGGGGACGACGGCCGAGCTTCCGCGGGGCCGAGAGACACGGACTCACCGGGGAAAAGGCACTGGAGTGGAGGTCTACACGGAGGGTTTCACCCGCGGGAGAGAAGCACCGGCGTTGGCCCGGGGTCCGCTGCCAAGATGGCCTCCGCGCGTGCGCAGAGCCGCCGGAGGCGGGGCCGAGGATGCGGAAGTCCTTCAGGGGCGGGACCGAGGCCGCTGAAGTCCTTCAGGGGCGGGGCCAGAACGCGGAAGTTCTCCAGGGGCGGAGCCAAAGGTGCAAAAGGTCTTCAGGGGCGGGCCTAGAATATGGAAGTCCTCCAGGGGCGGGGTCTACAACACGGAAGTCCTCCAGGGGCGGGCCTAGGACGGGGAAGTCCTTCAGGGGCGGGCCTAGAATATGGAAGTCCTTCATGGGCGGGGCTTATAACGCGGAAGTCCTCCAGGGGTGGGGCCTATAACACGGAAGTCCTTCAGGGGCGAGACTAGGACGGGGAAGTCCTCCAAGGGCGGGGCTTAGAACGCGGAAGTCCTCCAGGGGCGGGCCTAGAACGCGGATATCTTCGTGGGCGGGGCTAAGGGCAGGAAAGACCTTCGGGGGCGGGGCCAACAACACGGAAGTCCTCCAGCACAGGGGCTGCTGCGTTGGGGAGCAGGGAGATGGGGTGCTGCGGCCCTGCGGGGTCCTCATCCTGAGGAGGGAGCGACATCGAGTGGGGGAGCGCCCGCAAACCGCAGCGAAGGAGAACGTGGGGTCAGCAGCTACTCCTGCTCTGCACCTTCTTGCTGTGCTCGCTTGCCCTTCAGCACTGCAGACTGGGATAGCACCCGCGGGACCCCAAACCTCGCTCCCTGCTCCTTCGTTCCCAGCCCCCCACCCGTACCCCCACCCCCCCGCGTTCCACTTCGCCCATCAGATGGACTCCCCGCGCGCACTATTTCTCTTCTGCCCTGAAACTCAGTTTTCAGATGTGTTCTCTATCCACCTCTCCTTTCTGGGTTTCATCCCTATGCAAACTGTTTACTATTCACGTTTTAAGTTTTTTGTGTGTGTTTGTTTTGGGGGGGAGCGGGGGGTAGGCTAGAAGGCTGACCAGCTCTGGAAGAGACATTGAGAGACTAACTGATTTGAGAGCTTGTTTGGAGGTTCTAGCAGGGGAGCGCAGACACTCGTATACCCTTGACCGAAGACCGGTCCTCTCCTCTTGGGGGAAAGTCGTCCTCTTCGACCGAGCGCGCAGCCTCGGGAGGGATGCACATGGATCGGTGAGGGAGGAGGGGGACACCCGCCAAGCCAGCCAGATCAGCCGAATCAACCCTGGCGATCAGTGGGGTGATAGATGTCGCAGCCAGATCGCCCTCACATCCGAGAGACTATCTGATTTGAAATATCATTCTGTGTGTTTCATGGGCAGGGCGCACGAGACCGACAGGAAAACCTGACTGTTCATGTCCTGTTTCTTAGTTTAAAATATCATCATGAGATTGAAGACCTCGGTGGCTTCACATGCAAGGATCCGTTCCATCCATTCATTTTTAAAATATATATATTTTATTGTTTTCTTACAGAGAGGGAGGGAGAGGGATAGAGAAAAACATCGATGAGAGAGAAACATCGATCAGCTGCCTCCTGCACGCCCCCCACTGGGGATGTGCCCGCCACCAAGGTCCATGCCCTTGACCGGAATCGAACCCGGAACCCTTCAGCCCACAGACTGGCGCTCTATCCAGTGAGCCACACAGGCCAGGGCCCATCCACTCATGGTTAACTGTGCAGGAACGTCCCTCGCCCACTGAGATCTGGTCCCACCGGGTTTAGCTCCCCTCGTTCGTGCGAGCTTCTGCCCGGGTCACACGGAGTCCCCGGATCCGTAGGACCTGGCGGTGCCGAACCAGATCTCTTCGACGGCCGTCCGGCCCACGGCGAGCATCCGCTGCAGGTGCTTCCACCCGGTTTTCGCCGTGATCATGAGGTACTCGGCGTTCTCCGGGTGCAGCCGGCAGGAGTGCGCGGCCATGACCAGCGACTGGCAGAAGCGCCCGCACACGAGCAGGAACAGGGCGTCCCTCTCGGCGGCGGTCAGCGGGATGACGCTCTCGAACCCCGCCAGCACGTGGCCGCCCACCGCCACGGGGTCCCGGCTCTCGACCATCATGTACATGATGGCGATGGCCACCTCGAACACGTAGCAGCCGTAGCTCATGTCCTCGAAGTCCAAGATCCCGGACACGCGGAAGGCGGGGTCCCCCGAGGCCGGCTCGCCGGGCTCCACCAAAATGTTATGGTCGTTGAGGTCCCCGTGATTGATACCTGCGAGGAGAACAAGAGCAAGTGAGGCCGAAGCCGGTGTGGCCCAGTGGATAGAGCGTCGTCGGTCTGCGGACTGAAAGGTCCCGGGTTCGATTCCGGTCAAGGGCATGGACCTTGGTTGCGGGCACATCCCCGGTGGGGGGGGGGGGCGTGCAGGAGGCAGCTGGTCGATGTTTCTCTCTCATCGACGTTTCTTGCTCTCTGTCCCTCTCTCTTCCTCTCTGTAAAAAATCAATAAAATATATTAAAAAAAAAAAAAAAAAAAAGCAAGGGAGGCGATAACCATCGTTCAATACCCTGGTTCAGCCCTAACCCGTGTGGCTCAGTGGATAGAGCGTCGGCCCGCGGACTGAGAGGTCCAGGTTCGATTCCCGTCAAGGGCATGGATGGACCTTGGTTGCGGGCACATCCCCGGTGGGGGGCGTGCAGGAGGCAGCTGATGGCTGTTTCTCTTTCATCGATGTTTCTAACTCTCTATCCCTTTCTCTTCCTCTCTGTAACAAAAATAAATAAATAAATAAAAAATTCTCAGGTGAGGATTTAAAAAAATAAATTTTGTTTTTCTTGAAGCAAAATAATTTCCTCTGAGAAGGACAAAAGCAGTTCGTTCTGGCGGTGTCTCTGCTTTTGATCCTTATCCCCTCAAAGCCCGCAGGTGGAGAACGTAGTTTCTGCAAATGCTTCCTGTTCCCGAGCCAGAAGCACAAAGGGAGAAAGAGAACGGCCCCAGCCAGACATGTTCAAAAATACACAATGCCTCCGACTATAGGCAGCCGAGGGTCCCAGAGTGGGCCAGCCGCGTTCTTTACTTTTTGTTTTTTTTAATATCTTTTATTGATTTCAGAGAGGAAGAGAAACATCCATGATGAGAGAGAATCATGGATCAGCTGCCTCCTGCACCCCTCCCCTCCCCAATAGGGATGGAGCCCACAACCAGGGCATGTGCCCTTGACCGGAATCGAAACCAGGACCCTTCAGTTCTCAGGCCGACGCTCTACCCATTGAGCAACACCAGCTAGGGCACCAGCTGTGCTTTGTTTTGTTTTTTAATATATTTTATTGATTTTTCACAGAGAGGAAGGGAGAGAGATAGAGAGCTAGAAACATCGATGAGAGAGAAACACCGACCAGCCGCCTCCTGCACACACCCCACTGGGGATGTGCCTGCAACCGAGGTAGGTGCCCGTAACCGGAATCGAACCCGGGACCTTTCAGTCCGCAGGCCGACGCTCTATCCACTGAGCCACACCGGTTTCGGCTTGGCTGTGTTCTTTATTTTAACCTCGGATTTCCAAGAAATTTGTTCTGACAATTCGGTAAAGCTATGCTGTAACTCCAGGCTTTTCCTGACAATTTGAAATTTAACAATTTAAAAAAATATATATTTTATTGATTTTGTTCAGATAGGAAAGGAGAGAGACAGAGAGTCAGAAACACTGATGAGAGAGAGTCATCGATCAGCTGCCTCTTGCACACCCCCCACCGGGGATATGCCCGCAACCAAGGTACATGCCCTTGACCGGAATCGAACCCGGGACCCTTCAGTCCCCAAGCTGACGCTCTATCCATTGAGCCAAACCGGTTTCGGCGAAATTTAACAATTTTTTAAACTATATTATTATTGACTTCAAAGAGGTTGGGAAAGGGAGAGAGAAACACCAGCGAGGACAATCAGTGATCGGCTGCCTGCTGCACGCCCCCTTCTGGGAACGGAGCCCACAACCGGGGCCTGTGCCCTGACCGGGAATCGAACCGTGACCTCCTGGCCCCTAGGTCGACGCTCCGCCACGGAGCCACGCAACCGGCCGGGCCGGGCTGAAATCTGACAACGTAGACATCAAGATACTCACACTCCCGGAAGTGACTGAGCTTGGCCGTGACCTCGTCCTTGAACAGCCGGATGACCCGCTCCACCATCTCACGGTTCGGACCCGGGCCCAGGGCATCCAGGTACGGCTCCAGGAGAGGCACGTTCCTCAGGTTCCAGATGAAGTCCTCCCGGCGGAGACAGCTGAGCTTCGGGTGGCGGAACTCCTACCCCGAGAGCAAGAAACGCTTAGGCCAGCCCAAACCGGTGTGGCTCAGCGGAGAGAGCGCCGGCCTGCGGACTGAACGGTCCCGGGTTCGAGTCCGGTCAGGGGCATGTGCCTTGGTGGTGGGCACATCCCCGGTGGGGGGCGTGCAGGAGGCAGCTGATCGATGTCTCTCTCATCGATGTTTCTAACTCTATCCCTCTCTCTTCCTCTCTGTAAAAAATCAATAAAATGTATTTTTTTAAAAAGTAATTAATTAAAAAAAGAAAGCAATAAACGCTTAGACCAGCAAACTCATTAGTCGACAGAGCCAAGTGTCAAGGGTACGACTGAAATTTCTTTTTAGAGCCGAATTTTTTAAACTTAAACTTCTTCTAATGCCACTTTTTCAAAATAGACTCGCCCAGGCCGTGGTGTTTTGTGTAAAAGCCACACTCAAGGTGCCAACGAGCAGCATGTGGCTCGCGAGCCGCGGTTTGCCGACCACTGGCCTAGCCGGTGTGGCTCAGTGGATAGAGCATCGGCCTGTGGACTAAAGGGTCCCAGGTTCGATTCCCAGTCAAGGGCACATGCCCAGGTTTCAGGCTCAATCCTCAGTGTGTGAGTGGGGGTATGTGTGCAGGAGGCAGCAGATTCATGATTTGCTCTCATCACTGATGTTTCTCTCTATCTCTCCCTTCCTCTCTGAAATCAATAAAAAAAAATATATATATATATATATATATATATATTTTAAAAAGAATCTCTTTGGTATTAGTATATTAAAAAAATAATAATAATAATATAAAAGCACACCCAGACAAATAAAAAAACGCTCACACACAAAACAAAACCCCAAGCCTGCCGAAACCAGTGCGGCTCAGTGGATAGAGCGTCGGCCTGCGGACTGAAAGGTCCCGGGTTCGATTCTGTTCAAGGACATGGACCCTGGTTGCGGGCACATCCCCAGTGGGGGGTGTACAGGAGGCAGCTGATCGATGTTTCTCTCTCATCGATGTTTCTTACTCTCTCTCCCTCTCCCTTCCTCTCTGTGAAAAATCAATAAACTATATTTAAAACAAACAAACAAAAAGAAACGTAAGCCTCACCTCCAGCGTCTTATCCAGGGTGGCAGCCAGCCTCCCAATCTCATACAGCAGCAGGGGGCCGACGGGGACCTCGGCCACGGGCCGCCCCGGGAGGAAGGTCAGCAGCCTCACCAGGTGGCTCCGGGTTCGGGAGCCGCAGTCTGGGCGGAAGGAAGGACACTCCCGTCAAAGCCATATCAGAAGAATCAGAGGCCCCCCCGCCTCTGTCCCTGTCACTGCCAACAAGAACGGAACTCGCAGAGCGAGAGAGAAAAAGATGTGTGCTGACCTAACACCATCAGCGGGATTCTGCGAGGCAGGCTGAGAGGACGGAGCGAGGAGGTACACGCCCGCCCGGCATGGCTCAGCCGTGGAGCGTTGACATATGAACCAGGAGGTCAGGGTTCGATTCCCGGTCAGGGCACAGGCCCCCAGTGGGCTCCATCCCCAGTGGGGGGCGTGCAGGAGGCAGCCGATCCATGATTCTCCCTCGTCATGGATGTTTCTCTCTCTCTTCCTCTCCCTTCCTCTCTGAAATCAGTACAAATTTTTAATTAAAAAATATATATCGTTTACTCATGACAAAGGCTGAGAACAGTGTGGGAAGAGGGTGTTCACAAACCCATTAGGACAGGAGGACGCTGGTGGCATTGGGTCCCGTGGGCAAGTCTGACCATGAGCCGAAACGGGTGTGGCTCAGTGGGTAGAGCATCGGCCTGCGGACTGAAAGGTCCCAGTTCGATTCCGGTCAAGGGCATGGACCTTGCTTGCGGACACATCCCCAGTGGGGGATGTGCAGGAGGCATCTGATCGATGTTTCTCTCTCATCGATGTTTCTAGCTCTCTATCCCTCTCCCTTCCTCTCTGTAAAAAATCAATGAAATCTATTAAAAACAAACAAACAAAAAAACTGACCATGAACAAACTCCCTGATGTGTCCCTAAACCTGTGACTTTTTTTTTTTTTTAATATATTTTATTGATTTTACACAGTGAGGAATTGAGAGGGACACAGAGTTAGAAACATCGATGAGAGAATCATCGATCAGCTGCCTCCTGCACACCCCCTACTGGGGATGTGCCCGCAACCAAGGTCCATGCCCTTGCCCGGAATCGAACCCGGGACCTTCCAGTCCGCAGACCGACGCTCTATCCACTGAGCCAAACCGGTCCCGGCTAAACCTGTGACTTTTTAAAAAATATAATTTACTGATTTTTTTTTACAGAGAGGAAGGGAGAGGGCGAGGGAGAAACACTGATGAGAGAGAAACATCCATCAGCTGCCTCCTGCACGCCCCCCACCGGGGATGGAGCCCGCCACCCGGGCCTGTGCCCTGACCGGGAATCGAACCTGCGACCTCCTGGTTCCTAGGTCGATGCTCAGCCCCTGAGCCACGCCGGGCGGCCAGGCTGACGAGGCTGTTCTTGACGTTTGTGCTTGGGACCCAGACCCACTCCTGTGCGCGGACCGGCAGCACCCATGGGGGTGGGGGGGGGATCCCTTACCCACGGACACGAGCGAGGTGATGCGACCGCTTCTGGCGGGCCACACGGAGGCCGTGGGGAAGCCCGCCTGGTGCAGGAAGGCGATCACGTGGCTCTGCACCTCGATGAGCCCGGGGGTCCTGCTGGCCTCGGCGTTGCTGATCTTGAGGACGAACTCGGAGGGGCCGCCCGCGTCTCCGGCCCTGGGCACCCGCACGCGGAAGTTCTGGTCGTCGTAGCTCGGCAGCGGCTGGACCTCCGACACCCGGAGCCCGAACTCGGCCTCCACCAGCGCGCGGGCCTGCGCCTCGCTGAAGGCCGGCTTGGCCGAGGCCTGCGCCCGCTGGTCAGCGCCACGCGACGTCATGTCGGGGGCACAGCCTGGAGAGGGGGGCCAGACACGTCACGGGCATATTTACCCACGGGTTGCACAGCGTCTGTTTAGTGATCTCAGAGAGGAAGGGAGAGGGAGAGAAACATCCGTGACGAGAGAGGATCATGGATCGGCTGCCTCCTGCACGCCCCCCTACTGGGGATGTGCCCGCAGCCAAGGTACATGCCCTTGACCGGAATCGAACCTGGGACCTTTCAGGCCGACGCTCTATCCACTGAGCTAAACCGGCTCCGGCTTTTCTTCTTTATGTGTGTGTGTATATATATATATATATATATATATATATATATATATATATTTAAATATATTTTAAAAATATATTTATATATTTCTTTATTGACCTCAGAGAGGAAAGGGGGAAGGAGAGAGATAGAAACATCAGTGATGAGAGAGGATCACAGATCGGCTGCCTCCTGCACGCCCCCCACTGGGGATGGAGCCCACAACCCGGGCCTGTGCCCTGACCGGGAATCGAACTGTGACCTCCTGGTTCCTAGGTCCACGCTCAACCACCAGCCACACTGACCAGGCCCATAAATTATTTTATTCTTTTATTACATTTTAAAAAAATATATCTTATTGATTTTTTACAGAGAGAAAGGGAGAGAGACAGCCAGAAACGTCGATGAGAGAGAAACATCGACCAGCTGCCTCTTGCACACCCCCTACCGGGGATGTGCCCGCAACAAAGGTACATGCCCTTGACCGGAATCGAACCTGGGACCTTTCAGTCCGCAGACCGACGCTCTATCCACTGAGCCAAACCGTTTTCGGCTTATTACATTTTTTAATGTTATTGATTTTTTTTACAGAGAGGAAGGGAGAGGTATAGAGAGTTTGAAACATCGATCAGCTGCCTCCTGCACACCCCCTACTGGGGATGTGCCTGCAACCAAGGTACATGCCCTTGACTGGAATCGAACACAGGCCCTAAGTCTGCAGGCCGACGCTTTATCCACTGAGCAACACTGGTCAGTTCCCCATCAATTATTTTAAACCCACTTCCCATCCTGAAGGTATGTTTCCAGGGATGGAACACAGACCAGGAAAGCACCTCGTCCAGCTCCCCGCTGTCCCACCCTGACCCACCCCCACCAGCTTTACTTACCGGGGACAGTTAGGCCTGAGAGGGTATGGGCTTTTCCCAAAAGTACAGACCAAGTCAGAGCACAAACTCAGTTCCCGAGATCCCTGATCCCTGACGATGTCCTTTGGACTATATTACCATTCGTTTGAGTTAAAATGTAATTTCAAGTCCGGCCGACATGGTTCAGTGGTTGAGCATTGACCTATGAACCAGGAGGGCGCATGCCCAGGGTGTGGGCTCGATCCCCAGTGTGGGGCACGCAGGAGGCGGCTGATCCATGATTCTCTCTCATCATGGATGTTTCTATCTCTTTTTCCCACTCCCTTCTTCTTTGAAATCAAGAAAAAAAATACTTTAAAAATATATTTTTCATTTCAGAGAGGAAGGGAGAGGAAGAGAGAGATAGAAACATCCATGATGAGTATCATGGCTCAGCTGCCTCCTGCATGCCCCCTACTGGTTAGGAGCCTGCAACCGAGGCATGTGCCCTTGATGGGAATTGAACCCAGGACCCTTACGTCTGCAGGCCAACGCTCTATCCACTGAGCAACACCGGGACTAAAAAAAATATTTTTGAAAAGGAAAGTATAGTCAAAACCGGTGTGGCTCAGTGGTAGAGCGTCGGCCTGCGGACTGAAAGGTCCCAGGTTCGATTCTGGTCAAGGGCATGGACCTTGGTTGCGGGCACATCTCTGGTAGGGGGTGTGCAAGAGGCAGCTGGTCGATGTTTCTCTCTCATCGATGTTTCTAGCTCTCTATCCCTCTCCCTTCCTCTCTGTATAAAATCAATAAAATATATTAAAAAAAAAAAAAAAAAAAGAACCTCACCACCTCTGTCCTGCAGCCAGCGGCCGCACCTTCGGCTCCCCGCTCTGTGCAGGCCACGCCAGGCACGCCTCCCCCCTCTCCTCCCCGTCCCCTGCTCCCCACAGTCACAAAGTCCAGGAGTTTCTGCCAAAGCTGGCCTCCTGCACCTGCCACTCCTCCCGGGAGAGCAGAAAGTCAGCAGGCAGAGGCCTGCACCCAGCACCTGGCCAGGCGGAGGGGCTCAGGGGTTGAGCGCTGACCTCTGAACCAGGAGGTCACAGGTTCGATTCCCGGTCAGGGCACATGCCCGGGTTGCGGGCTCCATTCCTAGTAAGGGGGCGTGCAGGAGGCAGCCGATAGCTGATTCTCTTTCATTACTGATGGTTTCTATCTCCCTCTCCCTTCCTCTCTCTGAAATGAATAAAAAATATGATCCCCAATGGGGGGGGGGGCGTGCAGGAGGCAGCCGATCCATGATTCTCTGTTCATGGGTGTTTCTCTCTCTCCCTCTCCCTTTCTCTCTGAGATCAATAAAAAATACATTAAAAGAATAAAAAACTGCCCTAACCGGTGTGGCTCAGTGGCTAGAGCGTCGGCCTGCGGACTGAGAGGTCCCGGGTTCGATTCCGGTCAAGGGCATGGACCTTGGTTGCGGGCACATCCCCAGTGGGGGGCGTGCAGGAGGCAGCTGATAGATGTTTCTAACTCTCTCTCCCTCTCCCTTCCTCTCTGAAAAAAATCAATTAAAAAATATATATATTTAAAAGTAAAAAACAAACAAAAACGGGGGCTCCCCGGCCTTCACCCCAAAGGGCACAGGAAGGCAGGGGAAGTCCAGTTTGGTTTCAAGGACCGCGACCCCCTGCTGGGCGCTCCGAGGGGCTCCCGCTGGGCTGCAGGGTGCTAGGACCCAAGGCGCGGGGGGCACCCGGGTCGGTCCCGGCGCTTAGGGTGCCAGGTGCACGGACCGCACCCCCGTGGGGTCCCCACGCTGCAGCTCTGGGGTCAGGGAGGAGGAGGCGCCGACCCCAACCCTTCCCCCGCCCCCGTCCCCCCGCCCCCCTGCCCGCTCACCCTGCGCGACCCGCGGTCCCAGGCGGCGGCCGCTGCCCCGCAGCCCGGGCTGAGGGCGGACCTCGCGCGGCGCGGTCTCGCGTGATCAGGTCCCGCGCGGCGCGGTCCCGCGCGGTCAGGTCTCGCGCGGGGCAGCAGCCACTGACCTGCAGCACCTCGGCCTGCCCCAGCCCCGTGCCCGCGACCCCTGACTTCTGATTGGCTCCTTCAGAGAACCCCGCCGCCAATCAGCGCGGAGGAAGGGACGCGAGGCCCCGCCCCGCCCTATCCAGACTTCGCAGGACGAGATTAGGCCGCTGATTAGCTCTCCGCAATCTGGCCCCGCCTCCGGGTGCTCCCGTCTGTCAAAATCTGGACGCCTCTTACGTCACTGGGATTCTTGTTTCTGATTGGATCTGCGACATTCTGTCCTGCCCCCCTGTGAGCCGGGCTTCCGGCTATTGAGTTGCATGGAGCAGCGGGCACGGGCCCGGTAGGAGTTTTGAAGGACCCTGTTTTCTAGGGATCGGAGGTGTCTGGGCGCCAGCCTTTCTCCTTCCCCCCCTTCCCGCGGGCAGCGCGCACCCCGGAGGCCGCCTCCGGACCTCCGTCCCAGGTCTGATGGGAGGTCCCGGCGGGCGGGCTGGCTACCTCTGCACAGCCCCAGCTCCCGGGATCGCGGGCATAACTATAGGCCTGCACACTCCTAGTGCTTGCCGATGGGGGGTTCCGGGGGCGCAGGGCCTGGACCAGACAAACCGCACCCCATTCCCTCCTCTTCCCGAGCCCCTGACTTCACTATAACGGATGGGAAAGGAGGCGGGAGGTTCCCCAGGGGCGGGCCAGTAGTTGGGTCAGAAACTGGAGTCCGATTCTCTCCCCGCGGGGAAAGGGCAGAAACACGCTGCCGGAACATCCCGAGAAGAGGCCGGAATATTTGGTAACCCTCGTTATCAAGGACAACTCCGCAGCCCACCTTGTACTGGGTCCTTGTTTTTTGTAAATGCTCAGCCCCCACCCCCGGCCTCCACGCTTTTATTCCTGTTTTCTATCAGGATGTAGCGCCCTTGGTTATCTGGGACCGTGACTGACTCGTGACTGACTCGGATGTTTGCCAAACCTCTGCCGAGGGCGGGCCTTCCCCCCTTTGGATTTGGGTCTTATCTCCAAGCAGCAGGCCGCCTTTCTGCAGTCCCATTCTTCACCATCTCTTCCCTCTGGGCTGAGAGACCAGCTTTGATTTTTATTTTATTAATTAATATATCTTATTGATTTTTTTAAAGATATTTTATTGATTTTGTACAGAGAGGAAGGGAGAGAGATAGAAACATCGATGAGAGATAGAATCATCAGCTGCCTCTTGCACACCCCCTACTGGGGATGTGCCCGCAACCAAGGTACATGCCCTTGACCGGAATCGAACCCGGGACCCTTCAGTCCCCAAGCTGACGCTCTTATTAATTTTTGAGAGAGGAAGAGAGACGGATAGAGAGAAACATCGATGAGAGAGAATCATCAGCTGCCTCCTGCACGCCCCCCACTGGGGATGTGCCCGCAACCGAGGTACATGCCCTTGACTGGAATCAAACCTGGGACCTTTCAGTCCGAAGGCCGATGCTCTATCCACTGAGCCACACCGGTTTTGGCCAGCTTTGATTTGGTTTCCAGTAGCCAGTCTGACTCCTGTGGGTTCATGAGGGCGCTCTGCTTGCCTGTCCCTCAGGCAGCGCATGAATTCTCCCCCCTCACCGTGTTCACTTTGTCCTGTTCTTTTTTTAAAATACATTTTTATTGATTTCAGAGAGCAAGGGAAACATCAACGATGAGAATCATGGATCGGCTGCCTCCGCACGCCTGTTTGAGGAGAAAATTGTAGATTCCATCCTATTTCTCTTCCTTAGGTGTTTTGTTTTCAGTCACCACAAACTATTTTATTAGAAGAGTCCAACATGTGATAATACAATTTTCTTTATTAAAAATAATTTACAGCATCAATAACATATACACAGTTGTCATCCACAGAACTTCGCCTCCAATAGATTTCTATACAATACTTAGCGTCATTGAACTTAAAACTGCTACGTGGTGTTGTTGGCTTTATGACTGACAATCCGGAGCTGCGTGAGTGAGACGTGTTCGGGGGGGGTCACATGCTGTGGGGAGTCCCTCTCCTTCCCCCCAATCACAGCACCTCAGAGCCGCCCCAAAACCCAAAGGCAGAGGAAGGCGTCTTAACCACAGGGAAATGCCCATCAGTCCATCCCTCCCCGCCGGCCGCTCGCCCGCAGAGGCCATGCAGTGACCACGTGGGCGATGGCCTGGCCTCATCGGGTCGGAGCCGCCCCGGCCCCCTCGGAGCCACTGGAGTGTGATCACCCGTGGAAACCCAGCAGCCTGGCCCCGGGTCACGTGGACGTCTGGAGCCTTTGGCATAACCACGCAGCTCAGTGGTGGGTGCCGTTCTCACTGACCAAAGGCACGGACATGGCGATGCTCTGTGCCTGTGCTGGAACTCAGCAACATTCTCTTACGAGCCACGTCCTTCCCACGTGTTCTTAACAGATTACCAGACGGAGTTAACAAAGGGGGTGAGACAGCAACGATCACCAGACGCCACGTTTCCGCGCACATGGCGTTGGCTGGAGGCAGAGCTGTCAGCACGCACGGACACATCCGTTCCCCGCGCCAGCCGACGGCCATGCCGACCCAGCCTTTTGGTTCAGAGGAGGAGGCCCTGATTGTTCCTGACACACAGGTTTGCCGGCACCTTTCTGGGCGAGGCAGGTGGGAATCTAAGTGCTTAGTTCACAGCTTGCTTTTCTGTCTTCACCTCCTGCATCTGATGTTTGTGACCCTCAGGCCACATAATATCCTGAAACCCAATACAGACGCCCGCCCCAACCCAACCTGGAATTGCCATTTCTTCAAACCCTACCACGGGTGTTTCAACATCCACCTTGGAATTCTCCATCCCAACTCGGGTTTTCATGTAAATCAGGAGCACACGGGCACTGACAAATACTCAGAGTAAAATACTCAGGACCATCTGATCCGAGCACCAGGCAGCATCTTTAATGTAACGGTCTGAGCACGTGCTTGCAGGCTGACTGTGCTAAGGCCTCAGCTCTGCACCCACGGGGGCCGCACCCCGGCATCTCACAGTCAGGAGCCTCTTCCTATTCCGTGACCTTCCGCTGAAGTGCAGCAATGCATCAGGTCACAGGAAAGATCTTGGGTGAGAAACATGCAAATCACCTTCTGCCGCCCACGGAGGTTAATCAATCTTTTGATTTAAAAAGGGGCACGGCTGGGCCTTTTGAAATTCATTACCCAGGCTGCTTCTTAAAAGCTGCCCCGCTTCTTGGAGAAGGAGCCCTCGAGGGGGGAGCCGACGCCTCTGGAGAGAACCGGGGTCAGCTTTGGTCACCACAAAAGCAGGACCATCCCCGCAGGTCAGGAAAACACGGACTCAAAACGACAGGACACGGACCTGAGCCACTAGCAAACAGCCAACCCTTCCCACGCCTGGCGGAGCAGCCGCGCGGCGGGGCCAGTGTAAATCCAGGGGCGAGCAGCTCTGAGCGGTGGGATCTGTTGGCGAATCCCAGCTCCCAGCTCCCGGAGTGATGGCGCCACACCAGTGAGCCACCGCCTCCTCCCCTCAGCCAGCTACTGAGCCCGGCCGGAGGCTCCGAGAGTGCCCAGTGTGAGGGCTGCACGTTGCTGTCGCTGTCGCTGTGGCGGGGCCACTCTGTCCCGTCCCGAACCCCAGCCTCCGGGGAGGGCCGTGCGGGGCTGCAGGGGCCGGGCCGGGGCGCCCGGCTCAGTCTCCACCAGCATCGCCGGAGGAGGGACTGGGTCCACCTGTCCGTCTGACCCCAACCCGCACAGCGTTAGCCAGCAGCTGGCTCTGCGTCCTCTGCACCCCGATGCCCGCCCCAGCGCCGCAGCCTCCGTGATGCCAAACGGAACAGACCACCCGGGGCTCCGCACAGCAGACTCTCCAACACGTCAGTCCCGCCTGTATTTACACTCGGTGAGGACGCTCGGACTCGCCCCTCGTCCGCCGCGCACGCACGCCGAGCCCAGCAGGGTGAATAGCACCATCGTAAGGATTGGAAATCAGAGTCCGTTCTGCCGCTCCGTGGTCCGGGCCTCCCTCCCGCAGGAGGCGGGCGCCGGAGTGTCTGCGGCGCCAGGCGGGGGCCCGGCGCGGAGGTCCCGGGGAGCCGGCACTAGGAGAACTTCCGGGCCACGAAGTTCAACAGCCCTCCGTGCCGGTGCAGCGTCAACTCCACGTCGTTCTCGAACGCAGCGACCACGCTGAACACCTTCCCGGTGCTCGTCTGGGAAAGAGCAGAAGCCGCGTGAGGGAGGGCGGCCCCGCGTCCCCCCGTGGCCGGACCGCTGTCCCCACACAAGGCCGCCCCCCGTCTGTCCGGGACGCCTCCTGCTCGCTCACCACCCGATGCCCCCGGCCTCGGCTCCGGAGACACTGTCGTCCCTGGCTCCGAAGGGCCATACGGCCGCGCCTAGGACACGACTCCTGTCCCTGTTGGCGGCTTCTGGCTGTGAGCCACATCCATCCGCTAACTAACTGCTCACGTCCATCTCACGTCCAACACTCACCGCCCAGCACACCCGCTCCCCCTCCTCTACCCCGACAGCCAGCCCTGCCTCCCTGTGGGCGGCTCCTGCCCGTTAACGTGGGGTCAGGACCGAGCTGGTGGAGAGGCAGCCGTGTGCCCGACTCCCCGCCCCCCGGAGGCCGCACGGCCCTGCCCGGCTCCCGGTCCCGCCCGGCGGCCAGGCCGGTACCTTCACGCTCAGCGTGGCTCCCGGAGACAGCTCGGCGGGGAAGGCCAGGGAGAAGGTCTCGCGGCCGGAGAGGCCCAGGGTGGCGGCGCTCTGCCCGGGCAGGAACTGCAGGGGCGCGATGCCGACGCCCACCAGGTGGTCCTTGTGGATCTTCTCGTAGCTCTCCGCCAGCACCGCCCGCACGCCCTGCAACACACCGCGTCAGCCCGCCGCCCGAGGGCCTTCCCTGAGCTCTGTACGCAGGAGCCTCTGCTCTGGGCCTTTCCCGCTCAGACACCGTCCGAGCTCCGAGCCCACGCTCCGAGCACCCGGAGCCTTTTACCGGCTGCTCTGTGCCCGCCAGGGTGGGCCTGGCCCAGGGGCTCCTGCTGTCCCTCCCGAGACGCCCCTACAACCAGGAACAGGGAAGGGCCGCTGAGTGAGCTCGGTGCCCCGCAGGGAAGGCCCGGCCCACCCAGACCACAAAGCACCGGGACCTGCGTGCTTGGCCGAGGCCCGCCCGGGTGCTGGCAGCCGGAGCGCAGGCAGCTCTGCCCGTCCTGCTCCCCGAGAGGAGGGTCCTCCCCGGAGAAGCAGCTCTAGGCCCAGCTTCTCACCTTCCACACATCCCCGCCCCTCAGGAGCCTGTCAGAGACCCTCCCCCATCACACCCTCCCGCTGCCCACCCTCCCGTTACCCCAGCCCACACGGAGCGCGTCTGTGTGAGCCTGGGCCCTGAGCGGGGTTTCTGCCCCTGGAGTGCACCCCCGACCGTGGTCTGAGACGAGGACTGGCCCGAGAGGGGAGAGGGGCCTCTGGGGTCGGCGTGAGGCTGAGCCGGGTCCCGAGGGGCTGAGCGGCTCAGGGAACTCTCGCTGCTGACCCCCATCGCCCCCGAGCAAGGCCCCCATGGCCCAGCCCGGCCGTGCCACCGGCGTGTCCGTCTGTAACTGAGCGGACAGCAGGGACCACCTGCGACGGGGAAGGCCCAGGACGTAAACAGCGGAGATAGGACATCTCAGAAGGCAGGCAGGCTCCACCGATCACGGCCATTCCCGGTCCTTGTGCAAGCTCAGGAAGAGGAGCTGCGTGCGCCCACCACCAGGCTGTCCGTTCAGGGCGCTGGGAGGAGCGGGCGAAGCCTCACGCACACGAGGCTGAGCGGGGCGAGGCCGCCTCCGACCACACCTGCAGGGGCCTGCTCGTCCCGCCGTCTGGGGTGGGGGGACCCGCGCACACATGCCACGGCCTGTGCTGCCCGCCGGCACGTGGGGAACCGAGTG
Source organism: Pipistrellus nathusii (assembly GCA_963693515.1). NCBI lineage: Eukaryota > Metazoa > Chordata > Mammalia > Chiroptera > Vespertilionidae > Pipistrellus > Pipistrellus nathusii. The sequence goes on from OY882878.1 coordinate 2,867,531, forward strand.
AAAAGGCCCGCACCTCGGAGCGTGCACCTCCTGGAGGAAGTCCGAGACGGGGAAGTGCAAGGGCGGCCGGCACAGAAAGCTGCTGGTGGGGACACATCCCTCCCCATTTCCTCAAGTAAGAAAAGGTCGCCCTGGCCGGTGTGGCTCAGTGGATAGAGCGTCAGCCTGCAGACTGAGAGGTCCCGGGTTCGATTCCGGTCAAGGGCATGGACCTTGGTTGCGGGCACATCCCCAGTGGGGTGTGTGTGTGTGTGTGTGTGTGTGTGTGTGTGTGTGTGCAGGAGGCAGCTGATGGATGTTTCTCTCTCATCGACGTTTCTAACTCTCTCTTCCTTCCTCTTTATAAAAATCAATAAAATAGATATAAAAAAAGAAAAGGCTGATGTGGGCTCACGTTTGGGATGTTAATGCAACTAGCTTACGTAGGATCACCTGGAAAACCCGCATGTGTTCTAAGGTCAAGACAAGCCCCAAAGCCCAGGAGGGACACCCGTGGCCAGAGGGGGCCGCGGGGACAGAACCGGGGAGAGGAAAGGAGTTGGTAGCAGCAGGTAGGGCCCGGGAGGGACACCCGTGGCCGGAGGGGGCCGCGGGGACAGAACCGGGGGAGGAAGGAGTCGGTACCAGCAGGTAGGGCCCCTTGGCCGCCCAGTCTCGCGAGCTCCCGGCGCCGTACTTCTTCCCCGCGAGGATGAGGAGCGGGACGCCCTCCCTCTGGTACAGCTCCGCGGCCTCAAACACGTCCAGCTGTGGGCAGACAGACGGACGGACAGAGTCAGCCCCGCCCGGCCCGCCAGCCCGGCCCCCCGCTCCGCGCGCCTCACCGTCTGCCCCGACGGGAAGTGGATGGTCTTGGGAGCCGGCTTCCCGATGAACTTGTTAAAAAGCTTGATGTTTGCGAAAGTGCCTCTGGTCATGACTGCGTCATTGCCTCTGCGGGCTCCGTAGGAGTTGAATTCCCGAGGGGTAAGGCTGCAAGGAGCCAGGAATCGTAGACTTACTGAAATGCACTTTATTAATTACGGAAATTTCCCAGCACCTACGCAAGGAGGGAACACGGGGCAGCAAACGCCCAAGGAACTCGGCGGATCTGGACGGTACACGTTCCAGGTCCTTCTCCAGGAGACCGGGGCCCTTGAGAAAACCACCAACAGCAGAAAAGCAAAAAAGCAAAACAAAGACAAAAGAAGTCCCAGCTTCTTCCTCTCAGGCAGCCAGTTAACACTGCGGCCCCTGCCCGTCTCCCTTCCTGTGCTGGTTTGTTCCCATCAGGACCCAAATGCGGTTCACGAACGCATCCCATTCATCTCCCTGTGTCTCCTCGTCCCCTCGTACCGTGTTTCCCCAAAAATAAGACATCCTCCGGAAATAAGACCTACTTACAGGGTTCCTTCTGAGCGAAATATAAGGCATCCCCCCCAAAATAAGCCCCCCGCCCAGGCTAAACATGAGAGACTTGGCCCACTGATTCTGAAAGAAATGGAGTCACATGAAATTCACCAGGAAATTCAGGAATTGGATTGTTCTGATGATGTTCCAGAAGATGACATGATTGTCATTGAATAAATGCGTAAATTCTTATATTGTAGGATTCACAGTGTGTCTGGTTTAGGTTGACAACTACCTTACTCCCGTACCGTATACAGGTTATAAATTTCCTTATTTTCATTTAACAATAAATGTGTACCGTATTCTTCTTCATGGAAAAATAAGACAGCCCCTGAAAATAAGACCTAGCGCATCTTTGGGAGCAAAAATTAATATAAGACACTGTCTTATTTTCGAGGGAACAGGGTACTTCAAGGCATGGTTTTCTGCCTCTCCATGGTCCTCACACTCCCCGCCCTGCACTCTAACACACCGACTAGAGGCCCGGTGCTTGAATATTCATGCACTGGGGGGGGGTCCCTCAGCGTGGCCTGCCCCCTCTCTCAGTCCGGGAGCCCTCAGGGGCGGGAGGCAACCCGGCGATCAGGGGAGGGTGACGCCCCATCTCTCCTCTGCTGCTGCCACTGCCGGCAGCGCCAGCCTCGGCCGGCCCCGGTTAGCTGGGCCCGGGCGGCTCTGAGCAGCCAGACGGCTGCCATCCAAGGTCTGCCTGTGCCTTGGGCGGCTGAGGGAACTGGGCACCACCATCTTGCGGCTGTGGGCGCCGCCATCTTTGTGAGGGTGTGATGGTCAATTAGCGTACTCCCTCTTTATATCAGACAAGGCGTGGGATCAGTGGTGTGGCTCAGGTGGCTGGAGTGGTGCCCCACGCACAGACAGGTGTGTGCGTGTGTGTGGGGGGTTGATTCTTGGTCGGAGCACACACCCAGGCCGCTGGTACAACCTCCAGCCGGGCGTCTACGTGTGGCAACCAACCAATGCTTCTCTCTCTCCATCAACGTTCCTCCCTTCCTCTCTCCGGAATCAGTGAAAAACTCCTCCGGAGTGAGGACTGAAAACTCACCTGGCTTTTGATTGATCCCAGCCCAGCCCCAGCCCCAGGAGCGAGCCCTTACACTCTACAGCCCAGCCCGCCCAGCACATGGCAGCCGGCCCCACCCCGGAGGGCGGCGAGGCCAGCCCAGCCTTCACCAGGCGGGCAGACCAGGCCCACCCGCTGAGCCACACCGGCCACGGCCACGGCCACGCTGCGGTTAAGGCTCAGCAGAGGCAGGTGTGCCCCCGCCCGGGCGCACCCACCCTCTGTGGGTCAGGTACTTGGCGGCGGCGCTGCCGCGGGCGATGCTGCCGGCGGGGGAGATGTGGTCGGTGGTGACGGCGTCGCCCAGGTGCAGCAGGACGTGTGCGTTCTCGATGGGCGGCGGGGCGGCCGGCTCCCGGGTCTGGAGGGGAGGGAGGGGGAGGCGCTGAGCTCCGCGGTGTCGCCCACCACCGGCCCGGGACAGGAGGAACGGCCGGACTCACCAGCCTGTCGAAGAACGAGGGGCACCGGATGTACGTGGACTTGGCGTCCCACGGAAACAGGACCGAGTCGGGCGCCTCCAGGGAGTTCCACCGCTTGTCGCCCGTCTGGGGGGGGGAGACAGAGGGTCAGACAAGCGGCTCAGGCAGTGGTCACGGGACTGAAACTACTCGGGCTTCCCATTTCCTAAGGAAGGCGAACAGTGCATCCTAAACCATCGTGGCGCCCTGGCCGGGGTGGCTCAGTGGATGGAGCATCAGTCTGCAGACTGAAAGGTCCATGGGCCTGGTCTAAGGCCCATGCCTGGGTTGTGGGCTCGATCCCCAGTTGGGGGCGCCCAAGAGGCCACCGATCAATGGTTCTCTCTCATCACTGATGTTTCTATCCCCCTCTCCCTTCTGCTCTGAAGTCAATAAAAATATATTTAAAAGAATAAAATAAGCCATCGTGGCATTCCCAGGAGGAATAAAGACCTCTCGCCCAATCTCAGCACGCTGCATTTGCAGGAGCACCTTCCGAGTTAAGCTTTATTATAAACTGAACATAAAAGGCTTCCGAATCCACCCTGACCTGGTGGTTGGAGCATCAGCCCATCTACCAACAGGTTGTGGGTTTGATCCCCAGTCAGGGACCCACCTAGGTTTCGGTCCCGAGCCCAGTTGGGAGAGAAAGGGAGCAGCTGATTAATGTCTCTCTCTCCCTTTAAAAATCAACGACACATCCTCGGGTGAGGATAAAAAACCCACAAAAAACCAAAAACCTTAATGAATGCAAAGGAAGCTGGAGAAGTTAGAAAGATCCGCACACGCTGCTGAAGAGTGAGCATGCTGTGTGCGTGTGAGGTATATGTTTAAATGTGCTGTGTATGAGCTGTGTGTGCGCTGTATGTGTGTCGTGTGTGTGCTATTTGTCTGAGTGTCCTATGTGAGCTGTGCTGTGTGTGGGCTATGTCTGTGTACGTGTGCTGTGTGTGTGCATGAGATGCTGCTCACCGTGAAGAACAGGCCAGAAAAGCGTCTGCTTTGAGATGTGTCCACCACCTCCCCGTAGATCCGTCCTCCCCAACTGCACGCCAGTGCCCAGTGCTCAGCTCCGAGGCCCTGCAACGCCCGAGCTGGACCTCAACGTCCCTGCTCCGTCCTCACCGCCCCCCCAGCCTGGCTCAGTCCAGAGCCAGCCTTCTGATGACGACATGCCTCCCTCCCAGCTCCCACCACTCCACCCCGAGCAAGGAGCAAAGACTGCCTTTTATCACAACTCCCAAGACTCCCCCAGGCCGCCCCGCCCACCGACCACTCCCCCAGGCCGCCCCGCCCACCGACCTCTCCCCCAGGCCGCCCCGCCCACCGACCACCCCCCCAGGCCGCCCGCCCCGCTGCCATCACTTCCTCCCCCCGCCCTCACTTCCTGTGGAACCAGCAGTCCTCCAGGTCCCTCCTCAGGCCGGAAAGTCTGGCTCTGGGCCCAGGCCTGTGACCACCTGTAACTCCGCTCAAGGCCCTTTTCAGCCCTCCCCCCTCAAACTGCAGCGTGCCCCCCATTTCGCACAACCGGCTCTTTGTCCTGTGTTTTCATCTGTACCTTCCACAGCCCGTACCGCTTTCTCACACACGGTGTGACTCCCTGGTCGTTCTGCACTATCACTGCCTCCTCTCCCAGGAGAACCGTTTTGTGCACAGACACACGCTGACCTCAGAGCATGTACTCGGTAAACAGGGGAGTGCACCGATGCCCTTCCTGCCTCCTGTTTGTATTGTTCATGCTCGTGTGCGCATACACCTCTGGGATGCTTAGGGATCTGACCCCTCTGAGGACAGGGAGTGGGTGTCACTGCACCCAATTCTTTTGCATTCTGAACCATTTCGGTCAGAGTGACAAGCAAGGGTAGTGTCCGGTGAGAAACAGAAACATCGATGAGAGAATCATCATCGACTGACTGGTGCCTCCGCACGCCCCACACTGGGGACCGAGGGACCCGGGCGTGTGCCTGACCCGGAACTGGCCAGTGACCTCCTGGTTCGGGGGCCGATGCTCAGGCGCTGAGCCCCGCCAGCTGGCTGCACTGCCGTAAGCGCCAAAACCACTGCCTGTCCTCCAAGCTGCGCTCTCGGATTCCAGATGTACGACGACCCTGGCATTCGGACCGCACATGCCACACGGCGCCCGGAGATGCCCGTCCCCCCAGAGAACACGCCCACGGCGGTCACGGGCCCGGAGCTGACCTCCATCCTCTCCTTCAGCGCCCGGAACACGGAGCTCAGCACCTGCTCCTCCTCCACCCGCTGCACCTCCTCTCGGCTCGGCCAGATGTCATGCAGGTAGACGTGCTTGCCGGCGGGGTCCGTGCCTGGTGAGACACGAACACAAACCGTAACTCCCGAAGCCCGGCCACGGGCAGGGAGGCCCGACTGGGCACCGCGCATGTGCAGTCCTCAGCCCAGCCCAGCCCGATGCCCGTGTCGGTGCCAGGGCTGTGCCATGCCTGAGGCACATGAAATGCTGTTAGGTCCTGGCGGGGAAAGATCAGAAACACGGGCCTCCTAATAAGCAGGTTATGAATGTCAACGGAGGCTCAGGAGGGATGGAGAGCGTGTGGAGCTGTGACTGCGGCAGTAACTTCCAGAGAGCAGTGAGCAGGTAGTTCTAGCACAGCCCCACGGACACACCACCTAACGGGTTCACGTTATTCTGCAATAGAACTAGGTGCTATGACAACAGTAAGGGGGTCACTACTGGCTTCCAGAAAACTCAATGGGGGCCAGTGTGGTCTGCTGGAATTATTCCAGAGGGCGGTTCCTGTGAACCAGGTATTCTCAGGAGCCGGAAGGTTCAAATCCTGAGCCTCTGCCCTTTCACGGTCGGTGTGATCTGAGATGCATTTAACAGCCCTGTTTCTCGCCTGGAAAGTGAGTTTTAGCGATGGTGCATGTGAACTGTGGGAAAACATACAACAAGAGAGGCACCCAAAATGGGGCTGGCACAAAAAATGCAGCTGACAATACACAGAGCATGTCGTCCTCCGGGCTCAGGGAAAAAAGAAGGAAAAAGGAACTCCCGTAAGACAGCGCCGCACTCACACCAAGAAGCCAAGTGCATTGTCAGCGGCCAGCACGCGGCTTCGCGGCGGGAGACGTGGCTACGCTGTCCTCCCTGTAGACGCGGACGCGGACGCCGCGCGTGGACAAGCCCGGGACACCCTGAGGAAGGACCGGGGGGGGGGGGAGCAGCGAGGACCCCGCCGACCCGCCCGGGACATGGGAGCAGGCGCGGCGTACCGAGGGGCTCGGCCTGGAAGTCGATGCTCACGGTGCCGGCGAGGGCGTACGCCACCACCAGGGGCGGGGAGGCCAGGTAGGTGGCGCGCACGCAGTCGCAGAGCCGCCCTTCGAAGGTCTTGTTTCCGGACAGGACGCCGCAGGTGACCAGGTCGCCCTGCAACACACAGGCCCGCCCGGGTGAGGGGCGGCCCCCATGGGACGGCGCTCCCACAGGCCGCTCCCACTGTGACACGCACAGGCTGACGCAACGCCTCCCGTTTAAAGAATGACTCTGAGAATCAGAAACGGCTTCTAATCGTTTCAGGGTGCACGGTGCGAGGACTGGAGCCTATAAACGCATCAACGGACGTTCCCGGTGACTTAACGGCAAGGCACGTGAGGGGAGCCGTTACCTGTTTGACGGCGCTCAGGACGGCCTCGGACAAGGGCCCCGTGTTCCCCACGCACGTGGAGCAGCCGTAGCCGACGACCTCAAACCTGCGGCAGAGACACCGGGTTGGCAGAGCATCACCGCGCGTGCGCGAGGAGCAGTCCGCAGTCCGCTTCCTTCCAGCCATAACCTGAGGAGTCGGGACTCAGACCAGCCTGCCGTCCCTTCCCCTCCCGACCTGGGCTGAGGCCGCCCCTGGCTGGCTGCCCACTGCCCACACGCACACTCAGAGGGGCACACCCAGAGGGCACTCTCAGAGAGGTACACCCGGAGGGGCACACTCAGACGAGCAAACCCGGAGGGGCACACTTGGACTGGCACACCCAGAGGGCACCCTCAGAGAGGTACACCCGGAGGGGCACACTTGGACTGGCACACCCAGAGGGGCACCCTCAGACAAGCACACCCAAACAGGCACACCTGAGGGGCACACTCAGAAAAGCATACTCAAAGGGGCACACTTGCTCAGGCACAGTCGGATAAGCATACCCAGAGGAGCATATTTGGACGGGCACACTCAGAGGGGCACACTCGGATGGGCACACCCGGTCGGGCACACTCGGAGGGGCAGGCCCAGAGGAGCCGGGGCTGAGGCTGCCCAGTGGGACGTGGTGAGCTGCATCGGACACTGTGAGAAGCCTCAGCCTCCTCGCTGGGAACATGACCCAGACCGTGTCCTGCACGTCCTTCCGGAGGGCTCACCCCGAGGTGGCGAGAGGCCCGAGCGGCTCAGGGGCCGGGACTGACCGCAGCCATCCCCCCCACCTCAGGCCAACGGAGTCCCTGACAGACACTTCAAGACGACAGAACTAAAAACGCACACACGCAGTCACAGAATGACTTCCGGTTGCTCTTCTAAGTTTTAAAAAACAAATCAAAACCAACCGCCACAAAAACATCAAACGCACCAGGCTTGCAAGGAATGGACGATTTACGTAAGACGGCACGTTTGAGCCGGCCTGGCGTGGCTCCGTGGTTGAGCGTCGATCTGGGAACCAAGAGGTTCGGTTCCCGCCAGGGCACATGCCGGGGCTGTGGGCTTCCTCCCCAGCGGGGGGCGTGCAGGAGGCAGCCCATCCACCCCCCCTCTCATCGTTGCTATTTCTCCCCCTCCCTCCCTCTCTGAAATCAATGGAAAATTTAAAAAGACACCTTAGTTAATAATACAACCTGGAGAGCGGCTTTCCGTTCTGAAAATGCCCTGCGGGCTCGGGGGGACCGCACTGGCCGGCACCATCCCTGTGGGTCACCGCCACCTGGTCTGACCCGCTGTCTGCCCGCCACCCCTGCTCTCTCGCCAGCACCTGCCTGCTGCTGACTGTGCCCCCGTGTCTGCTGAGGGCTAGGCCTCAGGGGGCGAGAGACATTGGCAAGGGGACTAAGCCTCTTCTCTCTTTCTCCTCTGCTGGACGGTCACGGCGCGCAGCTACATCCCTGCCGGGCCCCACGGCGATGGGGCCGAGAGGCCGAGAGGCCGACGGCCGGGGCCGGGGCCGGGGCCGGGGCCGGGCTCACCCGAGCGTGCGCAGGTAGGGCAGCACGCCGCTGGCGCTGAGGTAGTGCGTGACCATGCCGCTGCCGGGCGCCAGGCTGGTCCTGATGTAGGGCTGCACCCGCAGCCCCGCCTCCACCGCCTTCTTGGCCAGCAGACCTGCGGACAGACAGGGAGGCCTGGGCTGCCACACGGAGGGACGGACAGGCGCCAGCAGCCGGGCCCGCTCCCAGGGGGACCCCACACTCACCCACTTATTTCCCATCTCCCCCCGACTCGTCCCACCCGAGACCAGCGCTGCGGAGGCGCAGCCCGGCACAGGCTCCCGCCTGCATGGCCTGAGCCGTTTCCGTTGCCAACGTCACGGTAAGCGAAGCCACTGAGTAACGGGGCACGGTGCCCACGTTGACCGTGTGGTGTGCACACGGCGAACGCATGGCGGCCCTGCCAGTGTCTCCTCTCACGCTCAGCGGGTCCGGCACAGCCATGGCGGCTCCCAGACCAGACCTGCCTGCCAGTCACAGCCCTCCTGGTCAGCAGAGGAGACAAGGCCTCAACTACCACACGTGTCAGTTACATGTGCCTTCCTTAGCGTGACACGGGAAAACTGGTGACACGTCAGCCTTGGCCCTGCTGGACACCAGCCCTCGCCACCCCAAGGGGCAGAGGGGCTGTTAGGGGACAGAAAGGCCGTGACGGAGGGAGGATGGGTGGCCTCGCACCGCCCCTACCTGCGGCCAGCATGACGGACGGGTTGCAGTTGTTGGTGCAGCTGGTGACGGCGGCGACGACCACGGCCCCATGTGACAGGCGGTAGTCGCTCCCTTCGTAGTGGAGGGTGACGGCGTCCTGCTGCTTCTCGGCCGCGATCTGGAAGCCCCGGAACCCCACCTGGAGGGATGCCCACACACGTGAGCATGTTCTGACACGGAGAGAAAGCACGGCCCTGCCCAGTGTGGCTCCGTGGATAGAGCCTCGGCCTGCGGACTGAGGGGTCCCAGGTTCGATTCCCGGTCAAGGGCACAGGCCTGGGTTGCAGGCTTGATCCCTAGTGTGGGGAGTGCAGGAGGCAGCCAATCCATGATCCTCTCTCATCACTGACGTTTCTCTCTCCCTCTTCCTCTCCAACATCAAAACATCAAAAGGAAAAGAAAAAAAAAGAAAAAGAAAACTCATGTGGGGACTGAACACTCCATGTCAGACATGTGTGAGGTGCTGACAGCCGGGACTCAGCTGGACCCTGCGTGTCGCGACGAGGTATCTGCTGCCCGCAGTCCCCTCTGCTGCTGTGAGCCCAGCCTCGCGGGCCCGGCTCTCCCTCAGCTCCGGTTCTAACCATTCCTGCCACAGCAACTCTGAGGCGGAACCAGCGTGTGCAAGTGGCCCCGAGGATCTGCTCCCAACGACTGCATGTGTGCGTGTGCGTGTGCGTGTGCATGCACGTGTAGAATCTACTAGAGTTGGCGACGGTTGGAGCGAGGCCTGTCGGAATTCACGACGCTATCTGAACTCCTGTACGAGCCTGACATTTCCCACAAGAAAATCAACCAATTATAAAAACTAAAGCTCTGGAAAGACAGAGAGGGGCCAGCCCGCAGCACAGAGAATGTGGAGCCACGTGTCTCAGGCGGGCAGGGTTTTCTGAGTCGGCAGTCACCTGTCAGTCTAGAGATCCCGCAGAAACGTCTGAGCCTGAGGGAACACGTCAGGGGAGCCTCAGCCACGCAGTGTCGGCAGGGGAAACGGGGCTTTGTGACCGGAAGCCAGCCTCTGGGCTGGAACCTTAGGGACCCGTGTGGACGCTGCCCTGAGACCTGCCCGCTCTCCCCGGGCCCGGGCAGCGGGAGCGGACGAGGGAGCCCACCTTCTCACTGAGGCAGGTGCGGAAGTCCCTCTTCATCTCCGTCACAGCCACTCGGTCCTGCGGCCTCTTGGGACCGCTGACCGTTGCCACGATGGAGCTCAGGTCGATCCGGATCACCTGGGCGAGGAGAGGGAAGAGTAAGTACATTTGTATTTTTAAAACAGATTTTACTCATTTTTTACAGAGAGGAAGGGAGAGGGACAGAGTTAGAAACATCGAGGAGAGAAACATCGACCAGCTGCCTCTTGCACACTCCCTACTGGGGATGTGCCCGCAGCCAACGTACATGTCCCTGACCGGAATCGAACCTGGGACCTTTCAGTCCGCAGACTGACGCTCTACCACTGAGCCACACCGGTTTCGGCTATATTTGTATTTTCTAAGTGCAACGTGTTGTAATGGGGAAACACACCCACCAAAGGTATTTAAAACCCCATTTAACTTAAGAAATATATGAAGACGTGCTAAAGGCAAGACCTCAGATGCATATGCAAACTGCCACACCAACACCGGTGGTGTCCTCTACGTGAATTCTTCCCACCGTCTCTGCCGGAGCCTGGGATCTGGACACGCCCTGCCTCGGCTCAGACCCGCCCTCTCTGCCTGGGCTGAGCGAGCCTTCCTTTCTCCGCTTCACTGAAAGAAAAACCTACGTACAACTAGTGAGTGAGCTCGGAGCAGGGCCACAGAGAACGTGTTAATAACAATAATCCTATCTAACAAGAAGGAAATATGCAAATTGACTATCACTCCGCCACAAATGGCAGCGCCTGGCCATGGAGGGACTCTGGCTAGGGAGGGCCGTTGTGGGCCATGAGGCCAGCAGGTGATGGCATTTTGGGGGGGAATCAGGCCAGCAGTGGGGATCAGTTGGGAGTGAGCAGGCCAGCAGGCAGAGCGGTTAGGGGTGATCAGGCAGGCGAACAGTTAGAAGCCAGCTGTCCTGGATTGCAAGGGATGTCCAACTGCTGATTTAGGCCCGATCCCATGGGTACATCCCCCGAGGGGTCCCGGATTGGAGAGGGTGCAGGCCGCTGAGGCACACCCCCCAGTGCCCTGTGCATGAACTGAGCCTCTAGTAGTAACAACAGTTGTCAGCACTGAGCCTGTCCTAAGGAACGTGCACCTCCTCTCGTATGAATCCGTGTGGCAGCGTCCCCTTCGCACTCAGCGACGGGGACACGGAGGCAGGAGGCTGCACGGCTCGTCGGCTCACACAGCTGACAGACCTCAGAGGCCGGGCTCGGCGCTCCCCGGCCCGGCGGCTCTGCCCTCACCTGGGAGTACTCCGGCTGCCCCGCGTCACTCTGCTCACCCCGGAACAACTTCACAGCCTTCAGGTAGGTCTCCATCGACCTGAGTCTGGCTTTGTCAAAACCTGGAACACAAACAGCGGAAACCCGGTGAGGGGTTCTGAAACCTCGGGGGAAAGGCGCTGAGATCCAAGGATGAGCAAGAGACACGTTACAAATTACGGAGCTCCCAGAACTGGCTTCTCTGCGAATCAGCACTGGGCAGCGCTCAAGAGCCTTTCTGAGCAGCTGGCAGCCCCTCGGCAGATCGCAGCAGGACCAGGGACGCTGGGCAGGGCGGGCCCCTCACCAAGGGAATTAAGGGGACAGGAGGCACAGACCTGCCCTTTAAGCTATGTCTCAATGGGTCCGCGAAGACTTTAAGGCTATAAAAAGTCATCTGATGGCCGAGACCAGTTTGGCTCAGTGGAAAGAGCATCAGCCTCCGGACTGAAAGGTCCCGGGTTCGATTCCGGTCAAAGGCATGTACCTTAGTTGCAGGTACATCCCCAGTGGGGGGTGTGAAAGAGGCAGCTGATCGATGATTCTCTCTCATGGATGCTTCCAACTCTCTATCCCTCTCCCTTCCTCTCTGTAAAAAATCAATAAAAATATATTTTAAAAAAATAAAAATTCATCTGATGGTTTATGTGAACCATTGTCCCCAAATCACATAATTTCATCAACATAAAAAACCAAGGCAGTGACTCACCGTGAAGCACATCGGACAGACGCATGGGAGGGCAGCGTGGTTACGCACCAGACCCACCGGCTCCTTACCTGTGTGCGCTAAGTGCCTTAGCGTGACGCTGTCCACAGGGAAGAAGCTGAGGGTAGCACCGTACTCCGGACTCATGTTGGCAATGGTCGTCCGGTCCACCACGGACAACTGCGAGACCCCACTTCCGAAAAACTCCACAAACTTCCCGGCCACGCCCGCCTGCCTGAGGTGCTGTGTGCGGGACACAGACGCACGGTGAGCAACGCGAGGGCTCCGACTCCCCGAAAACCCTGCACCCCAGGCTCCACCCCGGAGAAGGGAAGCAGAGGGCGGTGCTGCTGCATGGCCCACGCTCGCCAGGGTCCAGGCGTTCTGAGATAAACGGGCAGAAGGGAGGTCAGCGTCAGTGTTGGGCGGGAAAGGGCGTGCCGCTCATGGCTGGGATTTCCGCGTCCCCGTTCTGAGACGGGGTGCAGGGTGGATCCCGGTGCATGCCTTTTCCTCGCTGAGCAGCACATACAGTAACCGGGTTTCCAGCCACCGATGGCACCTAGGGCTGAATTAAATACTCAAGCGGCGATCACGCTGCGTATAGGAACACAGCTATACATCCTGCACATCCCAGCTCCTGTCCACACATTCACAGCAATCATCGTTGCAGGGGAGTTCCATTTTGATGGGATTTACCAGGTGACTCCAGACTTAATTCCTTAACGGCATTTTTCTTCTCTTTTTTTAAAAAAAATATATATTTTATTGATTTTTTACAGAGAGGAAGAGGGATAGAGTTAGAAACATCAGAGAGAGAGAAACATCGATCAGCTGCCTCCTGCACACCTGCCACTGGGGATGTGCCCGCAACCAAGGTACATGCCCTTGACCAGAATCGAACCTGGGACCCTTCAGTCCACAAGCCGACGCTCTACCCACTGAGCCACACCGGTTTCAGCCTAACGGCCTTTTTCTTAGTCACTACCCAGTAAGAGCGAGACAGGTTAGATACACCAAGAGGCTGCCTTCGCCAAACAGTGAGGATTTGAGAACCACAGGATTAACCCTGTAAAGACCGTGAATAGGACCGGACCTCCACCAGGTACCATCTTCAGTAATCAGCTCTGTGCCCGAAGGTCAAAATGTTAAAGCCAGGCTCAGGGTACTGTTTCTTTAAGGATGCAGCCAGGGGGGGGGTCTGAGATGCTGCAGGGAAGAATCGATTTCCATGGAAACATAATGGGATGCTCCTCTTCCTTCAGGAATAGGCTGTAATTACCAATTTAGCTTCTTGACCTTTGGTCCATACACAAATCAATCATTTCTGCAAGGTGTCAAAGGCTTCCCAAAGGGGGAAGGATCAATACTGCGTGCCGGGAGGGGGCAGCACGTTCTTCCCTGCGGACGTCCTGAAGATCCCCGCCCCCCCAACAACCGACTGCCGACCCCCGGGGAGCGGGTCCCAGGTGCGGGAATTCATCATGTGAACGGAGTCACATGATCACACTGTGACAGCCTGAGCCGGGGAACAATCCCGTCTAAGCCCCGCAGGGCTCTCTCCTCTGATACAGGCCATTACGTGGACTTCGTGTCAAAATACAATAAAACCAAGTCAGCAAGCACCAAGAGTCCCGGGGGTGCGGACAGCGGTCACTGGAGACCTTCGTGCAGTGCTGTGAAGAAACCAGAGCAGCCTGCCAAGCCCTGGCCGGTGTGGCTCAGTGGATAGAGCATCAGGTTTGATTCCGGTCAAGGGCACATTCCTGGGATGAGGGCTCCATCCTCAGTGGGGGGCTTGCAGAGGGCAGCCAACCCGTGACGCTCTCATCATGGATGTTTCTCTCTCTCCCTCTCCCTTCCTCTCTGAGATCAATGCAGACGTATTTCTGAAAGGACCCCGGGTAGAGCAGTGGTCCCGAAGGGGCAGGTGACTGCGTGACATGTTAAAGGAGACTAGACTTTCCCAACACCCACAGAGCCCCCAGCTGCGTGCTGAGGCAGGGGCAGGGGCAGGGGCTGGGGCTGGGGCTGAGGCAGTGGCTGAGGCAGGGGCAGGGGCAGGGGCAGGGGCTGGGGCTGAGGCAGTGGCTGAGGCAGGGGCAGGGGCTGGGGCCGAGGCATTGGCTGAGGCAGGGGCAGGGGCAGGGGCTGGGGCTGAGGCAGGGGCTGGGGCAGGGGCTGGGGCTGAGGCAGGGGCAGGGGCTGGGGCTGAGGCAGGGGCTGAGGCAGGGGCTGGGGTAGGTGCTGGGGCTGAGGCTGAGGCAGGGGCCAGGGGCAGGGAGGGCTCCAGAACTCGCGCTGGGAGTGCTGCCCCCTCCCTGGCCAGCCCGGGCCCTTGGAGAGCCCGTCAGCCTCACGGCGCCTCTTTCTCAGTTGGAGGCGGGAAAAGCACCACCCTCTGGCTGTGAGGGGGACGAGGGAGGCGGCCGGCGAGCAGCGACCCCATGGCCTGGCCTCCGGGACGGGGGGGGGGGGGGGGGGGGGGGGGCTCGCCAGCACCACGCACATACCTTGGTGATGCCCAGCACGACGTCGATGGACGTGACGAAAGGGTTGGAGGAGCCTGTCAGCTCGCAGCCCACCACCTCGGGCAGCGTGAGGGACACGGGCAATCCCAGCATCACGGCCTCCGTCTCGATGCCTCCGACCCCTGCAGCGAGACGCAAGCACTGTGAGCGCAGGACTCGGGGGGAGGCTCGGAACCCGGGCCTCCTCGCGCACATGCCGAGACCCCGATCTCACCGTTGTCCTAAGTTCAGGAGACACTGAGTCCCGTTAGAGTAAATAGGGTCACTCACTCAAGACATAACCCCGAGAGAACACACATTTCCCAAACCCTCCCTTAGCCCAGCAGGTATGTCTCTGTGGTTGAGCGATGACCCAGGAGCCAGGAGGTCGGGGGTTCGATTCCCAGTCAGGGCACATGTCCAGGTGGGGAGGTTGGGGGCTCCATCCCCAGTGTGGGGGTATGCGGGAGGCAGCTGATCCGTGATTCTCTCTCATCACTGATGTTTCTCTCTCTCTTCCTTCCTCTCTGAGATCAATAAAACAATATTTAAAAGTAAATAACCCTCCCGACCGCCCCATCCCGTCCCACCCACGGGAGCTAAGCTCTCCCTTCCTGCTGCCCGGGAGGAGCCCCGGTCTCGGCGGCCACCGGACCCGGCGCGTCCTGCGAGGCCCCCGCCCTCCGCCGGGGGCAGCGGCGGCACTCACCCCAGCCCAGGACGCCCAGGCCGTTGACCATGGTGATGTGGGAGTCCGTGCCCACCACGCTGTCCGGGAAAAGCAGGGCCTCCTCCTCGAAGACCACCCGGGACAGGTACTCCAGGCTCACTTGGTGCGCCAGGCCCGTGCCGGGCGGGACCAGGGCCACGTTCCGGAAGGCGCGCGAACACCACTGGGTTAAGTGCAAAGAGACGCGGCGTGAGTGCGTCCCACGGATGTGTGCTCACCATCACGGCGTACACACGGACACTAAAGTATCTGACCAGCCGAAACCGGTGTGGCTCAGTGGATAGAGCGTCGGCTTGGGGACTGAAGGGTCCCAGGTTCGATTCCGGTTAGGGGCATGTACATTGGTTGCGGGCACATCCCCAGTGGGGGGTGTGCAGGAGGCAGCTGATCGATGATTCTCTCTCATCGATGTTTCTAGCTCTCTCTCTCCCTTCCTCTCTGTAAAAAAAATCAATAAAAAAATATATTTAAAATATCTGACCAATGGCCAGTGTGGTCCCAGTCTACAGACGGACCCTCCACACTCACCCGGCAGCCTGTTAGACACAGGTAAGTCACAGAACAACATCCCAGAGCTTCCCGCTGTGTCCCGGGCTGGGGTGGGGGAAGCCGCCCACCACTGCTGTAAGTTCGAAACCCATTGGCCTTGCCGAAACCGGTGTGGCTCAGTGGACAGAGCATCAGCCTGCGGAGGCAGCTGATCGATGATTCTCTCTCATCGATGTTTCTAACTCTCTATCCCTCTCCCTTCCTCTCTGTAAAAAAATCAATAAAATATATTTAAAAAACCCACTGGCCTCGATATAAACCCCGCACCTGCAATTAAAGTGCCCTCTGCATCTATACCTTGAAGAACTGGAGCCTCTCCCGGTTCCTGCCGAATTCCACCTCCTGGTTCTTTAACACTGTCTCAGGCCTGCGGGGAGGGAGAGGGCATCAGAGTGTGTGTAAAAAGAGCCGCGCCTCTCCCGGGTCTCCCGGTCTCCCTTCCATCACCGATGGACAGTATCCGGGGAACTCCACGCCTTTCCCACAAGGCAGTGGGGCCCCTAGGTGACCCGCTAGGCAGCGCCCGCAAGGACACGGAGTATACCTGCCCGTAAGGCCACGCCGCACGTGACCCCCATTGCCCTTCCTGGATGTTGCTGGGAGTCGTGGCAAAACTAGTATAAAATCAGGGGTAAGCGTGGCTGGTCTCTGACAGCAGAGGCGGTGGCAGCTCACACACCATCAGCGTGAGCGTGCCACCTGGGCCTCCTGGCAGGGCCGTGGC
This sequence comes from Pipistrellus nathusii, assembly GCA_963693515.1. Lineage (NCBI taxonomy): Eukaryota > Metazoa > Chordata > Mammalia > Chiroptera > Vespertilionidae > Pipistrellus > Pipistrellus nathusii. The sequence continues at coordinate 2,884,020 of OY882878.1, forward strand.
CAGCACCAGCTCCTTTCACCGTGGAGGGGAGGGGCGTGGAGGGCCCGTTTTGCCTGCAAGGAGCAGCTCGCCCCCACGCCTCTGCACCCCCCCCTCCCCCCATGGGCTGCAGGTGGGCTCGGGACTCATTCCCTCCAGGCAGGACAGAGCCCAGCAGGGACCTCACTGCATCTAACAGAGGTTTTAAAATCGTTACAGCCCAGCTGGTGATTAAGGCTTGATTGAATATCAATAAACGTAAATTACACGTGCCCTCCAGGGCCCAGATGCTTATAGCTGTTCAATAGGCGAGGTTTTCAATACAAAGATCACGTTAATAATTCACTGCTGAGCGGTGGTCTCTGGGGAGACTTCCTAATCACTCCTGACCCAGCACCTGTGGCCAACAGGCGGGCAGCCCCCACCCCCCCCCGGGGGGGGGGGCAGCATCTGAATGAACCTCCCAATTACTCCAGTCGCAGCACCTGGGGCCTTAAAGGGCCATCCTCTCTGCCTGCGCCTGCAGTGAGGACACCCCTGACACGCCGCGGCACACACAGTTACTACTTTTTACACAGCCCGGACAACATGGAACCCATCTTACTGTTTTATAATTTAGACTTAGAACTGAAGGGAAGAGTTACCCCACATTGGGTTTTTAGAAATAAAAATATACCACCTTGGCCCTCCACACGCTGCCAGTTACAGAGACAATAAAAAGCCAGTGATGTTCGAGGCAATAGACGCTCCTTCCCAAGAATCTCTGTGTAAGAGGAGATGGTGATCTCAGAGTCCAAACACTGGGCAGCGGGAATGAGGGGCGAGGGCATAAGATGCCACAATGGAGGGCCAAGGCCCACAGGCCATAGTGAGCTCTTAGGAAGGAGGAACAAGAAGTCCCTATAGCCTCCATGTACCTCAATATAGCCAAAACTAAAATAAAAAAAATAAAAAATTTAACTTGCACCGCCCGGCTGTCCGGCATCTGAATCGGCTCAGTCAGTGATCACACACAACGACACGGTGTTATGGAGGAGCCAACATAAAGCCCTCCTCGTAGGGAGCAGAGCCGGAACTATAAGTAAACAGGGAATCCACAGAAGGAAGACGGATGAATACTGAGCATGTGCCTGGCAGGACGCTGCTCTGCCTACGAGTCAGGAAATTAACCACACTCACAGGGAAGCCTAATGGTTCCTTCCTGGGGCAGAGCCGACCTAACGGTGTGCCCTGCTGGGACACAGGGCGATCAAGGCAGCATCCCACACAGACAGTCCGGTCCCGGAGCAGGGCTGGGGGTGCGGGGAAGGTGGAGGGAACGGGGGGACGGGTTCCCAGGGAGCCAGCGCAGGGTAAGAGGAAGAAGGCCGTACATACTCGGGCACCGGCTGCAGGTGGAAAGGGCAGAGCAGGGGCGTGTTCTCGATCTGCATGGACGGCCTCCCGGCGCCGCGGCCCGCGCCCGGCTCCCCCGGCTCGCAGGGCCCCCGGCAGGCGGCCGGGCCCCGGCAGGGCAGCCTCCTGGCCGGCGCTGGCGCTTTGAGCGGCGAGAGCTTGGCTGCTTTGGGCTGGTCCCCGCCTCCAGGGTTGGGCGCGTTCTGTATCGCACTGTCAGTCACACGAGGGAACAAAAGCCGGTTAATGAGAGAAACTCAGCTCTTCACACCACCCCAGCACGCACACGCCAGGCCACACACACACACACACACACCCCAGCACGCACACGCCAGGCCACACACACACACACACACCCCAGCACGCACACGCCAGGCCACACACACACACACACACACCCCAGCACACACACGCCAGGCCACACACACCCACACACACACACACCCCAGCACGCACACGCCAGGCCACACACACACCCCAGCACGCACACGCCAGGCCACACACACACACACACGCCAGGCCACACACACACCCCAGCACGCACACGCCAGGCCACACACACACACACACGCCAGGCCACACACACACCCCAGCACGCACACGCCAGGCCACACACACACCCCAGCCCACACACGCCAGGCCACACACACACACACACACACACACACCAGCACGCACACGCCAGGCCACACACATACCGCAGCACGCACATGCCAGGCCACACACACACACACACACACACACCCCAGCACGCACACGCCAGGCCTCACACACACACACTCCAGCACGCACACGCCAGGACACACACATACCGCAGCACGCACATGCCAGGCCACACACACACACACACACACACACCCCAGCACGCACACGCCAGGCCACACACACCCACACACACACACACCCCAGCACGCACACGCCAGGCCACACACACCCACACACACACACACACCCCAGCACGCACACGCCAGGCCACACACACCCCCACACACACACACCCCAGCACGCACACGCCAGGCCACACACACACCCCAGCACACACACGATAGGCCACACACACACCCCAGCACACACACGCCAGGCCACACACACACACACACACACACACACTCCAGCACGCACACGCCAGGCCTCACACACACACACTCCAGCACGCACACGCCAGGCCTCACACACACACACTCCAGCACGCACACGCCAGGACACACACATACCGCAGCACGCACATGCCAGGCCACACACACACACACTCCAGCACGCACACGCCAGGCCTCACACACACACACTCCAGCACGCACATGCCAGGCCACACACACACACACTCCAGCACGCACATGCCAGGCCACACACACACACACTCCAGCACGCACATGCCAGGCCACACACACACACACACACACCCCAGCACGCACACGCCAGGCCTCACACACACACACTCCAGCACGCACACGCCAGGACACACACATACCGCAGCACGCACATGCCAAGCCACACACACACACACACACCCCAGCACGCACACGCCAGGCCACACACACCCACACACACACACACCCCAGCACGCACACGCCAGGCCACACACACACACACACACACACTCCAGCACGCACACGCCAGGCCACACACACACCCCAGCCCACACACGCCAGGCCACACACACACACACACACACACACTCCAGCACGCACACGCCAGGCCACACACATACCGCAGCACGCACATGCCAGGCCACACACACACCCCCCAGCACGCACATACCAGGCCACACACACACACACACACACCCCAGCACGCACACGCCAGGCCTCACACACACACACCCCAGCACGCACACGCCAGGCCACACACACACCCCAGCATGCACACGCCAGGCCACACACCCACACACCCCAGCCCGCACACGCCAAGCCACACACACACACACACACACACATACCCCCCAGCATGGATCCCCCTCCACTCCCCCGCATGCCCGCCCGTGGGCCCCACGGCACCATTTGCTGAAGTCGATCTGCAGAGAGTGGTCGACGGTGAGGTCCGTGGGGCAGGCAGGGTGCACTCTCTTGGGGTCCCCGCCCAGCGTCTTCACCGCCTCCCGCATCGCCGCGAGGTCCACCATGGCCGGGATGCCCCTGGAAGCAGAGGGCACACTGAGCCCTGCTGTCCCGCACAGGGGCGCACACTGGAAGACGCACTTACCCGTTTCTGTATTTAAAAAGGGCCCGTTTGGCCGAAACCGGTGTGGCTCAGTGGATAGAGCGTCGGCCTGCGGACTGAGAGGTCCCAGGTTCGATTCCGGTCAAGGGCATGGACATTGGTTGTGGGCACATCCCCAGTGGGGGGCGTGCAGGAGGCAGCTGATGGATGATTCTCTCTCATCGATGTTTCTAGCTTTCTATCCCTCTCTCTTCCCCTCTGTAAAAAATTCAATAAAATATTAAAAAAAAAAAAAAAAAAAGAAAAAAAATCTATTTGGCCTAACCGGTGTGGCTCAGTGGATAGTGCATCAGCCTGTGGACGGAAGGGCCCCAGGTTCGATTCCGGCCAAGGGCACATGCCTCCGTTGCAAGCTCGATCCCCAGTAGAGGGCGTGCAGGAGGCAGCCGATCAGTGATTCTCTCTCAACACTGATGTTTCTCTCTCTTTCTTCCTCTCCCTTCCTCTGTAAAATCAATAAAAACATATTTAAAAATAAAATAAAAGGACCCCTTTTTAATCTGCATTCGTGCTTGACAATGGCCTTGCTACCCAGAGCTGGACGCTCCCTGACTGATGACCAACGAGATGCTGAGACAGTGAGCGCTCAGAGGTGATACTCAGACACAGGAGAACTTCGGGAACGGCGGATGGCACCCCTCCCCACTGCCTGCCATGTGACGTGACGCTGCCTTCTCCTGGGCCCTGGCCCTCCCAGTCCAGTGCCTTCCCGCTGGCCCTCAGTTACCCACTGGACACACTCCCGCCGCCAGGCAACCAGCACTGAGCAAAGGCCTTCAGGGGCAGCGGCTCCTGTGAGCAGGAACCCTGCCGCCCGGGGCCCAGGGCATGCGCTCTGCCAGCTAACCCTGCCCTCCTCTGACATCGACCCAGGGCACCTCTCCTAGCGACGCCTCCCTGGCCCCAGGGCAGCGAGGCCCTTCGGAGGGCGTGGGCTCTGGCTCCGGGAGGGGCCAGCCTGGATCTGCCCCAGGCCCACGGAGCCCACCGGGCAGGCACCGTGGCGGGAAAGGCCTGGGAGGGGGGCAGCCGTCAGTGTGCGCAGAAGTCTGAAAGCCTGAGCTGGCGAGACGACAGGGACGCAGCTGAACAAAAGTGGTTTTGAAATTAAGAACATGAGAAACAAGCACCTAAATTTTAAAGAATTGCTTCAGTTTAGAAAGGGCAATTTTTTAAGTCTTTTTTAAATTTTATCTTTTTAAATTTTTTATTGATTTCGGAGAGGAAGGGAGAGGGAGAGAGAGAGAGAAACATCAATGAGAATCACTGATTGGCTGCCACCCGCACACCCCCCAATGGGGGGAGGGGGGTGGTGAGAATGGAGCCCACAACCCGGGCATGTGCCCTTGGCCGGAATCGAACCTGGGACCATTTGGTCCACAGGCCGACACCCTATCCACTGAGCCAAACCAGCTAGGGCAAGACTATTTTTTTAAAAAAGTGTTATTTCTTTATTGATTTCAAAGAGGAAAGGAGAGGGAGAGAGAGGTAGAAACATCGATGATGAGAGAGAATCACGGATCAGCTGCCTCCTGCACGCCCCCCACTGGGGATCGAGCCCACCACCTGGGCATGTGCCCTTGACCAAAACTGAACCCCCAAGACTCTTCAGTCCGCAGGCCGACGCTCTAACCACTGAGCAACACTGGCCAGGGCTCGAAAGGGCAATTTAAAAAAATGTATAAACTAATAATACTCAAAGCCAGAGCCAGGGCCTTTCACGGATGACACGCCCGCGGTGCTCGGGACCAGCGGCCACTCACGTGAAGTCCTGGAGGAGGACGCGGGCGGGGAAGAAGGGCGCCTCCACATGGCCCCGCGTGGCCCGCCAGTCCAGGATGCTCAGCACGTCCTCCTTCTTCAGCAGGAAGCCGTCGCAGTTCCTCACCGCCGCTTCCAGCAGGACCCGCACGGAGTACGGCAGGGCGTCTGGTTCGAGAGACAACGTTCAGGACAGTCACAACGGGGCGTATAAGGACTCAATTAACAGAGTTAAAGGCACAGGGCCACTGCCCGGCCGGTGTGGCTCAGTGGCTGCCCATGCACCGAGAGGTCACAGTTCAATTCCCGGGCAGGGCACAGGCCTGGGTTGCGGCTGGGTCACCAGTAGGGGGCATGCAGGAGGCAGCCTGTTGATATTTCTCATTGATATTCCCATCTCCCTCTCCCCTCTCCTAAAATCAATAAATTTTTTTTTTTTTTTTTTTTTTTTTTTTTTAAAGACACAGATGCACCAAACCAGAGAGGGTCGGACCTGCATCACCACCATGTGTCCACCATCCAGAACTGAAATATCATTGCTGACAGGTACACATAAGGAACTGTTTGACATTGAAATTGGGTCTCAAAAGAACTGTTGGCCCAGAAAGGAAATCAATACAGACTGATTCCTTTGCCTCTCAGCATAACCATCATTGCTTGTCTCATTTTCGGTTCTTATAGGACACGATCTCACTCATCTGGGGGAAATGGTGAACAATATAGACTGATGACCGAAACCGGTGTGGCTCAGTGGATAGAGCGTTGGTCTGCGCACTGAAAGGTCCCAGGTTTTGATTCCGGTCAGGGGCATGTACGTTGGTTGCGGGCACATCCCCAGTAGGGGGTGTGCAGGAAGCGCAGCTGGTCCATGTTTCTCTCTCATCGACGTTTCTAGCTCTCTCTCTCTCTCCCTTCCTCTCTGTAAAAAATCAATAAAAATATTTTTAAAAAAATATATAGACTGATGAACAAGAACAGACCCAGAGAGAAGGAGCCATGGGTCAGACTGTCGGACCTCAGAGGGAGGGTGGGGATAAAAGGGAGAGATCAGCCAAAGGACTTGTGTGCACACATATGAGCCTAACCAGTGGTCAGGGACAATAGGGGGGTGGGGGCATGCGTGGGGAGGGTGGGGGATTGGAATGGATTATAACATTGATACCTTAATTAATAAAGAAATTAAAAATAAAAAAGAACATAGTTTCTCAATTTACAAGTATTTCGTTCTAGTAAACAGAGAACAAAGTGCATCCTGTGAGCACCAGGACTTGTCCCTCGGAGGCCCCACGTGTAAGCAGGCCCCGAAAAAGCAGAGACAGGACTTCACACACGCGTGCTGACATGGGCACGTAAGACTGGTGCGCGCACACAAACGTCCAGGGAAGACAGAGAGAAACTAAAAACCACAGAAAATGGGAATTCAGTACGACAACAAAGACAGTCCTTTAAGACAAATGTGGGTCCCACTGTGTAAAAGTCTGTAATAGGTTTACAACGTTTCCATCAAAAATGGCTCAAGTTTCACAGTGAGTCAGGGACGCAGCTGAGTCAATTCACTTCCTGAAAAGCATCTTTTGACCTCGATGACTGGGGTTAATCAGGTTCGACATTAACGTTTTCACCCAGGAGGCTGCCCCCGGGGAGGGCAGACGGGGGGATGTGACCACACGATGGGGGGACACAGCTGTCTGAGGGCAGGGAGCCCCCGACGAGGCGTGGCCGCCAGGACAGACTCACAGGAAAGCAGTGCTCACAGCACACACCACCTTTTCGGCGAGAAAGGAAGTCTACCAAGCACACGTCCGGTCAATGTGTTGCTGTCTGATATCAGAGGGACAGGGGAGGGACAGGCTAGAAATCTCAGCATCTGCTCCGCGCTGCCTGGCTGCGCCTCCTCCCCAGCAGGACACGCACGAAGGACACACACGGCAGTGACACGGATGCTGTGATTCTGCCACTGCCACCTACGCCGGGTGGGGCAAGGGCAGGCTCACGGTTGTGAGGGGCGAAGGACAGCTGCCCCGTGCATGTTATGTGTCCATCGCCGCCATTTCCCACGGGAACCGCTGCCCCGCGGGTACGAGGAGGAGAAAGCGCGCCTGCGGCCAGGCCTGGGACCAGACTGTCCGTGTGAGGACGGCAAGCACAGTCTGAGGGCCCCGTGGGCACAGAACTCGGACACTCCAGTAGAATCCTTGCTACAAACTTACAATTTATCTTTCTTTCTCAAAAACGCGTGCTTCCTCGCTGTTCAGCGAAAACGCCTGCAACAAGGACAGTCCACTGATGCCCAGCGCTGCTCCCACAGCTCCCTCTGGGGCCGCGCCCTGAACGAGCCCGATGTGGGGGTCAGGATGAACAACGACGGCCACTCCCCGAACCCCTTCATCGACCCAGGAAGTGGCCGGAGCGCCCAGCCCTGAAGCTGTCAGCGGGAGCGCCCCTTCATCCCATCTCCCCGAGTCCAGCCATGCACAGCGAAGAGCAAGTTCCCGTCGAGAAGGCCACAGCTGCCGATGCAGAAGGAAGATGGAGACCTCACAAGGCCAGGGGAGACCTGGGCCAGACCCCAGGGAAGGGGAGCGGGGCCAGGCTGCTGACACCCACCCACAGGGCGTCTCTGATGGAGCAGGAAGCACACCCACCCACTACGCAGCGTTCCTGCAACAAGCAGGCCTGAACGGACCACACACCAGCTCTACCGGCTGCCGGAAGCACAGGGACGGGGTGGCACCCGCCGGCCCACCCCGCCGCCAGCACCCAGGCCACACAGCCCCCGGCCCCGCGATCGAGGCCGAGCTCCTTCCGAGCGCGACTCCGCCAGCCCCACGCACGGCACCTCCCCTCTCCCGAGGACCGTCCCCGCACCTGCAGGGTCCCGGGCCAGGACCCCCGTGGACGGAGCACCCAACCTCGGAAGGGCTGAGTGTTCCCATCCCTACGCCCCTGGTGAAGGCTGACTTACAAGCTGGGCAATCTCAGAGGGGACTCGTTCTAACCAGCTCAGCAGCCTGGACGTGCAGCGGCTTTCTGAAGTCCAGAACGTTCGCTTTTCCCGTAAAGGAAGACCTTGAGGCTTCTCTGGCACGTCTGCATCGCCAGCATCTCCCCCCGCCCCCCAGCTTTGGGATAGAAGGGGGCGACACCAGCACCGAGACACCCCGCCGATGGCCGGGACGGCTGCACAGCGGCGAGCAGATACCCCGAGCCCACGTTCCAGAGGAATGGAGCAGGTGGGCGAACCCCATCACTCTGCCCAGCGCACAGCCTGAACCTCGGGACTGGGGGGACCTGGGAGGGATACAGGGGGACCGCTGTCCTGTCAGTCAGTGATGGCTGATGTTAAGCTTGCCTGCTGGGGGGGACCCGGGAGGGATACAGGGGGACCGCTGTCCTGTCAGTCAGTGATGGCTGATGTTAAGCTTGCCTGCTGGAGCCTGTGACCGGCCGCGCCTGCTAAGGAAGGCCCTGTCCTTGCACTCCCACCCGTGTGCCCATCACTAACCACGGCGCTTCCTCGGCACAGGATGCTGCCTGAGCCACGGGCACGTCCCACCTGGAGCACCCAGCACTGGGCTGACCGGGGCTGGGAGAGAACTGGCTGGATAACCCCCGCCCTCCCGCCGGAATCTCTGGGATCCTGAGAATCCGGAAAGCGGATGCTGTAACGACAGATAACAGACCAGCCGGTGACGGGAAGCTGGAGCAGGAGGATGGCGGCACAAACTTCAGCGGAGGGAGATCCTGCAGGTGCTGGGCCTAGAGGCTGCGCCGCCACCGCCCGGGGAGGGGGTGGGGTAGGAGGTGGGGGGTGAATCAGGTCCAGCCGGCCCCCAGGGCGCAGGCCCGGGGCATCCAGACCAAAGGCTGCTGCTGAGCCTGGCAGCCGCGCCGCTCCGGGCAGAGTCACAGCCGCCGGGCTGATGGCCGGTTTCCTGGCTCTGGGATGCATTTTGACATTTAGTCGTGGAATTTAACCAGGAGGCTCTCACGAGGCCATTCCACACCGCCGCCTGCCCCCGCCTGCAGCTCCTCAGGGCGGCTCCGGTGTGTGATGCCGTCCCCGTGGGCACGGCCTCTGCCCGGACAGGAGTCTTCCCAACAGAGGCTCCGCCAGGCTCCTTCACTGAGACGGGGAGGGCACGCAGGGGCCCCTGGCCCGGCCCCAGAGCCGACCTGGGCAATGAGCACGGCAGCTGGTACCGCCCCGCCTGGAGCGTGGTCCTGAGGGGCAGCTGGACTAAAAGTAGAAGGGCAGGCTCTAACCGGTGTGGCTCAGTGGATAGAGCGTCGGCCTGCGGACTCAAGGGTCCCAGGTTCGATTCCGGTCAAGGGCATGTGCCTCGGTTGCAGGCACATCCCCGGTGGAGGGTGTGCAAGAGGCAGCTGATGGATGTGTCTCTCTCATCTATAATATGTTTCTAACTCTCTATCCCTCTTTCTTCCTCTCTGTAAAAAAAAAAATCAATAAAATATTTTTAAAAAAAAATAAAAGTAGAAGGCAGAGTCCAAGGCCAAACTGCTCACAGAAGGTGTGTGACTGCAGGCCAATTCCTCGGCTCCTGGACGCAATGCCCCCTCGCCACGAAGTGGACAGAAGACCGCCCACGCGCTCTGTGGAAACCCCTGTGGACAGGCAAACCTCAGAAGCTGCTCAAGGCCAGGGGCCTGCAGAGAAGGTACTGGAGGAGCCCTGGCCGGTGGCTCAGTGCTTAGAGCCAAGTCATACAACCAGGGGCCTCCCCGGCAGGCCCGGAGGCAGCCCGAGCCCTGGGGGGCCCACAACCAACACCCGTGAGAAAGCACACGGGAGCACGGGTCCCTCACGCAGGGGCCTGCCAGCAGCACAGACAGGCCAGAAAGGCGTCCTGAGTGGCCACAGGGCTGGGCGGCCACAGGGCTGGGCGGCCACAGGGCAGGGCGGCCAGAGCTGAGCGGCCACAGGGCTGGGCGGCCACAGGGCTGGGCGGCCAGAGCTGAGCGGCCACAGGGCTGGGCGGCCACAGGGCTGGGCGGCCACAGGGCTGGGCGGCCACAGGGCTGGGCGGCCACAGGGCAGGGCGGCCAGAGCTGAGCGGCCACAGGGCTGGGCGGCCACAGGGCTGGGCGGCCACAGGGCTGGGCGGCCACAGGGCTGGGCGGCCACAGGGCTGGGCGGCCACAGAGCTGGGCGGCCACGGGGCTGAGCGGCCAGAGGACTGAGATACCACGGGGCTGGGCGGCCACAGGGCTGAGCAGCTGCGGGGGCCGAGCGGCCGCAGGGCCATGTGCAAACTCACAGGCAGAGGCTTGTCTGCGGTGGAGCAGAGGGAGCAGAGGGGTGGGAACCTGAAACCCGAGAGAAAGAGCTTCCTCAATCCATGTTTCCTGGCAGGGAGCTCTGTGCCCCACAATGCACCTCTTCCCTTGACCCAGCGGGCGCCTGCCTTCACCACCAAAGGCCTCCTGGAGGGGAAATGGCCAGCAGACGCAGAGGTGGCAACAGGCCCTGGGAGCAGGGGGAGGGTGGCGAGTGCGTGGCGGTGCGCGGAGCATCGGCGGGGCAGGCCGTCCTGGCCAAGGGGGGACTGTGTGTCAACACCCTGGGCCCACGGGGGGACAAGGCCAGGGAAGGCGGACTCGCACATGTCCCAGCCCCCCACAGCAGGTGACACGTGGGGGACAAGCCCTGAGGTTCTTCCTGAATGGGCGGGTAGCACGCTGGGCGCTTCCCACAAGGAGCCAGTGCTGCGGAGCGCAGACTGGAAAGAGCGTCCGAGACCCGGGGCCAGGAGCCAGGCAGCCTGTGCCGAGCGGAGCAGACTCCGGCTGGGAGGCGCGGTTCCCAGAGGCAGGGCCGCTGTCCTCCTGTCCTGGGGCGTCAGCAAACGGTACTTCTGCCTTGAGCGCTGGGCTAAGTGAGTGTTTGTTCCTTATATTCAAGAGTCAAGACTGGAACAGAGATGCCAAAACTGGTGTGGCTCAGTGGTAGAGCATCGGTCTGCAGACTGAAAGGTCCCAGGTTCGATTCCGGTCAAGGGCGTGTACATTGGTTGCGGGCACATCCCCGGTAGGGGGTGTGCAAGAGGCAGCTGGTCGATGTTTCTCTCTCATCGACGTTTCTAGCTCCCTATCTTTCTGTAAAAAAATCAATAAAATATATTTTTAAAAAAATAATAAATAAATAAAAAGACTGGAACAGAGGATGTGCATTGGAAGTACAAAAAGAAAAGCATTTGTGGAGGGTGGAGGGAACACCACACTTTCAATCCAACCATCCTATTCTATATAATAAAAGAGAAAAATGTAAACTGACAGTACCTCTGCCTCGCTCACCAGCCTATCAGGAGTGAGTATGCAAATTAACCTAACAAACATAGCGGGTTAATTTGCATACACGGGCGCCAGATAGAGTGGAGAGGCTTAGGGAACTTGCTCCCCAAGGTCCAGATGGAGAGCAGAGAGGGAGAGCTGGTGGCTTGGAGGACTTGGCAGAGCAAGAGGCCTTGGGACAGAGGGCAGGAAGGGAAAACCAAGAATGCGGGGAGCACCGGGAATGCTGGGAATTGTAGTTCTGGTGGCAGGCGGATCTTCTAGACTCTAAAGCAAAGTGAGCCTGGAGCAAGTGCCTGTTGCGGTGGGGGATGGAGGGAAAGCAAAGGTGAGAGACATAAGTCAAGTCAGAGTGCCTAGGAAAAATTGAAGGGAAGATATCCTAAAACTTCCAGGAAATCTCCACCAATGAAGCAAAGAAAGAAAGAAAGAAAAAAAAAAGCCTCTATTATTCTGTGAGCATCAAACCAAACTGGGTTGGGGCCCCAGACAATTCACTCATATGATTGCAAAGACAGACAGAAACTCCCGAATGGCGAGGGCTCCCAGATTGGAGAGGTGCAGGTCGGGCTGAGGGGCTCGCCCCCCTTCTCCCCGTGCACCAGGCCCCGAGTTCTATATAAGCTTTTTTTTTTTTTTTAAAAAAGTATATTTAATTGATTTTTTTTAGAGAGGAAGAGAGCGAGCGATAGAGTTAGAAACATCGACCAGCTGCCTCCTGCACACTCCCTACTGGTGATGTGCCCACAACCAAGGTACATGTCCCCGACCGGAATCGAACCTGGGACCTTTCAGTCCGCAGACCGATGCTCTATCCACTGAGCCACACCGGTTTATATAATAAGCTTGCATCAAAACTCACACATCACACATGCACAGCAGCTTTCCTTATAAACAGGAAGTTGGCAACGACTTCCAGTTTGGGAAAGCCAAGTCCTGCCTCTCTGCGGGCCAACCAGTCCTGCGGTCACAGAAACAGGCAGAAAAGGAAACACGAAGGGTGAGCGAGACCATGGGAACGAGGAGGGGGCGCTGGAGGCTGCTGAGCAGCTGCTCCGCGGCCACGGCCACGGCCACGGCCACGGCCACGGCGCAGGCCAGACTCCTGTCCCCCGGGCCCCCACCAGGCCGACTGCCCGGTGACCCGTCTGACATCATCCCAAGTCCCGCTCCTCCGGGAAGGAGCCGGCTCCGACAATGGAGAGACGTGTCTTCAAAGATCCCCGACAGGGACCTTCCAGGACACCGGACTCTTCCCGTCACGTATGAGATAATGCTGCTGGTGGCAGCTAGAACACGCAAGCCCCTCCATATCCACAGGTAAAGCCTGAGCCCGTGTGCCCCACGGTGCGAGCACGGGAGGGTCACGGGTTGGACCCTGGTCAGGGGCACATGCCTGGGCTGCGGGTTTGCCCAATCAATCAGTCTCTCTCTCGCATCGATGCTTCCCTCTCTCACACAAAAGCCACCTTCTTGATCAAATAACGCAAGAAGAAGAAAAAGACAAAGGTAAAGATAAGCTCTCTCCGAAACTGATGTCAATATATGACATTCATCTTCTCAAGTAGTTTTTTACTAAAAAGCGTGACGATAGCCAGGACCGGTGTGCTCAGTGGATAGAGCGTCGGCCTGCGGATTGAAGGGTCCCGGGTTCGATTCCGGTCAAGGGTATGCACCTTGGTTGCGGGCACATCCCCAGTAAGGGGTGTACAAGAGGCAGCTGATCGATGATTCTCTCTCATCGATGTTTCTAACTCTCTATCCCTCTCTCTTCCTCTCTGTGAACAATCAATAAAATATATTAAAAAAAAAAAAAAAAAAAAAAGAAATGTGATGATAATAATCCCTCTTCTCAACAGCTCTTCCCTTCATTCACTGGCCTGGGTGAGAAAGCTATTCCACTGTCACGAAAGCCAAGAATTCCATCCAGTACCTGGTGGTCAGCCAGGTTTGCGCTTCTGAAACCTCAGAGAAGGACTGGGCCCCGATCACGTGCTGGCAAAGTGCTGGTGCCGGGCCAGCAAACCATAGCCAGTCCCGGAGCCAAAACTCACGTCCGCGAGCCCTGCCGATTCCCATTCAAAGGATGGGCCACAAAGCATCATGGGCATTATTCACTAGAAGAATTAATATATACAATGAATAGCTGTAGAATGTCACCAGCCAGGCTTTTTAAAATTGTATTAGTGGTTTACACGGGTTAAAAAAAAAAAAAAAATCATTGGTTAACTTAGGTTTGAAATGAGAAGTTAAAGCATGGGCTTACCTCTTTCTCAGACAAAAATGGTCCCAAAAGGTTTTTTTTTTTTTTAATATATTTTATTGATTTTTTACAGAGAGAAAGAGAGAGGGAGAGTTAGAAACATCAATGAGAGAGAATCATCGACCAGCTGCCTCTGCACACCCCCTTCCGGGGATGTGCCTGCAGCCAAGGTACATGCCTTTGACCGGAATCGAACACGGGACCTTTCAGTCCGCAGGCCGACGCTCTATCCACTGAGCCAAACAGGTTTCGGCAAAAGTGGTCCCAAAAGTTTTAAAAACATTAGAGCCCTGTGTAGTTGTACCTTTTACAACACGGTGGGAATAGATTTCCATTTTTAAAAAGATGTATTTTTATTGATTTTCAGAGAGATAGAAACATTAATGATGAGAGAGAATCATTGAGCGGCTGCCTCCTGCACACTCCCACTACCCAGGCATGTGCCCTTAGCTGGAACCGAACCTGGGACCCTTCAGTCCACAGGCCGATGCTCTATCCACTGAGCCACACCGGCGAGAGCGACAAACGCATTTTTATTAGAAAGGAAAGGAGCCTCAAAAAATTGAAGCAACATTACCATACTTGGTGCCTCCAAGTTTGGGTACATTGAAGAACTTCTTTCCTGAACTGTCGTTTAATGTTTCAATAAGGTACTCAAAGGTGTTTCCTGAAAAAATAAAATGAAATACAAGTTAACTGGACACAATTAAAAAGTATCTTACTCAGAGGCAAAACACCTGGAAATCAACAGACTCTTCTGCAGTGATAACAAAGCTGTATTTATGCTCTGTGCAATGAGCCACAGAAACTCAAAACTTTTTATTTTAATTCACCTATACTAATAAAAAGGTAATATGCTAATTAGACTGGGAGACCTTCCAGATGTCCTTCTGGACAAAGCCAGGGCAGACGCAGAGGCAATCAGGCCAGGAGGGGAGGGCGCCAGTGGGGGCCCGCAGGCAGAGTGGTTAGGGGCAATCAGCTAGGCAGGCAGACAGATGAGCGGTTAGGATCCAGCCTTCCGGATTGCAAGAGGGATATCAGACTGCCAGTTTATGCCCGATCCCTGTGGGGTACGGGCTGAACTGAGGGATCCCCCCCCCACCCCCCGCTGCATGAATTTCGTGCACCAGGTCGCTAGTTTAAGTATAAAAAGTCCACTATTGTCCACTGTATTGTACAGTCCATCTCTCGACCCTGATTCTTTTATTTTTAAATATATTTTATTGATTTTTTACAGAGAGGAAGGGAGGGGGACAGAGAGTCAGAAACATCGATGAAAGAGAAACATGGATCAGCTGCCTCCTGCACATCCCCTACTGGGGATGTGCCCGCAACCAAGGTCCATGCCCTTGACCGGAATCAAACCTGGGACCTTTCAGTCTGCAGGCCGATGCTCTATCCACTGAGCCAAACCGGTTTCGGCCCTCGACCCTGATTCTTATCAAGTAAAAACTGGTAACAGAATTAAGTGCTGAAATATGGTAACAAAGAACACCTGGAAAGGAAAGGGACAATGAGAGTGACTTCAATGATGTGAAGGGATGTTTGGGGAAGACACGTCCTGAATATTTCATAAGTACAGGCAGCAACTTGAGGACGCCACAATTATGATACAAGGATTAACTTTTCTTTAAAAAAAAAAAAGGGGGGGGGGGGAGGGCCTAGCCGGTGTGGTTCAGTGGATAGAGCCTCCGCCTGCAGATTGAATTGACAGGTTGGATTCCAGTCAAGGGCACATGCCTGGATTGCAGACTCCATTCCAAGTGGGAGGCATGCAGGAGGCAGACCACCCATGATTCTCTCTCATTGATGTTTCTCTCTCTCTCTCTCTCTCCCTCTTCCTACCTCTCTGAAATCAATAAAAGTGTATTTTTAAAAAAAAAGAATCAAAGGACAAGATTATGACAATGCATTCAACAACATGGACAAAACCGCAATCAAACCCAACCCAACCCAACCCAAGAAAGACTCCAACAGGCCTGGAGAATAAAGATAAAAGTGTTGCCGAAACTGGTTTGGCTCAGTGGATAGAGCGTCAGCCTGCGGACTGAAAGGTCACAGGTTCGATTCCGGTCAAGGGCATGGACCTTGGTTGCGGGCACATCCCCTGTAGGAGGTGTGCAAGAGGCAGCTGATCAATGATTCTCTCTCATTGATGTTTCTAACTCTCTATCCCTCACTCATCCTCTCTGTAAAAAAATCAATAAAATATATATATATTTTTAAAAAGTGTTAACAAAACCTCCCAGTAAAGGGGCCGATTCTCCTTAAAAAGAGGACGCGTTCTGCCGAAACCGGTGTCGCTCAGTGGATAGCGCTTCGGCTTGGGGACTGAAGGGACCCGGGTTCGATTCCGGTCAAGGGCATGTACCCTGGTTGTGGGCACATCCCCAGTGGGGGATGTGCAGGAGGCAGCTGATCGATGACTCTCTCTCATCGATGTTTCTAGCTCTCTCTCTCCCTTCCTATCTGTACAAAATCAATAAAATATATTTAAAAAAAAAAAAAAAGAGGACGCGTTCTTCCGGTTTTTGCACGAATCGAGACTGAACCACGAAAGCTGGGGCCTGGGGGGCCCGCACGCCCTGGGGAGGAGGGGCGGGAGGCGGTCTTGAGGGAAGGCACAATGGACTCCCAGCCCCCATCCTCGGCCTGGCCGGGCCCTCGGTCCGAGGAGGAGGCCAGCCCGGCCCGCTGACAGCGCCGTCCGAACCTCACGGACCCGACGGGGCGGGCACCGCGAGGTGCAGGCCCCACGCTGCAGTGCGCGGCCCGGGGGCCTGGCCCCCCGGCGCCCGGCCTTGACCGCCTCCCACTCCGCTTCCACGGAGACCCGGCCCCGGGCCTGCTGTGCGGCCGGCGGGGCCCCCAGCGGGACTGCGAGCCGGCGGGACCCGGGCGCCAGCGGCCCGGGGCGGAATGGGCCCCGCAGGGAGGCCTCGGGGAGCGACCCGAGCCCGAGGCCCGAGGCCCGAGGCCCGCACGCTGGCCCCGCGCCTCCAGGCGGACACACAGGGACCCGGCGCCGGGCCGGACCGCGCGCCCGCCCGCAGCTGCCCGGCCCCCGGCGGCGGCGAACGGCACTGACCTGCACTTGGGGCGTCCATCGCCGGAGACCATATTAGCCCGCGGGGCTGGGCCACGGGGAAGGAGGGGAGGCCGGGAGGGGAAGGGGGAGAAGGCGGCCGAGCGGCCAGGAGGAAGGAAGGGCGCAGTCTCGTCCAAACACCGCGAGAGCAGCGGGCCCGGCCGGCCCGAATCCGCGCTCGCGAGATTTGCGGCGCAGTTCTCGCGATACGTCTCCGGATGGAGGAAACAAAGGAAGAGGCGGGGCGGGGCGAGAGGGAGGCGGGGCGAGAGGGAGGCGTGTCCTCGCGCGATCTGCAGCCGGGAGGCTCGGTCGCGGGCGTCGCCTGCGTGGCCGGTCTCGCGACCCGTTACGTAGCGCGGCCCCGCGCGAGCTCCGCTGGGTGCGCGGGGACGGGACGGAGCGGAAGTGTCTCCGCCGCTGCTCCCTCCCCCCTCGCGGCGGCGGCGGCAGCGGCGGCGGCGGCCCCCCGGCTCCGCTCCGCCCCTCCGCGGGCTCCCAGCTCCTCCCTCCGCCTTATCTCCCGCTGGCAGCTGCCCCTGCGGTGCCCGTGGGGCCGCGGCCACCCTCCCCTCCCCGCACACACCCGCCTCCCTCCACCCGCGCGTCCTTCCTCTCGCTCTGTCCCTTGTTTATTTATTTAAAAAATATTTTTAAAATACTTTTTTTGGGGGGATTTTGCAAACAATATACTTAAACATGAAGAAATACATTCAGAGCCTTTTAGACTGGCTCCTTTCAAATCAAATGGATTGTACTATTGAATAAAAATTTGAGAAACCAGCCGAGACCGGTTTGGCTCAATGGATAAGAGCGTCGGCTTGGGGACTGAAGGGTCCCGGGTTCGATTCTGGTCAAGGGCATGTACCTTGGTTGCGGGCATATCCCCAGAAGCGGGTGTGCAAGAGGCAGCTGATCGATGACTCTCTCTCATCGATGTTTCTAACTCTCTATCTCTCTCCCTTCCTCTCTGTACAAAATCAATAAAAACATATTTAAAAAAAAATTTGAGAAACCAATGTTCTCTAATACGACAGGCATGTGATCAGCAACTTTGTGGTTCAAATTGCTGCTTGCCTAGTATTTTAGTTGACATGTTATACTCTCACTCCTCAATCTAGGTATGATCACAAAAGAGGTGCAAAAATGAAAATTAGCAAAATTGTTTGATGAGTAGCTGAAATGTCAAAAAGAAGAGCAGCAAATAATCTGTGGAACAATTGAGTATAATGCACTGATGTTGAAAAGGATATCATTGCAAGGAAAACATGGTAGAAATGATTGCAGAGGATTGCACATAAAAGCATTACAACACATGGATAATAAGAGAGAGTCCAGAGGAAAATGCTATGGCTGATTAAAAATACATTTTTAATATATTTTTAAAATATATTTTATTGATTTTTCACAGAGAAGAAGAGAAGGATAGAGAGTTAGAAACATCGATGAGAGAGAAACACCCATCAGCTGCCTCCTGCACCCCCCCTCCCAACTGGGGATGTGCCCCCAACCAATGTGCATGCCCTTGACTGGAATCGAACCCAGGACCCTTCAGTCCACAGGCCGACGCTCTATCCACTGAGCCACACCAGTTTCGGCAAAATACATTTTTATTGATTTCAGAGAGGAAGGGAGAAGGAGAGGGAAATAGAAACATCAATGGTGAGAGAGAATCATGGATCAGCCGCCTCCTGCACGCCCCCTTCAGGGGATGGAGCCCACCACAAGGGCAGGTGCCCTAACCCGGGAATTGAACCCGTGACCTCTTGGTTCCTGAGTGGACGCTTAACCGCTGAGCTACACCTGGCTGGGCTTTTAAATATTTCTTTCTGATTTCAGAGAGGAAGAGAGAAGGAAAGAGAGAGCGCACTGGAGCATCCACCTAGGAACCAGGAGGTCAGGGTTCGATTCCCGGCACCTGCCCTTGTGGTGGGCTCCATCCCCCAAAGGGGGCGTGCAGGAGGCAGCCGATGCAAGATGCTCGCTCATCACGGATGCTTCTCTCTCTCTCTCTCTCTCTCTCTCTCTCTCTCTCTCTCTCTCTCTCTCCTTCCTCTCTGAAATCAATAAATATACATTTAAAAATAATAGCCGAAACCGGTTTGGCTCAGTGGATAGAGTGTCGGCCTATGGACTGAAAGGTCCCGGGTTCGATTCCCGTCAAGGGCATGTACGTTGGTTGCGGGCACATCCCCAGTGAGGGGTGTGCAAGAGGCAGCTGGTCGATGTTTCTCTTTCATTGATGTTTCTAACTCTCTGTCCCTCTCCCTTCTTCTCTGTAAAAAAGCAATATAATATTTCTAAAAATAAATAAATAATAATCACCACCACCGCCATCCATCCGCAGCTCCCAGGCTCCCTGGCCTCAGAGGGGCTGAGACACCAATGAATGGGAAACTGTTAAGTACAGTTTGCTGGATCGGTCACCAGGGGGCGTTTAGCGACAACGGGGGTCCTTGGTCAGAACTGGCTTGTATTTGCAGACTTTTTCCTCCTCTCATCCCAAGTGCCCAGGCACCTTGACTCCCCCTCCTTCCCCCCCCCCATCAGTGGCCACTCCCCCTGATCCCACTTTTATTTAAAATATATTTTTATTCCCCTAACCAGTTTGGCTCAATGGATGAAGGGACTGAAGGGTCCCAGGTTCGATTCCGGTCAAGGGCATGTACCTTAGTTGCGGGCACATCCCCCATAGGGGGTGTGCAGGAGGCAGCTGATGGATGTTTCTCTCTCATCGACGTTTCTAGCTCTCTCTCTCTCTCTCTCCCCCTTCCTCTCTGTAAAAATCAATAAAATATATTTAAAATAAAAATCTTTTTGGGAAAAGAGCACATTACTGCTGCTAGGACTAGTGAGACCCGGTCTGCATTCCCCCCTCCTCTCCGCTAAGGTGTGTGGTCGGGGAAGGAGGCTGCAAGGCCAGGCCTAGAGGTGTGAGCTAACTCAAACCGCACTGAGAGACGGCTGGGGCGGCGGGGCAGGAAGCGGGGGACCCCAGGGGCTGGGGAGGGAGAGGGGAGGGGTGGTGGCCTGGCTGTCAGACAAGTTGAAGGGAGATCCCGGTCGCTCTGAATTTTGCTCCTACAAGCTGCGGGAGTGGGATGGGGGGGTGGGGTCCCCTACCAAAGGCCGGGCGAGCGGTGAAGGGGACCCAGACAGAAAGAGCAGTCATGCCGGGACTGGTTTGGTTCAGTGGATAGAGCGTCAGCCTGCGGACTGAAAGGTTCCGGGTTCGATTCCCGTCAAGGGCATGTACCTTGGTTGCGGGCACATCCCCAGTCGGGGGTGTGCAAGAGGCAGCTGGTCGGTATTTCTCTCTCATTGACGTTTCTAACTCTCTGTTCCTCTCAATTCCTCTCTGTGTAAAATCAATAAAATATATTTTAAAAAAAGAAAAAGAAAAAATGAAAGAGCAGTCACAGTGGATAAAGTGGAAGAAGTAAGCCCTTGCTGGCCTGGCTCAGTGGATGGAGAGTCGGCCTGCGGACTGAAGGGTCCCGGGTTGTGGGCTCCATCCCCAGTGGGGGGCGTGCGTGCGGGAGGCAGCCAATCCATGATGCTCTCTCATCATGGATGTTTCTTTCTCTCCCTTTTCTTTCCTCTCTGAAATCAATAAAAATTCATTTGAAAAAGTAAAAATAAAAAGGCAGCGTTATTGGGCCTGGACAGTGTAGCTCAGTTGGCATCGTCCCATGTCCAAGAGCTCATCAGTTCCATTCCTGGCCAGGGGACATTCCCAGGTGGTGGGCTCGGTCCCCAGTAGGGCCAAGCAGGAGCAGGTGATCAATGTTTCTATTTCTTTCTCCCTTCCTCTCTCTCTAAAAATCAATAAACTTCCTCTGGCTGGTGTAGCTCAGTGGATAGAGCATTAGCCTGGGGACTGAAGGGTCCCAGGTTTGATTCCGGTCAAGGGCATGGACCTTGGTTGCCGGCACATCCCAAGTGGGGGGTGTCTAGGAGGCAGCTGATGGATGATTCTCTCTCATCAGTGTTTCTAACTCTCTATCCCTCTCCCTTCATCTCTGTAAAAAAAAAAATCAATAAAATACATTTTTTTAAAAAATCGATAAATTTGCCCTGGCTGGTTTGGCTCAGTGAATAAAGCATCAACCTGTCGACTGAAGGGTCCTGGGTTCGATTCTGCTCAAGGGCCCGGACCTTGGTTGCAGGCTCCTGACCCTGGTTCCGGGGGTGTGCCAAGGGCAACCAATCAATGTCTCTCTCTCACATCAGCGAAATGTGAGAGAAATCCATGGAAAAAACATCCTTGGGGGAGGATCTAAAAAGAAAATCGATAAACTTTTTTTGTTGTTACATATATTTTTATTGATTGCAGAGAGGAAGGGAGAGGGAGGGAGAGATATAGCAACATCATGGATGAGAGAGAATCATGGATCAGCTGCCTCCTGCACGCTCCCTGCTGGGGATCGAGTCTGTGACGCAGGCCTGTGCCCTTGGCCGGAATTGAACCTGGGACCCTTCGGTCCACAGGCCGACGCTCTATTCACTGAGCCACATGGGTCAGGGGAACTTTTTTTTTTTTTTTTTTTTTTTTTGTCAGTGTTATAGAGGGTTAGCTTCCTTTGACCTCAGGGCAGTTCTGGCTAGGACTCTCTCCTTTCACACGGAGGCTCCATCTCCATCCCTGGGCTTCGAGGACGGGGACAGTTACGGTCCTGCAGGCAGGAAGGGTCCTGTTCACCTGGTGGCTCACCTCGCACTCATTGCCCCCACCACCCAGGGAGTCCCCCTCCCCGCAGTCATTACCGAGGACCCCTCAAGGTATTTTGTGGGGTTTTTTATTTTTATTTTTTTAATGTTTTTATAAATCTGTTTTATTTTTATTTATTTTATTTTTTTATTAAATTATTATCTGTGTACATATTTTTAACACTGCCCCCCCATACATACCCTCCCTCCCCAGAGTGTGATTGTTTTTTTAAATATGTTTTTTTTTTTAAATGATTTTTTTTTACAGAGAGGAAGAGAGAGGGATAGAGGGTTAGAAACATCAATGAGAGAGAAACATCAACCAGCTGCCTCTTGCACGCCCCCCACTGGGGATGTGCCCGCAACCAAGGCACATGCCCTTGACCGGAATCGAACCCGGGACCTTTCAGTCCGCAGACCGACGCTCTATCCACTGAGCCACACCGGTTTCAGCGAGAGCCCAATTTTTTTTTTTTTAAATCAATCTTTATTGTTCATATTATTACAAAAGTTCCTCATTTCTTCCCCCCTCCACCAGGTTCCCACCCCACCCTCTGTCCCCCCCCCCATCCCCCATTGTCCTCATCCATAGGTGCACAGTTTATGTTCAGTCTCTTCTTCCCTCAATTTCCCCAATAGTAAATCCCTTTTCAGATAGTAAATCAGTTACTTAGCATTTTCTCAAATCAATAATACCTCCACATGCCCAATGATACACTTCACACAAAAGACATTTCCCACTAGGTCAACCAGCCTCATCCAGGCCCCACCCAAGGCACTCACAGATCAACACCCCAGCCCTATACTAACTCAACACATCCAGATCTAAGCCTTCATCACTTGATTCAGCAGACCCTCAAGTTCCCAAGAAAGTTTCGAGAGCCCAATTTTTTAAACTTAAACTTCTTCTAACGCCACAAATTGACTCACCCAGGCTGTGGTATTTTGTGGAAGAGCCACATTCAAGGGGTCAAAGAGCCGCATGTGGCTTAAGAGCCGCAGTTTGCCAACCACGGCCCTGGCTGGTTTGGTTCAGTGGATAGAGCGTCAGCCTGCAGACTCAAGGGTCCCGGGTTCAATTCTGGTCAAGGGCACATGACCCGGTTATGGGCTCCATCCCCAGTGGGGGGCGTGCAGGAGGCAGCCAACCCATGATACTCTCTCATTATGGATATTTCCATCTCTTTCAATAAAAATCTATTAAATATATATATATAATTAAAAATCTATTTAAAATAATAAATATGACTCTCATCGATGTTTCTCTCTATCTCTCTCCCTTCCTCTCTGTACAAAAGCAATAAAATATATTTTAAAAAAATAAAATAATAAATATGCTTTTATCAGTTTCAGAAACATCCACGATGAGAGAATCACGGATCGCCCCACACCGGGGATGGAGCCCGCCACTCAGGCCTGTGCCCTGACCGGGAATCGAACCCTGACCTCCTGGTTCCTAGGTGGGCACTCAGCTGCTGAGCCACACCAGTCAGCCGGGTGTTACAGGCGGGCTTCCAGGCTTCCAGGCAGGAGTTAGCTGGAGCCCACAGCCTTCACATCAGACTTGGGGGGGCCAGGACCAAACCCCCAGCCTCTGGTCCCAGCCCTGTCCCTGCCGCCAGCCGCTGCGGGACAGTCCCGATTTCTGACAATGTGTCCCGCGTCCCGCGGGGTTTTAAAAAAGCCCTGATGTTTGGAAAGAATGCACGACCAGCTAGGGAACGGCGAGAGAACGGGAAGGGAATAGACGGATTTCGGCGGCCGTGCGGCTATGTAGCCAGGATAGGAGTTTTATATTATTTTTTGTTCATTGTATCATGTTAAACTTTAATCATAACACATAACTGTGGAGAACTGATTATCGAGAACTGCTTATCCAGGTTCGCATGGTTGATCAGTGGTTGGAATTCACTCAAATGAGAAATATGCCAAAGGATAAAATAATACTATCCATAAAATTTTTAATTATATTTGTAAATTGTACTTATGTTGAAATTAAAATATATATATATACATATATATATATATTACAATACTATTTTTGCGTTCTATGAAAATTTTTGTGGCTCCATAGAGACCAGATTTTTAATCAAGAACCCCACCCCCCATCCCCGGTCAATGGTGTCCTGCGATTAATGTTAAAATCTGGTCTCCTGCCGAAACCGGTGTGGCTCAGTGGATAGAGCGTCGGCCTGCGGACTGAAGGGTCCCGGGTTCGATTCTGGTCAAGGCCATGTGCCTTGGTTGCAGGCACATCTCCAGTGGGGGGCGTGCAAGAGGCAGCTGATGGATGCCTCTCTCTCTCATCGATGTTTCCAGCTCTCTATCCCTCTCTCTTCTCTCTGTAAAAAATCCATAAAATAAAAAAAGTATTTTAAAAAAATCTGGTCACCTTAACTCAGGCGAACTCTCCCACCTCAGGGCCCCCGTGTAAAGAGGGGTGCTGGCTCCGGGCCCTGCGCGGGCGCCGGGGCAGGACACAGCCCCGCGGGGTGGGCCCCAGTCCCCCCTGTGCGGGAGGGCACCCAGGCCTGAGCCCGGGGAGGTGGGGAAGGTGGGGAAGGAGGGGGCGGAGGAGGATGGGGAGCGGGGAGGAGAGGGGGTGGGGGGGAAGGCCCACAGGCCAGGCGGCCCGGGAACGCATAGCTGAGGCAGGTGGAAGCACTTATCCCCGTGAGCGGCAGCCGGCACTCACTCGGAGGCCCCGAGAGAGGGAATGAGAACCAGATTCCGCAGGGAGCGGCGGAGGGCCCCGCAGGCACCGGGACGGGAGGGGCCCCGCTGTCAGGGCCCAGAAAGGGCAGACGCCCAGCGTCTCGCTCAAGGTCACGCACGGCCACACACGGCCACACGCGAACATGCAAGGTCACACACGGCCACACATGATTACAACACACGGTCACACACGAACATGCAAGGTCACACAGTCACACACAGTCACACATGGTCACACACAGCCACACGCGAACATACAAGGTCACACACGGTCACACATGATTACAACACATGGTCACACATGGTCACACAAGGTCACACACGGTCACACGTGGCCACACGCGAACATGCCAGGTCACACAGGTCACACATGATTACAACACATGGTCACACATGGTCATACAAGGTCACACACGGTCACACACGGCCACACACGAACATGCAAAGGTCACACACGGTCACACACGATTACAACACACGGTCACACATGATTACAACACATGGCCACACGCGAACATGCAAGGTCACACAGTCACACACAGTCACACACAGTCACACACAGCCACACGCGAACATACAAGGTCACGCAGTCACACACAGTCACACACGGTCACACATGGCCACACGCGAACCTGCAAGGTCACACAGTCACACACGGTCACATATGGCCATACACAAACATGCAAGGTCACACAGTCACACACGGTCACACACGGTCACACACGAACATACAAGGTCACACAGTCACACATGGTCACACAAGGTCATACAAGGTCACACACAATCAATCATGGTCACACACGGTCACACACAGTCACACACGGTCACATATGGCCACACACAAACATGCAAGGTCACACAGTCACACACGGCCACACACGGCCACACGCGAACATACAAGGTCGCACGGTCACACGTGATTACAACATACGGTCGCACACGAACATGCAAGCCACACACGGTCACACATGGTCACACACGAACATGCAAGGTCACACAGTCACACACGGTCACACATGGCCACACGCGAACATGCAAGGTCACACACGGTCACGCATGATTACGACACACGGTCACACACGAACATGCAAGCCACACACAGTCACACACGAACATGCAAGGTCACACGGTCACACACGGTCACACACGAACATACAAGGTCACACACAGTCACACATGGCCACACACGAACATGCAAGGTCACACACGGTCACACAGGGCCACACGCGAACATGCAAGGCCACACACGGTCACACACGGTCACACATGATTACAACACACGGTCACACATGGTTATACAAGGTCACACACGGTCACACACGGCCACACACGAACATACAAGGTCACACATGGTCACACAAGGTCACACACGGTCACACATGGCCACACACGAACATACAAGGTCACACACAGTCACACATGATTACAACACATGGTCACACACGGTCAAACAAGGTCACACACGATCAAACATGGTCACACACAGTCACACACGGTCACACAAGGTCATACAAGGTCACACACGATCAAACATGGTGACACGGTCACACACAGTCACACATGGTCACATAAGCTCACACACGGTCACACACAAGGTCACACAAGTTCACACACAGTCACACACAGTCACAAAAGGTCACACACGGTCACACATGATTACAACACACGGTCACACAAGGTCACACACGGTCACACACGAACATACAAGGTTACACACAGTCACACAAGGTCACACATGGCCACACGTGAACATACATGGTCACACACACGAACATACAAGGTCACACATGTCCACACACGAACATGCAAGGTCACACATGGTCACACAGCGAAAAGACTCGAACATAGCCTGGCTGGTGTGGCGCAGTGGTTGAGCGTCGACCTAGGAACCAGGAGGTCAGGGTTCGATTCCCGGTCAGGGCACAGGCCCTGGTGACGGGCACATCCCCAGTGGGGGGCGTGCAGGAGGCAGCTGATCCGTGATTCTCTCATCATGGATGTCTCTCTCCCTCTCCCTCTCCTTTCTCTTTGGAATAAAATTATATATATATAATTTTTTTTTCTAAAAAAGGCTTTAACTTCATGACACCAGCGAGAATACCTCCCCTTCTCTGTCTTGATGCTTGAGTTTCTTTCTTTTTTTAAAAAATATTTTATTGATTTTTTTCACAGAGAGGAAGAGAGAGGGAGAGAGAATTAGAAACATCAATGAGAGAGAAACATCGACCAGCTGCCTCTTGCACAGCCCCCACTGGAGATGTGCCCGCAACCCAGGCATATGCCCTTGACTAGAATCGAACCCAGGACCTTTCAGTCCGCCGGCTGATGCTTTAATCTACTGAGCCACACCGGTTAGAGTTTGATGCTTGACTTTCTTTCTTTTTTTTTTTTTTTTAATATATTTTATTTGATTTTTACAGAGAGGAAGGGAGAAAGATAGAGAGCTAGAAACGTCGATGAGACAGAAACATCGACCAGCTGCCTCCTGCACACCCCCCTCCAGGGATATGCCCACAACCAATGTACATGCCCTTGACCGGAATCGAACCCGGGACCCTTCAGTCCGCAGACCGACGCTCTACCACTGAGCCAAACCGGCTTTGGCTGATGCTTGACTTTCTATCAGACTAGCCTCTCCATTCCTTTGGCAAGAGCTGCTGATTCATATTTAGCGAAGGTTTATGTGTGACAGGCTCTGGGCTATGAGCCTTGTAGGTACTTTAAAAAATATACACGGAGAGGCCAGATGATGATCTCTGAACACATAGTCATCTGGCCACTCAGTGTGTGTGTGTGTGTGTGTGTGTGTGTATAGATAGATAGATAGATAGAGAGGGGGGGGGCGTGGGGGTGGTGGTGCATGCATTCGTGGCTGGCCAGGGGAGGGGACCTGGGTGGCTGGCCTGCTTGCTGGTCAAACTCCTGGTGTAAGGGGACAATTTGCATATTAACCTTTTTTTCTATAGGATATATACTGAGTGGCCAGGTTATTGTGCGTTCAGAGATCATCATCAGCCCTAACCGGTGTGGCTCAGTGGATAGAGAGTCAGTCTGCGGACGGAAGGGTCCCGGGTTCGGTTCCGGTCAAGGGCATGGACCTTGGTTGCGGGCACAACCCCAGTGCGGGGCGTGCAGGAGGCAGCTGGTCGATGTTTCTCTCTCATCAATGTTTCTAACTCTACCCCTCTTCCTTTCTCTCTGTAAAAGATCAATAAAATAAAATAATAAAAACAAAAACAAAAAGAGACCATCATCATCTGGCCACTCCGTGTATATTTGTATTGTATTCGGAGAGGAAGGGAGAGGGAGGGAGGGAAACATCCACGAGGAGAGAGAATCACAGATCGGCTGCCTCCCGCACGCCCCCACGCTGGGGCTAAAGCCTGCAACGCGGGCCTGTGCCCCGACCCGGAATCAAACCGTGACCTCCTGGTTCAAGGCTGGCGCTAACCATTGAACAACACCGGCCGGGCTCCCGCTGTGTGTTCTTAAAGCCCTGAAAGCTGGGGCTCAGGAGGGAGCAGGTGCGAGACGGGGACAGAGCAGGTGAGCACGGAGCATCTGAGAGGCTGGGGAGCAGGAGGCGGCCCCAGCACAGATGGCTCCCCCAAAACATGCTGACCTCACCCCCTGCCGTGACCTTGCTGGGCCGACCCTGGCGCCTCCCCAGGTGGACAGAGACCCAAACCATCTCGCATCGGCCCTGCCCACCTGGACACGCAGGGGGGGACAGGGGGGCAGGGGGCAGGGTTGGGGGGGCTGGCAGGTGTTTGTGGGGGGGACGGGGGAGGTCCCATACCTGCTGTTCCGGCCCCTGTTTCACACCTGCCCACACACAGAGCCTCCCGGACGGAGGGCGGACCTCCTGCTCAGCATGACTCCTCTGCCAAGACACCTCCACGGGGACCTGGGGCCGCGTCAGGCCCCCGCACACACCCGTCCCTCCCTCCCTCCCCTCCACACCCCCCTCCCCGGGGCTCCTTCTTTGCAGCCATGGCTGTGGTGAAGGCTTGTGTGTGTGTTTTTAATATATTTTATTGACCCTTTACAGAAAGAAAGGGAGAGGGAGAGAAAGTTAGAAACATCGATGAGAGAGAAACATCCATCAGCTGCCTCCTGCACACCCCCTACTGGGGATGTGCCTGCAACCAAGGTCCATGCTCTTGACCGGAATCCAACCTGGGACCCTTCAGTCCACAGGCCGATGCTCTATCCACTGAGCAACACCACCAGGGCTCTATTTATTTTTAGAGAGAGTAAAAGGGAGCGGGAGAGACACATTGATGTGAGAGAGACACCTCAATGGGTTGCTTCCTGCATGTGCCCTGGCCAGGGCAAGGGATGAAGCCCACAACCCAGGTACTTGCCCTTGACCGGAATCGAACCCGGGACCTTTCAGTCCGCCGGCCGGCGCTCTATCCACTGAATTCATGCACCGGCCTCTAATACATATATATCATACATCCACACAAGAGGCCCGGTGCACAAATTTCATGCCCTGACAGGGGTGCTGTCCCTCAGCCCAGCCTGCACCCTCTCCAATCTGGGGCCCCTTGAGGGGTGTCCGACGGCCCGTTTTCATGCACCAGGCCTCTAGTCAATCAAATAAAAATCAGCCCGCTGCATTTGCTGAAACATTGCATCAGCTCAGCCCTCGTGCCTCGGCAGGGCCAGACCCAACCATTTCTGGGGTTTTGTGCAGCCCCTGGGCCAGAGGTTCCCACCCCTGCCCCAGGGTCACCCTTCACTGTGCCCACCTCCTGCCCAGAACCCTCCCGCCCCGCCCTTCCGAACGGGGCCATGGGGGAGCCTGTGCACGTGTGTGTGTGTGTGTGTGTGTGTGTGTGTGTGCGTGCGTGTGCGTGCGGTATTACATACAGTGCTGCCTGTGAGAGATCAGAGCCGACGCCGGTTTGGCTCAGTGGTGGAGCGTCGGTCTGCAGACTGAAAGGTCCCGGGTTCGATTCCGGTCAAGGGCATGTACCTTGGTTGTGGGCACATCCCCAGTGGGGGGTGTGCAAGAGGCAGCTGGTTGATGTTTCTCTTTCATCGACGTTTCTAGCTCTCTGTCTCTCTCCCTTCCTCTCTGTAAGAAATCAATAAAATATATTAAAAAAAAAAAAAAAAAGAGAGAGAGAGAGAGAGATCAGAGTCGAAACACGTTTGGCTCAGTGGATAGAGCGTCGGCCTGCAGACTGATAGGTCCCAGGTTTGATTCCGGTCAAGGGGCATGTGCCTTGGTTGCGGGAACACACCCAGTGAGGGTGTGTGTGTGTGTGTGTGTGTGTGTGCAGGAGGCAGACCGATGCTCTATCCATTGAGCCAAACAGGTTTCGGTGGGTTAGCAGTTTTTAAAAAAATATTTTGTACTGGACTCCCACCCGTGCACCCGTGAGGTCCCTTGGCCTGGCCTGCGGGATCGGGCTGAAACCAGCTCTCCGACATCCCCCAGGGGTCCCAGATGGCGAGAGGGGTGCAGGTCAGGCCGAGGGACCCCACAGGTTCATGGGCTGCAGAGGGCTCCAGGGCGTGTCCGGCCCATCTCGCTCAGTTCCCATCGGCCAGACCCCAGCAGCAAGCTAACCTACAGGTCAGAGCATCTGCCCCCTGGTGGTCAGTGCACGTCATAGCGAGCACATTGAGCGGCCTTAGCATATCATTAGCATATTACCCTTTGATTGGTTGAATGCACGACCCAGTGACAGGACACTTAGCATATTAGGCTTTTATTATGTTGGATTGATTTCAGAGAGGAAGGGAGAGAGAGAGACAACAAGAATGGAGAGAAAATCATGGATCGGCTGCCTCCTGCCGTTCTCCACTGGGGATCGAACCCACAACCAGGGCATGTGCCCTTGACCGTAATCAGACCCAGGACCCTTCAATATGCAGGCTGATGCTGTATCCACTGAGCCATGCCAGGTAGGGTGAGGGTTAGCAATTTAAAACAGGGTGGAGCCGAAACCGGTGTGGCTCAGTGGATAGAGCGTCGGCCTGAGGACTGAAAGGTCCCGGGTTCGATTCCCGTCAAGGGCATGTACCTTGGGTTGCGGGCACATCCCCAGTAGGGGGTGTGCAAGAGGCAGCTGATGGATGCCTCTCTCTCATCGATGTTTCTAGCTCTCGATCCCTCTCCCTTCCTCTCTGTAAAAAAAAAAAAAAATCAATAAAAATATATTTAAAAATAAATAAATAAAATAAAATAAAACAGGGTGGAGATCAGGGGAGACCTTCCGGGTAAGTTCCCGAGTGACCAAGGTGGTGGAGGTGGGGGCGGACAGCACGTGCAAAGGCCCTGGGGTGGCTGCGAGCTCGGTGCGCCCTGGGTCCAGGGAGGGGACGCCGGGGCCGGGAGAGCCAGCCGTGGGTCTCCATGGAAACCGGCTGCGCACAGAGGGTGTGGGAAGCCATCCCCCTCCTGCCATCCCGCACCCTAATCAGAAACAGCTGGCATGGCCGAGGCAGGAAGTGCTCGCACCCGCGGCTGGCAGGGGGCCCGGGGTGCGGGTGAGTGCACCTGAGGGCGCCGTCGGAGGCA